>CM073143.1:40798994-41383994 GCA_037039145.1 Fundulus diaphanus
TCCTGTTAATGGGGAGGTTTTTTTTCCCTGTTGCTTCATGCTTGTTCAGTATGAGGGATTGTTGCAAAGCCATGGACAATGCAGACTACTCTCCCTGTGGCTCTACGCTTTTTCAGGAGGAAATGCTGCTTGTCAAGACCTTTATGCAATCAACTGGTTCCCTCGGCTAAAATATTTATCCATTTTAGCCGCGCAATCCTCCATAATTAAAGTCCGACAGTCCACAGATCGCAACAGTTTGTTGATACAAAATTAATTGTTCATCCACTTCAGCAACCAATGCATTGGAATTACGCCCTTATGTGTGCACACTATATTTAGATGGCCATCATATCGGTGGTAGCGCTACACATACCTAATCCAGACGAATGATTGTTCAAATCCAGCGCCGAGCTGATCAACTGCGTCCTCACCGATGTCTATCCTGTCCGACGTCACCTCAGCTGAGCTGAGTTCGATCAGCTGATGCTCCACTCCAAACACGTAACCTCCAGCCCAGTCTTATCTTGCGCAATCACCACCATCAACCATGCAGAAACACGTATCTTTACTTATGCACAGTTCGTGAAGATGCACAAACAGTTTTTGACTGGTTTTGTAGCGGCCAAGCCAATACTTTAAGCCACTGAGGTGCTGCATCGGGGTAATAGAGTTGACGCGCTTATTGTTACCTTTTTGGGATGAATTAGAGTCCGAGTCGTCAGGGCATGTTGAACGCTTCGTCCATTTATTTTCCTCTTTGCATATCAAATGTCCATCATACATGAACACATCTCCAGACAACATATAAAGCAGACAAAAACTGTTTTCCCCTTCCGGGTGGAAAACCTACCTTTCAAAGAAAAGTTCCCCCCTTAAATAGACATGAACGCTAATTACCCAATCAATGCATTTGCGCTCCTACATATAGGATTAAAGATTAAAATCTTATTTCTTTTAAAGGCCAGCTAAAGATATTTTAAAGCTGCTTCCACTTTTGGACGAATGTGTATGAATGGTTTGGTAAAATATGTACCGTGACTTACAGATGACGCCCAAACATTTGGGTTTGCTGCCATCTAGTGTTGGAAATAATAAATGTTTTTTCCTTCAAAACACAATTCATGTTATAAATAATTGTCAAAATAATATGGTTGGACGTAGCAAAAATGTTTTTGATAACTTTTGATCCTCTATGTGTGAGGAATTTTTTGGAGTAACTTTGAATGCCATAACTGTAACGGTTTAGGAGTAGTTTATTCAAATGTAACGCCCAAAAATATGAAGAAATTACATCTTTGATGAGAAATGAATGATTTCCTGTAGGAGGTAGCCCATTGCTTCAAGAGGCTTTTTTGTAGGGCCTATGAAGTTACATGCACTTACCGAGTTTCATAATTCTCAGACAAAGCATGGCTTGGGGCTTACTGATTTAATGCGTTTTTAATGGTTTTCCACAAACCTGATTTTTGCAATGCGACAGCTCAGGCAAATATGCATATTTCATAAAACCTTTGATAACTTTTAACCATCAAGGTCTCATCTCCACGCTGAAAAAATTTGAAAGTGATAGCTTAAAATGCCTAGGACTAGTTTGTTAAAGTTCGAGGCAAAAACCGTCAATATTTTACCCTTTGACCCAAAATGGCAGGCTTCCTGTGGGTTTTAGAGCATACCCACAATAGACTTTTTTTCATAACTTTAAAAAAGCTACCTAGGTAAAAAATTTCAGCTTTCTACGTGTTACGGTTTGGCCCAACTCACTCTAGTTGGCGCTGTTGAGCGGGTTTGCCACGCCCGCTTTCAATTACACTAAAATCCTGCGATTTCTCACGGGGGACAATTTTGGGTAAAGTTTGGTGAGTTTTCATGCATGTTTAGGCCTCCAAAAAGCCGTTTCAAAAGTCCCAAGAATAAATAATAATAATAATTAAAGCCGCAAGCGGCGATGAGCGGCCCTCGCAGCCAAGCACCGCTGGGGTACGCGCACCTCCTCCCTCCAGCCACCGCAGAAGCTGTCACGCATTTTCCCTGCCCGTCCACCGGGCGATTCACACGAACCCGTACGGCAGCGCTCCACCCCCCCCCCACCCGACTCACAAAAAATCAGGTGCAGATCGGTCGATGCAGCGAGGAGATACAATCGTTCGGCGGGCCGTACGTTTGACACCCCTGGTTTAAACATTATTTTACTGGTTGAAATGCAGTTAAAAGTCTTCAGCTGAAAGGTTGTTGCACACAAATAAAACTTGTTTTGGACACAAAAAGATATGTTTCACACAAAAAAATTGTTTTGCAAACTGTCCGCCTACCTTGCGCTCAAAATATCATTTATAAGTTTTCCTCGAGTACAAAATGGTCTCTGCTCGCACAAAACAGCCTCTGCTCGACTACGATACAATCCCACCCACGCTGCGGTAAATTTGTGCCAAAAGTCACGTGATGCATTAAGAGTTGTTGTTGTTCAGACTTCCCGACATTGAGAAGAATTCAGTTATCTCTAAACTATTGGGCTAATTTACAGGGTCATAGTGAAGATCATCCAGCACAGACCACTTTAACATCTTGTTGGGAAATGGAGAACAGGGAGAGAAGAAGCTTTGGGTAGACAGTTAGACAAAAAGCAATGGAATTAGAATGAACTGATTTAATGTTCAGTTCAACAGTACCACTGACAGCAGTACAACCTTGGATACTACCTGAAGCTAAAGTAGATCTAACACTATTACGAAAGGGAAATAAGGTCAGGTTTTTTTTTTTAAATTCAAATACAATACAGGAATATATTAATATTTACTAGTTTCATTCAGATCTACACAGATGCATCAAAAAAGTTTAGATAACAAGATAGGAGTATCTTTTATTGTTCCAGAGTTTCATATTACAGTAGGAAAGAGGACAAGTAATAATATATCAGTATACACAAGAGAAATGTTAGCAATTTTGTTTGCAATGCAATGGGTAGAAGAAATAAGACCTCTGAGAGTGATTATTTGTTCAGATCCATCTTCATCACTAATCAGTTTACCGATAAAACACTCAGACAGTAGACCAGATATTTTGATAGAAATCCAGCAAACATTATACAGAATTCAAATGATGGACATTACAGTCATATTTTTGTGGGTACCAGCACACATGGGAGTTAAAGGAAATGAAATGGCAGATAAGGCTGCAAAGGAGGCTACAACAAGAAAAGACATTGATGTGTCAGTTAAAATTAGTAAGATGGAAATAAAGAGCATAATTAAACAGAAGATGAAGGAAAGGTGGCAAAAGCAATGGGAGGAAGAGAGGAACAGAAGATGGTTTTACATGATCCAGAGGAGAGTGGGAAAAATGAGATGGGCAGGGAAGAACATAGGAGAAGAAACAATTATATCAGGACTTAGATTTGGGCACACAGGATTAAATAATACATTATTCTAAATAGGTAAACATAACAATGGCAGATGTGAATATTGTGAGCAACAAGAGACAGTTGAACACGTTATGGTATACTGTAGGAAGTACGAAAGAGAAAGGAGAGAAATGGTCCAAAATCTAAAAAGGAAAAGAATACAATTTGATTTAATAGAAATACTTAGAAAAACTCCAGAGATAATTGTTATGTGATTATTTTTCATTATCTTAGATTAATAAATGTAATTGAGAGGATTTGAAATCTTTTTTTGGTTTTGTTTATATTGTTTTGTTAATTTGATTGTGACTTGTTTTGTTTAGTATAAATAATTCTGATCCACACTCCATACCAGTTGGTGGCGGTAATGCACCATTTGGTTGCGTGCCAACCGGCAAAAAAAATCCATAAAGAAAAAGAAGAAGCAGAAGACTTCCCGACAGCAGGGGGCGCACCTGAAAAAAACTGAAAGGCGCCGGTTTGGCTGAGGAAGAAAGACGTGATATCACAGCTGACAGCAGGGACGTGCAGAGGGGGGCGGGGGGCTTGGTCACCTGCCCCTTTGCCCCTTGATGCCCAAAGTGCCCTTTTGTCAGTGTTTTTTTATGTGTGTGTGTGTGCATGTCCAAAATAAAAATAATTTAGATCTAAATTGCCACAGTTACCGTGGCACGGTTACATGATCCACATAACATGCCTCACTTTTCCCTTCTTCTCCTCTCGCAGCTCCGCGGCTGCTGCTGCCGCTGTCTGACTGCCTGCCCCTTTAAATCGGCAGCACACGTGACTGTGCTCTGTGCATTTTTTTAAACTTAACTCTCATTGGTTGTACTGCCTTAAATCCCGCCTTTCCTCTTTCTGATTTCTAGCGCGTGTGTGCGTGCTTATTTGCTTGGAGCGCAAGATTTAAATTTCAATTCATACAGGTATACTGCCGTTACCTCAATTAATACTTGACAACAAACTAGTCCCAGTTAAAGGTATACTATGCAACCGGGGTTGATTTTCCAGCGAGGCTCCCCCCAGAGGGCGAAAGTAAAAGTGCATTGTCGTAAAGATGCTCAGCTGTTCTCCTGGTTTCTCCATCAAGCCAGGTGCGGTTGTTTGTAGGTGGGGTTGTATTTCCCCTAACCCTAACATACATAAATTTCCCTCGACAGACACAAATATCCTAAAGTTAGTATATTACAGTTATTATCCATTATGCACTTACCAAATATGACTTCAAACAGATTTAAAGTCCTGAATTCCTACTTTCCATTCCAGCCCACAAAGTTGTACTGCCTTGACAGGCCATAGTCCATGATGAAGAACATCATACGTCTCGTGGCCTCATCCACAGTCCTCCCACCAATGTCTGACACTGCTGTGACCTAAGGGGGAACAAAAACAGTTCAAAGCTAATTCATTTTTATAGCTCACAGGAGTAAACACGATGCAAAGACAAACTCTGGGTCTAGATTATTTTCATTGTTGATTAATCTATTGATTATTTTAAACAATTAATTGATTGGTTGCTATAATAATAAAATGTTACAAAATTTTGAAAAATATCAGTGTTTCCCAAATCTCTTGTTCTGTCAACAAAACATGGAGATACTCAGTTTATTGCCATAAATGAGCAAAGAAAACAGAAATATTCACATTTATGAAGCTGAAATCAGAGACGTAGGACTCTTTTGTTGGGTGTTCACGTCAGTAATAAGCTGGACTGGACTCATAACACCGACGCTCTGCATAAGAAGGGCCAGAGCCGCCTCCACCTCCTGAGGAGGCTGAGTTCCTTTGGAGTGAGCAGGCCCCTGCTTAAGACTTTTTATGACTCTGTGGTGGCCTCAGCCCTTCTCTACGCTGTCGTCTGCTGGGCTCCAGACAGCGCAGAACGGGACAGAATGAGGCTGAATAAGCTGGTGAGGAAGACCACTTCTGTCCTGGGCTGCACTCTGGACTCAGTGGAGAAAGTAGCTGAGAGGAGGGTGTTGTCCAAGTTCACATCCATCATGGACAACACCTTCCACCCCCTGCACCAGACTGTAGAGGAGCTGAGCAGCTCCTTTAGTGCCAGACTTAGACACCCTGTCTGTAAAAAGGAGCGCTACCGCAAGTCATTCATTCCTGCTGCAATCAGATTATACAGTGCTGCACTGTAACTGTAACCAATGTGCAATAATCTATCTAATTCACTGTGCGATAACCTGTGCAATGATCCGAAGAACTTCTGCTGCTATCACCAGGTGAATATATGTCAGTACATGTGCATATATGTATGTATTTATATATATATATATATATATATATATATATATATATATACAGGGGTTGGACAATGAAACTGAAACACCTCTCATTTTAGTGTGGGAGGTTTCATGGCTAAATTGGACCAGCCTGGTGGCCAATCTTCATTAATTGCACATTGAACCAATAAGAGAAGAGTGTGAAGGTCCAATTAGCAGGGTAAGAGCACAGTTTTGCTCAAAATATTGCAATGCACACAACATTATGGGTGACACACCAGAGTTCAAAAGAGGACAAATTGTTGGTGCACGTCTTGCTGGCGCATCTGTGACCAAGACAGCAAGTCTTTGTGATGTATCAAGAGCCACGGTGTCCAGGGTAATGTCAGCATACCACCAAGAAGGACGAACCACATCCAACAGGATTAACTGTGGACGCAAGAGGAAGCTGTCTGAAAGGGATGTTAGAGTGCTTACCCGGATTGTATCCAAAAAACATGAAACCACGGCTCCCCAAATCACGGCAGAACTAAACGTGCACCTCAACTCTCCTGTTTCTACCAAAACTGTCCGTCGGGAGCTCCACAGGGTTAATATCCACGGCTGGATTCAGAGTGTCTGAAAACATAAAGTACATTTTGCTGCATTGACGTGTATTCTCTCTGAGCGCAGCTTGGTCTGACCTAAGATGGCCGCTCTGTCGGCACGCCTCTCACCCGACGACGGGGCGTCTACGTCATGGGTTAAAGCTAAAATAATCAGTTTGACTGAAAAAAATTCCTAGTCAGCCCATATATTCCCGGGAGCTTAGTTACCTCACTTGCTTATTGTGCAGAGTCAACTTTAACCAAATCTGGTAGTTTTACAATATCCACTGACCATTCATGTCTCTGTCCCACCTTTCAGCTTCAGAGCCTTGGTGTCTTCCTGGACAGCCTCCCATCCTCTCCTCCACTGTCCACATCCATAACATAACCTGGTTAACTTTCATATCGGCAACATCAAGTTCTTCCTTAACACTTTAACCAAACTGGTCCACAGTCCACTTTACACTGTCAGCTCCCTTCCCTCCCTGTCCTCCAGAAAACCTCCATAAATTACAACTAGTACAAAAGACAGCAATTTACATCTTTACATCATCTACTTCACATCTGAACATTACCTCCACTGGCTCCCTGTCACCTTCAGTATAAATTAATCATATGAACAAACAAGGCCAACCACAACCTGGACAATGCAGGACATAACCAACACTATGATGTCATACATTTTAGTTTAACACTGATCGCACATTACAAGGTCCCTGATTGGTTTATCAGCTAAGTTGCTGGAAGCCAGTGAATACACGCTGAAAGGTGACATGGCCACAGGTGGAAATAATTCATTAATTAACTGGAGCAGCGACAGTGTGTCTATCGACAGACACGCTTACCGAGGGCAGTTGTTGTCAGATGGTCAATCCGCTCCACTTCCTGACTTGCTGGTTCGCATAAACCCAAAGAAAACCTTTGACCACCACTGCTTTCATTCATGCATCTGTGGCCAGTTTGAGATGTTCTTCCAAAAGTTATGATTGAACACCGATCATAACTTTTGGTCTACGTATACATGTCTGTGCTGGTAGCCAGCGCAGAGCCATAGAGAGAAAGGCTCTGAGCCAGCGGAACCCGGATGTAAACAAGAGCCTTGCTCGCTAGCCTTAGGGCGCTAGCATTAGCGCTATAAGTAGCACCTTAAGACGCTAGAATTAGCCGCAGAACTGAGACTGCTCATCCCACCTCAAGTTGTGGTGGGGGATATTACACTACATGCATATATAATCCTTACCTGTTTGTCTGTTTCCCCTCCTAAATTCTCCAATGTGTGGTGCTAATGTTGTTAGCTGTGACATCACGGACTTCTTCCTCAGGCAAACGGACACGTTTCAGATTGTTGGAGTGCGCCCCCTGCTGTTGGGAGTCTTCTTCTTCTCTTGTTCTTTATGAATTTTTCTCACAGTGTGTCATATATGTTCAACTGTGTCTTGTTCCTCACAATATTCACATCTGCCAGTGTTATGCTTCCCTATTTTGAATAATGTACCATTTAATCCTGTGTGGGCAAATCTAAGTCTTGATATAAGATAAGATAGTCTTTATTGATCTCACATTGGAGAAATTCACTTGTCACATCGGCTCAATAGTCAGTCAATAGTCAGCAGTAGGAAAGGGTGCATCAGTTATATACAGTGTATCTTCCTATATACAGTGGATCAAAAAGAAAGTGAGAAAAAAAGTAAGAATTAAAAAAATACAAAAGAAATCGGAGTAGGCAGGTGATGTCATGTGTACTTCCCGGTTATATACATACATACATACATACATACACACACACACATTATATATATATATATATATATATATATATATATATATATATATATATATATATATATATAAATAAATAAATAAATAAAGGCAAGGCAAGGCAAATTTATTTGTATAGCACAATTCAGTACAGAGACAATGCAAAGTGCTTTACATGATTAAAATACAGGAAAAGAAAACAGAAAATGTAGACATCAATAAACAGCTGGACTAAAAAAGTTGAACTAATGCTGTTTCAGTAGAACAGTTTAACTAGAACAGTCAAAAACAGTCCTAAACAGATGTGTTTTTAATCTTGATTAAAAAGAACTCAGGTTTTCCGCACTTTTACAGTTTTCTGGAAGTTTGTTCCAGATAAGTGGAGCGTAGGAACTAAATGCTTCTTCTCCTTGTTTAGTTCTGGCTGTAGGTACGCAGAGAAGGCTGGAACCAGAAGACCTTAGTGCTCTGGATGGTTGATACACTGATAACAAGTCTGTGATGTATTTAGATGCGTTCAGCAGCGTTCTGGATCAGCTGCAGTTGTCTGATCCACTTTTTAGGCAGACCTGTGAAAACACCGTTGCAGTAATCGATTCTACTAAAGATAAACGCATGGATTAGTTTTTCCAGATCCTGCTGAGACATCAGTCCTTTAATCCTGGAAATGTTCTTCAGGTGATAGAAAGCCGATCTTGTGTGTATATATATATATATATATATATATATATATATATATATAGGCCTACATACACATGTACTGACATATATTCACTTGGTGATAGCAGCAGAAGTTCTTCCGGATCATTGCACAGGTTATAGCACAGTGTATTAAATAGATTATTGCACATTATTTATTGCCCAAAGTTATAACAGTTGTGGTTATATAGAACAGATTGCTGGATCAATGTGTGCTTCTGTGCTTTTTTGTCTGTCTTGTTGTGTCTCTGCTCTGTCTTCTGTAACCCCCAGTCGGTCGAGGCAGATGACCGTTCATACTGAGCCCGGTTCTGCTGGAGGTTTTTCCTTCCTGTTAATGGGGAGGTTTTTTTTCCCTGTTGCTTCATGCTTGTTCAGTATGAGGGATTGTTGCAAAGCCATGGACAATGCAGACTACTCTCCCTGTGGCTCTACGCTTTTTCAGGAGGAAATGCTGCTTGTCAAGACCTTAATGCAATCAACTGGTTCCCTCGGCTAAAATGTTTATCCATTTTAGCCGCGCAATCCTCCATAATTAAAGTCCGACAGTCCACAGATGGCAACAGTTTGTTGATTCAAAATTAATTGTTCATCCACTTCAGCAACCGATGCATTGGAATCAGTGTTGGGCAAGTTACTTTGAAAAAGTAATTAGTTATAGTTACTAGTTACTTCTCCCAAAAAGTAACTGAGTTACTAACTGAGTTACTCCACTATAAAAGTAACTAGTTACTAGTAAAAGTAACTATTGCGTTACTTTTTCGTTTCTGGCTTTTTTATTTATTTTTTTACAAATTTTTTGCTGACATGTCCATTCAATGCACCCCCCCCACACACACACACACACACACACACACACACACACATACTCCCCCTTTTGTGTTGAACAGTGAAGTGTGGTGAAAGCAGCTTTAATTCTCCATCACATAACTTTCATATCGCGCATGCATTGACTTTTTCAACAATTTTCTCTTGCGGTTTTCAGCAGCAACGGCATTGTTTCTTATGGTTTAATATTGTCCATATGCCTTCTTTAAATATTTCTAATTCTACTCGCAGGACATGCGCAATTCCAAACTTTTTTCCTGTCATTGCCATGGTGAATCACGTTATTTGCGTTCCAGTGATCGGGATTTTTTTCATGCTCACGTTATCCATAAGGGCCAGTGGGCCAGTGCCCAGGGGCACCAACCATGGGGGGGCACCACATGACACATGCTTTAAAAATATATTTTTCATAAATAGTTATATTATTTAGCTACTTGAAATTGTTGAAAGACCATGCATTATTCGTTTTGTGAACACTGATGTCACAATAATAATAAATGATAAATAAATCAAGATTTTTTTGATTTCAACATTTTAAAATGAGATATTTGAATATTGCTCACTGCTCATATGCCTACATGTAGTTGTGTAAGTTAGTAAATAGTAAAGAAATCCCCTTGATTATGTCTGATGTTTTTGACCGGAGGACAGCACGGGTAAGGGGGGGGGGCTTTGAGGTATAGTGCCCAGGGGCACCACATTGTCTTAATACGGGCCTGGCTGAGAATGACAAAGGGAGGAAGAGCTGCTCAGAGTTGCAGCTTTCTACTCAGTGTAGATCAGCCGTTTTTTCTGAAACGACTGTGCAGCATAGCTTTGCTGTGCGCGCTGAATCCAGATGCAGTGCGCGAATGCACACGCGCGCAGTTCAGAAGAAACATAAACAGTTTGGCGCGTCAGTCAGTTCGAAACAGTTCCTGTATCGGTCACGTAGCACATAAGCGCGTCGACACAGGTTTTTCTGTACGAGCTCGACTCATGCGCCGACGCATCCGTGTTGCCGGACCCATGTTCTTGTCCTTTTCGCTGTTTAACTCAAAATAACGTGCTTACCTCCAAGAATCAAACGCTGTCTTCTTGCCCATCTTGCCGCGGTACAAACACAAATAGCTTACACACACAGGTGCGCGCGCACGCACACACACACACACACACACACACACAGAGGCAAGGAGGAGCAGGGTACAGACGCAAGCAGCCGCATCTGACTAAATGCAGAAAAGCAGGGACTTCACTTTCCTTATCGAGGGAAATTCTTAAAGTAACGGAGTAACGAGTGCTTATTTTGGAAAATAACGGAGTTACTGATTACTGAATTCGCAAAACTAACGCGTTAGATTACTCGTTACTGAAAAAACCTAATAAGAGTACTCTAACGCGTTACTTATAACGTGTTACCCCCAACACTGATTGGAATTACGCCCTTATGTGTGCACACTATATTTAGATGGCCATCATATCGGTGGTAGCGCTACACATACCTAATCCAGACGAATGATTGTTCAAATCCAGCGCCGAGCTGATCAACTACGTCCTCACCGATGTCTATCCTGTCCGACGTCACCTCAGGTGAGCTGAGTTCGATCAGCTGATGCTCCACTCCAAACACGTAACCTCCAGCCCAGTCTTATCTTGCGCAATCACCACCATCAACCATGCAGAAACACGTATCTTTACTTATGCACAGTTCGTGAAGATGCACAAACAGTTTTTGACTGGTTTTGTAGCGGCCAAGCCAATACTTTAAGCCACTGAGGTGCTGCATCGGGGTAATAGAGTTGACGCGCTTATTGTTACCTTTTTGGGATGAATTAGAGTCCGAGTCGTCAGGGCATGTTGAACGCTTCGTCCATTTATTTTCCTCTTTGCATATCAAATGTCCATCATACATGAACACATCTCCAGACAACACATAAAGCAGACTTGCTTGCTTGTATTTATCTTTTTGCGGTCAAAAACTGTTTTCCCCTTCCGGGTGGAAAACCTACCTATCAAAGAAAAGTTCCCCCCTTAAAAAGACATGAACGCTAATTACCCAATCAATGCATTTGCGCTCCTACATATAGGATTAAAGATTAAAATCGTATTTCTTTTAAAGGCCAGCTAAAGATATTTTAAAGCTGCTTCCACTTTTGGACGAATGTGTATAAATGGTTTGGTAAAATATGTACCGTGACTTACAGATGACGCCCAAACATTTGGGTGTGCTGCCATCTAGTGTTGGAAATAATAAATGTTTTTTCCTTCAAAACACAATTCATGTTATAAATAATTGTCAAAAAAATATGGTTGGACGTAGCAAAAATGTTTTTGATAACTTTTGATCCTCTATGTGTGAGGAATTTTTTGGAGTAACTTTGAATGCCATAAGTGTAACGGTTTAGGAGTAGTTTATTCAAATGTAACCCCCAAAAATATGGGAAAATGACATCTTTGATGAGAAATGAATGATTTCCTGTAGGAGGTAGCCCATTGCTTCAAGAGGCTTTTTTGTAGGGCCTATGAAGTTACATGCACTTACCGAGTTTCATAATTCTCAGACAAAGCATGGCTTGGGGCTTACTGATTTAATGCGTTTTTAATGGTTTTCCACAAACCTGATTTTTGCAATGCGACAGCTCAGGCAAATATGCATATTTCATAAAACCTTTGATAACTTTTAAACGTCAATGTCTTAACTGCATGCTGAAAAAATTTGAAAGTAATAGGTTAAAATGCCTAGGACTAGTTCGTTAAAGTTTGAGGCAAAAACGGCCAATATTTTACCCTTTGACCCAAAATAGCAGACTTCCTGTGGGTTTTAGAGCATACACCCAAGAGACTTTTTTTCATAATTTTAAAAAACCTACCTAGGTAAAAAATTTCAGCTTTCTACGTGTTACGGTTTGGCCCAACTCACTCTAGTTGGCGCTGTTGAGCAGGTTTGCCACGCCCGTTTTCAATTACACTAAAATCATGCGATTTCTCACGGGGGACAATTTTGGACAAAGTTTGGTGAGTTTTCATGCATGTTTAGGCCTCCAAAAAGCCGTTTCAAAAGTCCCAAGAATAAATAATAATAATAATAATAATAATTAAAGCCGCAAGCGGCGATGAGCGGCCCTCGCAGCCAAGCACCGCTGGGGTACGCGCACCTCCTCCCTCCAGCCACCGCAGAAGCTGTCACGCATTTTCCCTGCCCTTCCACCGGGCGATTCACACGAACCCGTACGGCAGCGCTCCACCCCCCCCCCACCCGACTCACAAAAAATCAGGTGCAGATCGGTCGATGCAGCGAGGAGATACAATCGTTCGGCGGGCCGTACGTTTGACACCCCTGGTTTAAACATTATTTTACTGGTTGAAATGCAGTTAAAAGTCTTCAGCTGAAAGGTTGTTGCACACAAATAAAACTTGTTTTGCACACAAAAAGATATGTTTCACACAAAAAAATTGTTTTGCAAACTGTCCGCCTACCTTGCGCTCAAAATATCATTTATAAGTTTTCCTCGAGTACAAAATGGTCTCTGCTCGCACAAAACAGCCTCTGCTCGACTACGATACAATCCCACCCACGCTGCGGTAAATTTGTGCCAAAAGTCACGTGATGCATTAAGAGTTGTTGTTGTTCAGACTTCCCGACATTGAGAAGAATTCAGTTATCTCTAAACTATTGGGCTAATTTACAGGGTCATAGTGAAGATCATCCAGCACAGACCACTTTAACATCTTGTTGGGAAATGGAGAACAGGGAGAGAAGAAGCTTTGGGTAGACAGTTAGACAAAAAGCAATGGAATTAGAATTAACTGATTTAATGTTCAGTTCAACAGTACCACTGACAGCAGTACAACCTTGGATACTACCTGAAGCTAAAGTAGATCTAACACTATTACGAAAGGGAAATAAGGTCAGGGTTTTTTTTTTTAAATTCAAATACAATACAGGAATATATTAATATTTACTAGTTTCATTCAGATCTACACAGATGCATCAAAAAAGTTTAGATAACAAGATAGGAGTATCTTTTATTGTTCCAGAGTTTCATATTACAGTAGGAAAGAGGACAAGTAATAATATATCAGTATACACAAGAGAAATGTTAGCAATTTTGTTTGCAATGCAATGGGTAGAAGAAATAAGACCTCTGAGAGTGATTATTTGTTCAGATTCATCTTCATCACTAATCAGTTTACCGATAAAACACTCAGACAGTAGACCAGATATTTTGATAGAAATCCAGCAAACATTATACAGAATTCAAATGATGGACATTACAGTCATATTTTTGTGGGTACCAGCACACATGGGAGTTAAAGGAAATGAAATGGCAGATAAGGCTGCAAAGGAGGCTACAACAAGAAAAGACATTGATGTGTCAGTTAAAATTAGTAAGATGGAAATAAAGAGCATAATTAAACAGAAGATGAAGGAAAGGTGGCAAAAGCAATGGGAGGAAGAGAGGAACAGAAGATGGTTTTACATGATCCAGAGGAGAGTGGGAAAAATGAGATGGGCAGGGAAGAACATAGGAGAAGAAACAATTATATCAGGACTTAGATTTGGGCACACAGGATTAAATAATACATTATTCTAAATAAGTAAACATAACAATGGCAGATGTGAATATTGTGAGCAACAAGAGACAGTTGAACACGTTATGGTATACTGTAGGAAGTACGAAAGAGAAAGGAGAGAAATGGTCCAAAATCTAAAAAGGAAAAGAATACAATTTGATTTAATAGAAATACTTAGAAAAACTCCAGAGATAATTGTTATGTGATTATTTTTCATTATCTTAGATTAATAAATGTAATTGAGAGGATTTGAAATCTTTTTTTGGTTTTGTTTATATTGTTTTGTTAATTTGATTGTGACTTGTTTTGTTTAGTATAAATAATTCTGATCCACACTCCATACCAGTTGGTGGCGGTAATGCACCATTTGGTTGCGTGCCAACCGGCAAAAAAAATCCATAAAGAAAAAGAAGAAGCAGAAGACTTCCCGACAGCAGGGGGCGCACCTGAAAAAAACTGAAAGGCGCCGGTTTGGCTGAGGAAGAAAGACGTGATATCACAGCTAACAGCAGGGACGTGCAGAGGGGGGCGGGGGGCTTGGTCACCTGCCCCTTTGCCCCTTGATGCCCAAAGTGCCCTTTTGTCAGTGTTTTTTTATGTGTGTGTGTGTGTGCATGTCCAAAATAAAAATAATTTAGATCTAAATTGCCACAGTTACCGTGGCACGGTTACATGATCCACATAACGTGCCTCACTTTTCCCTTCTTCTCCTCTCGCAGCTCCGCGGCTGCTGCTGCCGCTGTCTGACTGCCTGCCCCTTTAAATCGGCAGCACACGTGACTGTGCTCTGTGCATTTTTTTAAACTTAACTCTCATTGGTTGTACTGCCTTAAATCCCGCCTTTCCTCTTTCTGATTGCTAGCGCGTGTGTGCGTGCTTATTTGCTTGGAGCGCAAGATTTAAATTTCAATTCATACAGGTATACTGCCGTTACCTCAATTAATACTTGACAACAAACTAGTCCCAGTTAAAGGTATACTATGCAACCGGGGTTGATTTTCCAGCGAGGCTCCCCCCAGAGGGCGAAAGTAAAAGTGCACTGTCGTAAAGATGCTCAGCTGTTCTCCTGGTTTCTCCATCAAGCCAGGTGCGGTTGTTTGTAGGTGGGGTTGTATTTCCCCTAACCCTAACATACATAAATTTCCCTCGACAGACACAAATATCCTAAAGTTAGTATATTACAGTTATTATCCATTATGCACTTACCAAATATGACTTCAAACAGATTTAAAGTCCTGAATTCCTACTTTCCATTCCAGCCCACAAAGTTGTACTGCCTTGACAGGCCATAGTCCATGATGAAGAACATCATACGTCTCGTGGCCTCATCCACAGTCCTCCCACCAATGTCTGACACTGCTGTGACCTAAGGGGGAACAAAAACAGTTCAAAGCTAATTCATTTTTATAGCTCACAGGAGTAAACACGATGCAAAGACAAACTCTGGGTCTAGATTATTTTCATTGTTGATTAATCTATTGATTATTTTAAACAATTAATTGATTGGTTGCTATAATAATAAAATGTTACAAAATTTTGAAAAATATCAGTGTTTCCCAAATCTCTTGTTCTGTCAACAAAACATGGAGATACTCAGTTTATTGCCATAAATGAGCAAAGAAAACAGAAATATTCACATTTATGAAGCTGAAATCAGAGACGTAGGACTCTTTTGTTGGGTGTTCACGTCAGTAATAAGCTGGACTGGACTCATAACACCGACGCTCTGCATAAGAAGGGCCAGAGCCGCCTCCACCTCCTGAGGAGGCTGAGTTCCTTTGGAGTGAGCAGGCCCCTGCTTAAGACTTTTTATGACTCTGTGGTGGCCTCAGCCCTTCTCTACGCTGTCGTCTGCTGGGCTCCAGACAGCGCAGAACGGGACAGAATGAGGCTGAATAAGCTGGTGAGGAAGGCCACTTCTGTCCTGGGCTGCACTCTGGACTCAGTGGAGAAAGTAGCTGAGAGGAGGGTGTTGTCCAAGTTCACATCCATCATGGACAACACCTTCCACCCCCTGCACCAGACTGTAGAGGAGCTGAGCAGCTCCTTTAGTGCCAGACTTAGACACCCTGTCTGTAAAAAGGAGCGCTACCGCAAGTCATTCATTCCTGCTGCTATCAGATTATACAGTGCTGCACTGTAACTGTAACCAATGTGCAATAATCTATCTAATTCACTGTGCGATAACCTGTGCAATGATCCGAAGAACTTCTGCTGCTATCACCAGGTGAATATATATATATATATATATATATATATATATATATATGTATGTATATACATACATACAGGGGTTGGACAATGAAACTGAAACAACTCTCATTTTAGTGTGGGAGGTTTCATGGCTAAATTGGACCAGCCTGGTGGCCAATCTTCATTAATTGCACATTGAACCAATAAGAGCAGAGTGTGAAGGTCCAATTAGCAGGGTAAGAGCACAGTTTTGCTCAAAATATTGCAATGCACACAACATTATGGGTGACATACCAGAGTTCAAAAGAGGACAAATTGTTGGTGCACGTCTTGCTGGCGCATCTGTGATCAAGACAGCAAGTCTTTGTGATGTATCAAGAGCCACGGTGTCCAGGGTAATGTCAGCATACCACCAAGAAGGACGAACCACATCCAACAGGATTAACTGTGGACGCAAGAGGAAGCTGTCTGAAAGGGATGTTAGAGTGCTTACCCGGATTGTATCCAAAAAACATAAAACCACGGCTCCCCAAATCACAGCAGAATTAAATGTGCACCTCAACTCTCCTGTTTCTACCAAAACTGTCCGTCGGGAGCTCCACAGGGTTAATATCCACGGCTGGATTCAGAGTGTCTGAAAACATAAAGTACATTTTGCTGCATTGACGTGTATTCTCTCTGAGCGCAGCTTGGTCTGACCTAAGATGGCCGCTCTGTCGGCACGCCTCTCACCCGACGACGGGGCGTCTACGTCATGGGTTAAAGCTAAAATAATCAGTTTGACTGAAAAAAAATCCTAGTCAGCCCATATATTCCCGGGACCGTGGAAATAATGCCACATTAGTTACCTCACTTGCTTATTGTGCAGAGTTAACTTGAACCAAATCTGGTAGTTTTACAATATCCACTGACCATTCATGTCTCTGTCCCACCTTTCAGCTTCAGAGCCTTGGTGTCTTCCTGGACAGCCTCCCATCCTCTCCTCCACTGTCCACATCCATAACATCACCTGGTTAACTTTCATATCGGGAACATCAAGTTCTTCCTTAACACTTTAACCAAACTGGTCCACAGTCCACTTTACACTGTCAGCTCCCTTCCCTCCCTGTCCTCCAGAAAACCTCCATAAACTACAACTAGTACAAAAGACAGCAATTTACATCTTTACATCATCTACTTCACATCTGAACATTACCTCCACTGGCTCCCTGTCACCTTCAGTATAAATTAATCATATGAACAAACAAGGCCAACCACAACCTGGACAATGCAGGACATATAACCAACACTATGATGTCATACATTTTAGTTTAACACTGATCGCACATTACAAGGTCCCTGATTGGTTTATCAGCTAAGTTGCTGGAAGCCAGTGAATACACGCTGAAAGGTGACATGGCCACAGGTGGAAATAATTCATTAATTAACTGGAGCAGCGACAGTGTGTCTATCGACAGACACGCTTACCGAGGGCAGTTGTTGTCAGATGGTCAATCCGCTCCACTTCCTGACTTGCTGGTTCGCATAAACCCAAAGAAAACCTTTGACCACCACTGCTTTCATTCATGCATCTGTGGCCAGTTTGAGATGTTCTTCCAAAAGTTATGATTGAACACCGATCATAACTTTTGGTCTACGTATACATGTCTGTGCTGGTAGCCAGCGCAGAGCCATAGAGAGAAAGGCTCTGAGCCAGCGGAACCCGGATGTAAACAAGAGCCTTGCTCGCTAGCCTTAGGGCGCTAGCATTAGCGCTATAAGTAGCACCTTAAGACGCTAGAATTAGCCGCAGAACTGAGACTGCTCATCCCACCTCAAGTTGTGGTGGGGGATATTACACTACATGCATATATAATCCAAAAAGCCTTACCTGTTTGTCTGTTTCCCCTCCTAAATTCTCCAATGTGTGGTGCTAATGTTGTTAGCTGTGACATCACGGACTTCTTCCTCAGGCAAACGGACACGTTTCAGATTGTTGGAGTGCGCCCCCTGCTGTTGGGAGTCTTCTTCTTCTCTTGTTCTTTATGAATTTTTCTCACAGTGTGTCATATATGTTCAACTGTGTCTTGTTCCTCACAATATTCACATCTGCCAGTGTTATGCTTCCCTATTTTGAATAATGTACCATTTAATCCTGTGTGGGCAAATCTAAGTCTTGATATAAGATAAGATAGTCTTTATTGATCTCACATTGGAGAAATTCACTTGTCACATCGGCTCAATAGTCAGTCAATAGTCAGCAGTAGGAAAGGGTGCATCAGTTATATACAGTGTATCTTCCTATATACAGTGGATCAAAAAGAAAATGAGAAAAAAAGTAAGAATTAAAAAAATACAAAAGAAATCGGAGTAGGCAGGTGATGTCATGTGTACTTCCCGGTTATATACATACATACATACATACACACACATACATATATATATATATATATATATATATATATATATATATATATATATATATATATATATATATATAAATAAATAAATAAATAAATAAAGGCAAGGCAAGGCAAATTTATTTGTATAGCACAATTCAGTACAGAGACAATGCAAAGTGCTTTACATGATTAAAATACAGGAAAAGAAAACAGAAAATGTAGACATCAATAAACAGCTGGACTAAAAAAGTTGAACTAATGCTGTTTCAGTAGAACAGTTTAACTAGAACAGTCAAAAACAGTCCTAAACAGATGTGTTTTTAATCTTGATTAAAAAGAACTCAGGTTTTCCGCACTTTTACAGTTTTCTGGAAGTTTGTTCCAGATAAGTGGAGCGTAGGAACTAAATGCTGCTTCTCCTTGTTTAGTTCTGGCTGTAGGTACGCAAAGAAGGCTGGAGCCAGAAGACCTTAGTGCTCTGGATGGTTGATACACTGATAACAAGTCTGTGATGTATTTAGATGCGTTCAGCAGCGTTCTGGATCAGCTGCAACTGTCTGATCCACTTTTTAGGCAGACCTGTGAAAACACCGTTGCAGTAATCGATTCTACTAAAGATAAACGCATGGATTAGTTTTTCCAGATCCTGCTGAGACATCAGTCCTTTAATCCTGGAAATGTTCTTCAGGTGATAGAAAGCCGATCTTATATATATACACACATATACATATACATACATACACATATATATATATATATATATATATATATATATATATATATATATATATATATATATATATACACACATATATATATATACACATATATATATATATACACATATATATATATAGGCCTACATACACATGTACTGACATATATTCACTTGGTGATAGCAGCAGAAGTTCTTCCGGATCATTGCACAGGTTATAGCACAGTGTATTAAATAGATTATTGCACATTATTTATTGCCCAAAGTTATAACAGTTGTGGTTATATAGAACAGATTGCTGGATCAATGTGTGCTTCTGTGCTTTTTTGTCTGTCTTGTTGTGTCTCTGCTCTGTCTTCTGTAACCCCCAGTCGGTCGAGGCAGATGACCGTTCATACTGAGCCCGGTTCTGCTAGAGGTTTTTCCTTCCTGTTAATGGGGAGGTTTTTTTTCCCTGTTGCTTCATGCTTGTTCAGTATGAGGGATTGTTGCAAAGCCATGGACAATGCAGACTACTCTCCCTGTGGCTCTACGCTTTTTCAGGAGGAAATGCTGCTTGTCAAGACCTTAATGCAATCAACTGGTTCCCTCGGCTAAAATGTTTATCCATTTTAGCCGCGCAATCCTCCATAATTAAAGTCCGACAGTCCACAGATGGCAACAGTTTGTTGATTCAAAATTAATTGTTCATCCACTTCAGCAACCGATGCATTGGAATCAGTGTTGGGCAAGTTACTTTGAAAAAGTAATTAGTTATAGTTACTAGTTACTTCTCCCAAAAAGTAACTGAGTTACTAACTGAGTTACTCCACTATAAAAGTAACTAGTTACTAGTAAAAGTAACTATTGCGTTACTTTTTCGTTTCTGGCTTTTTTATTTATTTTTTTACAAATTTTTTGCTGACATGTCCATTCAATGCACCCCCCCACACACACACACACACACACACACACACACACATACTCCCCCTTTTGTGTTGAACAGTGAAGTGTGGTGAAAGCAGCTTTAATTCTCCATCACATAACTTTCATATCGCGCATGCATTGACTTTTTCAACAATTTTCTCTTGCGGTTTTCAGCAGCAACGGCATTGTTTCTTATGGTTTAATATTGTCCATATGCCTTCTTTAAATATTTCTAATTCTACTCGCAGGACATGCGCAATTCCAAACTTTTTTCCTGTCATTGCCATGGTGAATCACGTTATTTGCGTTCCAGTGATCGGGATTTTTTTCATGCTCACGTTATCCATAAGGGCCAGTGGGCCAGTGCCCAGGGGCACCAACCATGGGGGGGCACCACATGACACATGCTTTAAAAATATATTTTTCATAAATAGTTATATTATTTAGCTACTTGAAATTGTTGAAAGACCATGCATTATTCGTTTTGTGAACACTGATGTCACAATAATAATAAATGATAAATAAATCAAGATTTTTTTGATTTCAACATTTTAAAATGAGATATTTGAATATTGCTCACTGCTCATATGCCTACATGTAGTTGTGTAAGTTAGTAAATAGTAAAGAAATCCCCTTGATTATGTCTGATGTTTTTGACCGGAGGACAGCACGGGTAAGGGGGGGGGGCTTTGAGGTATAGTGCCCAGGGGCACCACATTGTCTTAATACGGGCCTGGCTGAGAATGACAAAGGGAGGAAGAGCTGCTCAGAGTTGCAGCTTTCTACTCAGTGTAGATCAGCCGTTTTTTCTGAAACGACTGTGCAGCATAGCTTTGCTGTGCGCGCTGAATCCAGATGCAGTGCGCGAATGCACACGCGCGCAGTTCAGAAGAAACATAAACAGTTTGGCGCGTCAGTCAGTTCGAAACAGTTCCTGTATCGGTCACGTAGCACATAAGCGCATCGACACAGGTTTTTCTGTACGAGCTCGACTCATGCGCCGACGCATCCGTGTTGCCGGACCCATGTTCTTGTCCTTTTCGCTGTTTAACTCAAAATAACGTGCTTACCTCCAAGAATCAAACGCTGTCTTCTTGCCCATCTTGCCGCGGTACAAACACAAATAGCTTACACACACAGGTGCGCGCGCGCGCGCACACACACACACACACACACAGAGGCAAGGAGGAGCAGGGTACAGACGCAAGCAGCCGCATCTGACTAAATGCAGAAAAGCAGGGACTTCACTTTCCTTATCGAGGGAAATTCTTAAAGTAACGGAGTAACGAGTGCTTATTTTGGAAAATAACGGAGTTACTGATTACTGAATTCGCAAAACTAACGCGTTAGATTACTCGTTACTGAAAAAACCTAATAAGAGTACTCTGAAGCGTTACTTATAACGTGTTACCCCCAACACTGATTGGAATTACGCCCTTATGTGTGCACACTATATTTAGATGGCCATCATATCGGTGGTAGCGCTACACATACCTAATCCAGACGAATGATTGTTCAAATCCAGCGCCGAGCTGATCAACTGCGTCCTCACCGATGTCTATCCTGTCCGACGTCACCTCAGGTGAGCTGAGTTCGATCAGCTGATGCTCCACTCCAAACACGTAACCTCCAGCCCAGTCTTATCTTGCGCAATCACCACCATCAACCATGCAGAAACACGTATCTTTACTTATGCACAGTTCGTGAAGATGCACAAACAGTTTTTGACTGGTTTTGTAGCGGCCAAGCCAATACTTTAAGCCACTGAGGTGCTGCATCGGGGTAATAGAGTTGACGCGCTTATTGTTACCTTTTTGGGATGAATTAGAGTCCGAGTCGTCAGGGCATGTTGAACGCTTCGTCCATTTATTTTCCTCTTTGCATATCAAATGTCCATCATACATGAACACATCTCCAGACAACACATAAAGCAGACTTGCTTGCTTGTATTTATCTTTTTGCGGTCAAAAACTGTTTTCCCCTTCCGGGTGGAAAACCTACCTATCAAAGAAAAGTTCCCCCCTTAAAAAGACATGAACGCTAATTACCCAATCAATGCATTTGCGCTCCTACATATAGGATTAAAGATTAAAATCGTATTTCTTTTAAAGGCCAGCTAAAGATATTTTAAAGCTGCTTCCACTTTTGGACGAATGTGTATAAATGGTTTGGTAAAATATGTACCGTGACTTACAGATGACGCCCAAACATTTGGGTGTGCTGCCATCTAGTGTTGGAAATAATAAATGTTTTTTCCTTCAAAACACAATTCATGTTATAAATAATTGTCAAAAAAATATGGTTGGACGTAGCAAAAATGTTTTTGATAACTTTTGATCCTCTATGTGTGAGGAATTTTTTGGAGTAACTTTGAATGCCATAAGTGTAACGGTTTAGGAGTAGTTTATTCAAATGTAACCCCCAAAAATATGGGAAAATGACATCTTTGATGAGAAATGAATGATTTCCTGTAGGAGGTAGCCCATTGCTTCAAGAGGCTTTTTTGTAGGGCCTATGAAGTTACATGCACTTACCGAGTTTCATAATTCTCAGACAAAGCATGGCTTGGGGCTTACTGATTTAATGCGTTTTTAATGGTTTTCCACAAACCTGATTTTTGCAATGTGACAGCTCAGGCAAATATGCATATTTAATAAAACCTTTGATAACTTTTAAACGTCAATGTCTTAACTGCATGCTGAAAAAATTTGAAAGTAATAGGTTAAAATGCCTAGGACTAGTTCGTTAAAGTTTGAGGCAAAAACGGCCAATATTTTACCCTTTGACCCAAAATAGCAGACTTCCTGTGGGTTTTAGAGCATACCCCCAAGAGACTTTTTTTCATAATTTTAAAAAACCTACCAAGGTAAAAAATTTCAGCTTTCTACGTGTTACGGTTTGGCCCAACTCACTCTAGTTGGCGCTGTTGAGCAGGTTTGCCACGCCCGTTTTCAATTACACTAAAATCATGCGATTTCTCACGGGGGACAATTTTGGGCAAAGTTTGGTGAGTTTTCATGCATGTTTAGGCCTCCAAAAAGCCGTTTCAAAAGTCCCAAGAATAAATAATAATAATAATTAAAGCCGCAAGCGGCGATGAGCGGCCCTCGCAGCCAAGCACCGCTGGGGTACGCGCACCTCCTGCCGCCAGCCACCGCAGAAGCTGTCACGCATTTTCCCCGCCCGTCCACTGGGCGATTCACACGAACCCTTTCGGCAGCGCTCCCCCACGACTCACAAAAAATCTGGTGCAGATTGGTGGATGCAGCGAGGAGATACAGCCGTTGAATAATGATAATGCATTTGGCCACCGGGCCGGACCGCTGGGGTTGTAAAGAGATGACATGTTGGAACTATATAAATAAAATTGGATTGAATTAATTTGTCTTTATATAAAACACATGAGTTGCCTCTTGGCATGGCATGCACTAATATATATATATATATATATATATATATATATATATATATATATATATATATATATATATATACATATACATACACACATTTGACCTAATAAAATACATTATTCATGTTTTTATTAGGTCAAATGCAATAATTCAATTCAATTTTATTTATATAGCGCCAAATCATGAAACATGTCATCTCAAGGCACTTTACAAAGTTACGTTCAATCATATTATACATATTGGGTCAGATTATACAGATTGGTCAAAAATGTTCCTATATAAGGAAACCAGTTGATACATATTGGGTCAGATTATACAGATTGGTCAAAAATGTTCCTATATAAGGAAACCGGTTGATTGCATCAAAGTCTCGACAAGCAGCATTCACTCCTGGAGAAGCGTAGAGCCACAGGGAGAGTCGTCTGCATTGTACATGGCTTTGCTGCAATCCCTCATACTGAGCAAGCATGAAGCGACAGTGGGAAGAAAAACTCCCCATTAACGGGAAGGAAAACCTCCAGCAGAACCGGGCTCAGTATGAACGGTCATCTGCCTCGACCGACTGGGGGTTACAGAAGACAGAGCAGAGACACAACAAGAGAGACAAAAAAAGCACAGAAGCACACATTGATCCAGTAATCTGTTCTACATTAGATGGTAGTAACGGGTGAGCCGTCTTCTTTGGATGATGTCACAGTTAACAGAACGCCAGACCAGGTGTACCTACTATGAAGATAAAAGAGAGAAACAGAAAATTAAAGCAGAAATGACAACACGTAATGCATAATTGAAGAACAGTAGAACTCTATAGAGTGAGAAAATTAGATCCTGACGTCCTCCAGTAGCCTAAGCCTATAGCAGTAAAACTATAAAAGGTAGCTCAGAGTAACATGAGCCACTCTAGTTATAAGCTTTGTCAAAAAGGAAGGTTTTAAGATTAGTCTTAAAAGTAGACAGGGTGTCTGCTTCACGGACCAAAACTGGGAATTGGTTCCACAGGAGAGGAGCCTGATAGCTAAAGGATCTGCCTCCCATTCTACTTTTAGAGACTCTAGGAACCACCAGCAGACCTGCAGTCTGAGAGCAAAGTGCTCTGTTAGGAACATACGGGGTAATCAGAGCTCTGATATATGATGGAGCTTGATTATTAAGGGCTTTATACGTTAGAAGAAGAATTTTAAATTCTATTTTTGATTTCACAGGAAGCCAATGAAGGGAAGCTAAAATTGGAGAAATATGATCCCGCTTGTTGATTTTCATCAGAACTCTTGCTGCAGCATTTTGGATCAGCTGAAGGCTTTGAACTGCAGTTTGTGGACTTCCTGATAGTAACGAATTGCAATAGTCCAGCCTTGAAGTAACAAATGCATGGACTAGTTTTTCAGCATCACTCCTGGACAGAATGTTTCTAATTTTGGCGATATTCCGGAGGTGAAAAAAGGAAACTCTGGAAACCTGTTTAATATGGGATTTAAATGACATGTCTTGGTCAAAAATAACACCAAGGTTTTTTACTTTATTACCAGAGGCCAAGTTAATGCCATCCAGATTAAGTGATTGGTTAAGAAGTTTATTTTTTGAGGACTCTGGCCCAAAGATTACAACTTCGGTCTTGTCAGAATTTAGATGCAGGAAATTTAAAGTCATCCAGCTTTTGATGTCATCAAGACATGACTGCAGTTGAAGTAATTGATTGGATTCATCAGGATTTATGGATAAATATAGCTGAGTGTCATCAGCATAACAGTGGAAATTAATCCCATGCTGTCTGATAATTTTGCCGATCGGAAGCATATATTTAGTAAAGAGAATTGGTCCAAGGACTGAACCCTGTGGTACTCCACAGGTGACCCTAGAGTTTAAGGAAGATTTATTATTAACATGAACAAACTGGAATCTGTCCGACAGATAAGATTTAAACCAGCCTAATGCTTTTCCCTTAATCCCTACAGTATGCTCAAGTCTTTGCAGGAGAATATTTTGATCAACTGTATCAAATGCAGTACTGAGATCTAACAGGACAAGTACAGACACAAGTCCATTATCTGAGGCCATGAGAATATCATTAGTGACCTTCACCAGAGCTGTTTCAGTGCTATGATGAGCTCTGAAGCCTGACTGAAACTCCTCAAGTAGGTCATTGCTTTGTAAATGTTCACAAAGTTGATTAGCAACTACTTTCTCAAGAATTTTAGATAAGAAAAGAAGATTAGATATAGGTCTGTAGTTTACTAGCTCATCTTGATCAAGAGAAGGTTTCTTAAGTAAAGGTTTAATAACAGCTACTTTAAAAACCTGTGGTACATATCCATTTACTAAGGATAGATTAATCATGTCTAAAATAGGACCACTGATCAAAGGGAATACCTCCTTAAACAACTTAGTTGGGATTGGGTCTAACACACAGGTAGAAGTTTTAGATGAAGCTAAGATTTTAGATAGCTCAGAAAGCTCTACTGCTTCTAAACAGTTCAAACACTGTGCAGGTTCTAAAGATTCCTCCAATGCTGCCTTACTTATAATAGATAATAGATATAATAGATTGTATTTTACGTATCAGGTACATAATACACACACACACACATACGATATTATACGTAATATAATAACCATTATAACAATTTAAGAAACTAGTTATAATGGTTATATATCAAAAAAGAACATGGAACACAAAAAACATGGTCCATCATATGGGAAGGAGGGACCTGTTGGACCTTTCTATTGCATCCCCTGTCCCTTGATCCGATCAGCCATTTCGACACTGCCCTCTCCAAATCCTTCCTGGTGATCTGTCTGGTTAATGTGTTGTTCTTTAAAGCTCCTGCGGGAAACATATCTTATGGTCACTTTATATGTACCAACACAACTCTCAACTACAATTGTAAAGTCAACTATGTTAAGGTGAAATTTACCAACAAATGATCAGTTTTATATCAATTACCCAAGATTTAAATTGTAATTTTGGGTGAAGTATCCCTTTACATAATTGACTTTACAAACCTGCAAACGTCAGAATGAACTGGGAAAAAGCTAAGAAAAAAAGATCAAAATTCAAAGCTGACTGGCCAAGGCTGTCACATTTTTTTACTTCTTTCTAAAATCTGGCTTTATTAAATTGCCCATAAAAAAATTAAAAACCAAGGAAAAATTACAAAATGTAATTTTTTTGATAAGAACAGCTGTTGACTGGAAGATCTGTGCAAGAAAATCTTGAAAACATTTCTTATATGATAACATTTCTGGAGCACCTGTTTTGAGGGGACATTTATGTCCTTAAGGTGAGGGTATTATTGACATTAGAAAATTAAATTCATAACATACATAAATTTCCCTCGACAGACACAAATATCCAAAAGTTACTATATTACAGTTATTATCCATTATGCACTTACCAAATATGACTTCAAACAGATTTAAAGTCCTGAATTCCTACTTTCCATTCCAGCCCACAAAGTTGTACTGCCTTGACAGGCCATAGTCCATGATGAAGAACATCATACGTCTTGTGGCCTCATCCACAGTCCTCCCACCAATGTCTGACACTGCTGTGACCTAAGGGGGAACAAAAACAGTTCAAAGCTAATTAATTTTTATATCTTACAGGAGTAAACACGATGCAAAGACAAACTCTGGGTCTAGATTATTTCCATTGTTGATTAATCTATTGATTATTTTAACAATTAATTGATTGGTTGCTATAATAATAAAATGTTACAAAATTTTGAAAAATGTCAGTGTTTCCCAAATCTCTTGTTCTGTCAACAAAACATGGAGATACTCAGTTTATTGCTTAAGACTTTTTATGACTCTGTGGTGGCCTCAGCCCTTCTCTACGCTGTCGTCTGCTGGGCTCCAGGCAGCGCAGAACGGGACCGAATGAGTCTGAATAAGCTGGTGTTGAAGGCCACTTCTGTCCTGGGCTGCACTCTGGACTCAGCGGAGGAAGTAGCTGAGAGGAGGGTGTTGTCCAAGTTCACATCCATCATGGACAACACCTTCCACCCCCTGCGCCAGACTGTAGAGCAGCTGAGCAGCTCCTTTAGTGGCAGACTTAGACACCCTGTCTGTAAAAAGGAGCGCTACCGCAAGTCATTCATTCCTGCTGCTATCAGAATATACAGTGCTGCACTGTAACTGTAACCAATGTGCAATAATCTAATTCACTGTGCGATAACCCGTGCAATAATCCTGAAAGAAGTGACTTCTGCTGCTATCAGTAACTGTAACCACAACTGTTATAACTTTGGGCAATAACTAATGTGCAATAATCTATTTAATACACTGTGCTATAACCTGTCCAATGATCCAAAGAACTTCTGCTGCTATCACCAGGTATATATGTCAGTACATGTGTATGTAGGCATATGTATGTGTCACAGGACAGGTTGCCCTGTGACTGGCAACCTGTCCAGGATGGACGAGCCCCCACCCCCCACGACCCCGTGTGACGCCGAGCTGCGTTTCCCCATCAGATACGGCTTGACGTCACACCTGTAGGGAAAAGCCGGTATAAATCGATGAAGGATGGGATGTTAATTTTTTAAAAAGTTTAATAAAATTGCTCAAAGTTTATCAGAAAAAAACATAACTTGCTTTTAAATATGGACATTTTTAATAAGCAAAATGTTAATGTATTTCGTAAAGTTATTGTTGAAGTTAATCTTGGCTGCAGTACTCTGTTTGGCAGATGTTTTGGGGTTGGAGTAAAATGAGTCCATAGATCCACAGACAGGAGGCTTGTTCAGTGGTTTCTAGTACGACTTGCTTCTGCAGTGTCGCTCAACTGCGTGTAAAAATAAAAAAAATTACTTCATAAAAGCTCTCTGAGAATAACCTCTGGCCTCACCCAGTTAGAACCCGCTCTCCAGTCCATGTTGTAGCTGCAGTTTTTTTTTTACGTCGTTTCCTTAATAATCTGTACAAATCAAAATCCTTGTCATTTTATTAAGAGTGTCGTGGTGCGCAGCGGCTCATCAGGTGGAGCTGCTGCATATTGACTGATAGCCGCTCTGACTGCAGCTCTGCCTTCTTTTGTTCAGAAAAGCGCAGGTGAAATTATTTAATTTATTATTTAACTTTTTCCAAATCGGACCCTGTCAAATGCGGGACAAATGCGCGTCATGGTAAATTAGCCTTTACTCTTCGAATTTTAAATAAAGCGTTACAGCGAATATTGAGGAGGTCCCTGATTGGTTTATCAGCTAAGTTGCTGGAAGCCAGTGAATACACGCTGAAAGGTGACATGGCCACAGGTGGAAATAATTCATTAACTGGAGCAGCGACAGTGTGTCTGTAGGCAGCTTACCGGGGGAAGTTGTTGTCAGATGGTCAATCCGCTCCACTTCCTGACTTGCTGGTTCGCATAAACCCAAAGAAAACCTTTGACCACCACTGCTTTCATTCATGCATCTGTGGCCAGTTTGAGATGTTCTTCCAAAAGTTATGATTGAACACCGATCATAACTTTTGGTCTACGTATACATGTCTGTGCTGGTAGCCAGCGCAGAGCCATAGAGAGAAAGGCTCTGAGCCAGCGGAACCCGGATGTAAACAAGAGCCTTGCTCGTTAGCCTTAAGGCGCTAGCATTAGCGCTAATATTAGCGCCTTAAGGCACTAGAATTAGCCGCAGAACTGAGACTGCTCATCCCACCTCAAGTTGTGGTGGGGGATATTACACTACATGCATATATAATCCAAAAAGCCTTACCTGTTTGTCTGTTTCCCCTCCTAAATTCTCCAATGTGTGGTGCTAATGTTGTTAGCTGTGACATCACGGACTTCTTCCTCAGGCAAACGGACACGTTTCAGATTGTTGGAGTGCGCCCCCTGCTGTTGGGAAGTCTTCTTCTTCTCTTGATCTTTATGAACTTTTCTCACAGTGTGTCATATACGTTCAACTGTCTGTTGTTCCTCACAATATTTACATATGCCAGTGTTATGCTTCCCTATTTTGAATAATGTACCATCTAATCCTGTGTGGGCAAATCTAAGTCTTGATATGAGATAAGATAAGATAGTCTTTATTGATCTCACATTGGAGAAATTCACTTGTCGGCTCAATAGTGTGTGTGTATATATATATATATATATATATATATATATATATATATATATATATATATATATACACATGCCTACATACACATGTACTGACATATATTCACTTGGTGAAAGCAGAAGAAGTTCTTCTGGATCCTTGCACAGGTTATAGCACAGTGTATTAAATAGATTATTGCACATTAGTTATTGCCCAAAGTCATAACAGTTGTGGTTATATAGAACAGATTACTGGATCACTGTGTGCTTCTGTGCTTTTTTTGTCTGTCTTGTTGTGTCTCTGCTCTGTCTTCTGTAACCCCCAGTGGGTCGAGGCAGATGACCGTTCATACTGAGCCCGGTTCTGCTGGAGGTTTGTCCTTCATGTTAATGAAGGAGGTTTTTTTCCCCTGTTGCTTCATGCTTGCTCAGTATGAGGGATTGTTGCAAAGCCATGGACAATGCAGACAACTCTCCCTGTGACTCTACGCTTCTTCAGGAGGAAATGCTGCTTGTCAAGACTTTTATGCAATCAACTGGTTCCCTTATATAGGATTAAAGATTCAAAGCTTCTTTCTTTTAAAGGCCAGCTAAAGATATTTTAAAGCTGCTTCCACTTTTGGACGAATGTGTATGAATGGTTTGGTAAAATATGTACCGTGACTTACAGATGACGCCCAAACATTTGGGTTTGCTGCCATCTAGTGTTGGAAATAATAAATGTTTTTTCCTTCAAAACACAATTCATGTTATAAATAATTGTCAAAAAAATATGGTTGGACGTAGCAAAAATGTTTTTGATAACTTTTGATCCTCTATGTGTGAGGAATTTTTTGGAGTAACTTTGAATGCCATAAGTGTAACGGTTTAGGAGTAGTTTATTCAAATGTAACACCCAAAAATATGGGAAAATGACATCTTTGATGAGAAATGAATGATTTCCTGTAGGAGGTAGCCCATTGCTTCAAGAGGCTTTTTTGTAGGGCCTATGAAGTTACATGCACTTACTGAGTTTCATAATTCTCAGACAAAGCATGGCTTGGGGCTTACTGATTTAATGCGTTTTTAATGGTTTTCCACAAACCTGATTTTTGCAATGCGACAGCTCAGGCAAATATGCATATTTCATAAAACCTTTGATAACTTTTAAAAGTCAATGTCTTAACTGCATGCTGAAAAAAATTGAAAGTAATAGGTTAAAATGCCTAGGACTAGTTCGTTAAAGTTTGAGGCAAAAACGGCCAATATTTTACCCTTTGACCCAAAATAGCAGACTTCCTGTGGGTTTTAGAGCATACACCCAAGAGACTTTTTTTCATAATTTTAAAAAACCTACCTAGGTAAAAAATTTCAGCTTTCTACGTGTTACGGTTTGGCCCAACTCACTCTAGTTGGCGCTGTTGAGCAGGTTTGCCACGCCCGTTTTCAATTACACTAAAATCATGCGATTTCTCACGGGGGACAATTTTGGGCAAAGTTTGGTGAGTTTTCATGCATGTTTAGGCCTCCAAAAAGCCGTTTCAAAAGTCACAAGAATAAATAATAATAATAATAATAATAATAATAAAATCTGCAGTTACAATAGGCCTTCGCAGCGCTTAGCTGCTCGGGCCTAATAATAATAAAATCTGCAGTTACAATAGGCCTTCGCAGCGCTTAGCTGCTCGGGCCTAATAATAATAATAATAATAAAATCTGCAGTTACAATAGGCCTTCGCAGCGCTTAGCTGCTCGGGCCTAATAATAATAATAATAATAATAATAATAATAAAATCTGCAGTTACAATAGGCCTTCGCAGCGCTTAGCTGCTCGGGCCTAATAATAATAATAATAATAATAATAAAATCTGCAGTTACAATAGGCCTTCGCAGCGCTTAGCTGCTCGGGCCTAATAATAATAATAATAATAATAAAATCTGCAGTTACAATAGGCCTTCGCAGCGCTTAGCTGCTCGGGCCTAATAATAAAATCTGCAGTTACAATAGGCCTTCGCAGCGCTTAGCTGCTCGGGCCTAATAATTAACACTACAGATACAATAGGCCTTCGCAGCGCTTAGCTGCTCGGGCCTAATAATAATTAAACACTACAGATACAATAGGCCTTCGCAGCGCTTCGCTGCTCGGGCCTAATTAACACTACAGATACAATAGGCCTTCGCAGCGCTTCGCTGCTCGGGCCTAATGATAGGGTGTCACATGAGGGTCACGAGCAGGGCCACGTGACGATCATGTGAGTGGGGTCACCTAAAGGTCAATTAAAAATAAGCCCCGCCCCTTTTTAATCGCCCCGCCCACTTTTAATCCATCAAAATCGGATTAAAAAGTGACAGGACATTATATACTATAGTCTCTCATACGCAGTGAAACAGAGTACCCTTTCCTTCCAAACACTTAATACATGTGTCTGGCACATCAGGAGACCACTGATTTAACTTAACCGGGGTAATTTAAGTTCTCATCAGCCATTTATATTGTAATAATTTCATTCTAGTGTTGATAGATTGTTTTTGGGCTTTAAAGCATGCCTTTTCCCAATCTACTTTTTGTATGTCTACCTGAATATCCAGTCTCCATGCCTCTAGCCTGTCATTGGTGGATTCTTTATCATAGGACATCAAAGCTGTATAAAACAAAGAAATCTGTTTCCTCCCCTCCAGGTGCCGAAGTGTAAGTTATTCAAGGTGTGATAGTGGTGGTCTATCTATTACATTCTTATGCTTCGATAAAATAAAATGTTTCAACTGCAGATATTTAAAAAAATGTTTTCTGGGAATGTTGTATGTTTGGCACATCTGATCAAATGTACGAAGATTACCATCCATATAAAGGTCCTCTATTTTTTGTACACCATTATCTGCCCAGATTTTGAATCCACCGTCTGCCCTTCCTGCTTTGAAATATGCATTGCCCCAAATGGGGGAGAAACGGGAGATGGAAGGAGTGTCTCCAATATGTTGATGTGCTTTGTACCACACGTCAATAGTATTTCTGAGGAAAGGGTTCTCTGTTAACTTTTTTAGTTTCTTTGGGTCTGCAGAGTACATATACAGCCTTAATGGGAGGTTAGGTATTGATGCCTGCTCAATATTCACCCAGGCTGGGAGAGCCTCCGGTGAGAAATAAAACATTGCCGATCGTAACTGGGCGGACCAATAATATAATTTCAGATTTGGGAGCCGTAGCCCCCCCTCTCATATGGCAGGTACAGCAACCTCAGCCTCAATCTAGGTTTTTTGTTGTTCCAAATGAATTTCCTAAAAGTACTATTAAGCTTATCAAAAAATGAACCTGGGAGTGGAAGTGGGAGCGATTGAAACAGGTATAGAAATTTTGGTAATATACTCATTTTAATAAGATTTATACGGCCAATCAGTGATATGGGCAGCGTCAACAATCGATCCAGTGTCTCATTCACTTCGCCAATTAGTGGATCATAGTTTGCTGGAGTGATCATTTTAATTTCAGGGGTAATTCTGACACCAAGATAGGTAAATCCTTCCTTTGCATTAGAAAAGGGGGTTTTTATTACCGGGTTTAATCTTTCGTCTTTGTTTAAAAATAGTATAGATGATTTTGCATTGTTAATGTTATACCCAGAGAACCGTCCAAACAATTCAATCTGTTGTAATAGATTTGCGATGCTAATTGATAGTTTAGTCAGAAAAACAATCTGAAATTTTATGCTCTTGTTCCCCTAAACAGATGCCTGATATGTTCGTCTGTGTCCTTATTGCCATAGCTAGTGGCTCTATGGCCAATATAAACAACATAGGTGACAGTGGGCATCCCTGGCGAGTAGATCGCTCCAAGCTGACTGATTCAGAAACTATACTGTTTGTCAAGATACAGGCTGTTGGGTTGGCATATAAAATCTGAATCCATTTAAGAAATTTCTGTCCAAATCCATATCTGGGTAAAACATTAAATAGGTATGGCCACTCTATTCTATCAAAGGCTTGCCGAGCATCCAATGATAGTACTGCTGTATCTTTTGTATCAAATTTTTCATGAATTATGTTAAGAACCCGTCTGATGTTATGAAAGCCTTGCCGTTTTTGTACGAAGCCATTCTGATCGTTAAGAACTATGTGTGGGATATAGGTGTCAAGTCTCCTTGCTAAGGCTTTACAAAGTATTTTTGTGTCACATCTGATAAGGCTTATTGGTCTATATGAGGAGCATTCTGTGGGGGGTTTTCCTGGTTTTAAAATCAATGTTATCATTGCTAGTCTTAAAGAGGGTGGGAAAGTTCCTGTTTGATAGGATTCTTTGAACATATTAATCAGTGGAATTAATAGTTTTTCTTTAAATGTTTTATAAAATTCAATTGGCAAACCATCAGGCCCTGGAACCTTACCGCTGTTAATATTTTGGATAGCCTGTGAGATTTCTTCAGTTGTCAAATCACAATCTAATTTATTTTTAGCATCCTCTGTCAGTGTCTGGAATTTAAACTGATCAAGAAATATATCCTGGTCTTCTTTTGTAGTTTGAGGGCATTCTGATCTATATAGTGTTATGATATTTTTCGAGGATGAACCCGGACACAGCACGCACACACAGAGCTAGTTCTTAGGAGTGAGTTTATTGAATAGAGTGGAAGATGGATGATGATGGAACCCAGAGTATTTCAACAGACGGAGGTGTAGGGTGTAGAAGCTGGCCGGCAGGAGGCGTGGAGAGAGACTGACCGGGAGGAACTCTGGAGCCGAAGACTTGAGACCAGGACGGAGCATCTGAGCCGTGCACTGGAGAGCAGAACATCTGAGCCGTGCACTGGAGAGCAGAACATCTGAGCCGTGCACTGGAGAGCAGAACATCTGAGTCGTGCACTGGAGAGCAGATCCTCTGAACCGTGGAGTTGAGACCGGAACAGCTCACCAGGAGATGAGAACAGGAGTGGGAACAGAACTGAGCTGGATCTAGACTGAGACTGGAACAAAACAAAGTTGACGGAAAGTCTATTGGCTGACTGTAACAAAAAAACAAGTTGAAGGAAGTCTTCAGGCTGACTGTAACAAAAAACTGAGCTGACAAGAATTCTGGCAGAGACTGAGCGGGAGTGAACGCTATGGACCGGCGACGAGAACACAACTAAGGTGAGTTTATAAAGGGAGCTTGACAGGTGACGGGAATAAAGACTAATTAGTGTCCTGACAGGTGTGACTAATAGCAGAGCGAGGGAGAGCTGAGTGAACTGCAAAATAACAAGAAAGAAGCCAGATACAACTTAAACCATGACATATAGGTTTTCATAAAATTCTCTGAAACTATTATTAATTTCCAAAGGGTCAACTGACAGATTTCCCGAAGAGGTCATTATACTATTAATTGCTCTCTCAGATTGTATTTTTTTTATTTGCCATGCCAAAAGTTTCCCAGCTTTTTCCCCTTGATCATAATAGGTTTGTTTTAGCCACATTAAGCTTTTTACAACTTTGTCAACGGATAGCTTGTTATACTCAGCTCTCAGGAGTAGCAAATCTCTATGTTTCCTTGGATCGTCCTTTACATTTAGACTTATCTCTAAAGATTTAATTTGTTTTTCCAATGTTTCCATCACTACCCTTTGCTGTTTGGCCTTGGAGCTTGTGTAACTAATGATTTCTCCTCTAATGTACGCTTTAAATGCTTCCGACCTTGTGCTGGCGCTTGTTTGATCTGTGTTTAATTCAAAATAAGTGTCTATTTTAGTTCCCACATGTTTAACAAAGTCCGGATCCTGTAACCATCTTACTTGCAATCGCCAATTAGGGGGATTATGGACTAATCTCTCTAAATGCATATTTAATGAAATAGCAGCATGATCACTTATTATTATGCTGTCATACCAACATCCTTTAATTTTTGACAGGAGATCTCTTGAGACAAGAAAGTAATCAATACGGGAACGAGATTTATGCATGCTTGAGTGACAAGAATATTCGATTTTACCCGGATTCCGCTCTCGCCAAACTTCAACCAAGTTTAAGTCCTCTATATATTGCTTTGGTAGTTTTCTAGTCTGTACCTTATAAATATCACAACCTGTAGAGCGATCCGTGTCTGGGTTTAAAGTGCAATTAAAGTCCCCTCCAATAATATAAAAACCCCGTAAAGTGGACATGGTAAGGAAAAGATTTTCAAAAAATTTAGGGTTATCCTCATTCGGACCATATATACTAACTAAGTTTAATGTGAGGGAGAGGATATTACCATGCAAGATGATGAAACTCCCAGCTGGATCCTTAATTGTTCTTAATTGGCCATCTATTCTGTATCGGTTTGATATCAGAAATGGTCAAATGGGTTTCTTGAAGAAAAATTATTTTTGACTTGAGTTGTTTAATCCTGTTAATGACCTGCTTCACCTTCGTCAACTTTCTCAGCCCCCTAACATTCCAACTCGTAACCTTTATATCAGTGATATTCTGATTGGCCGTCTGTTCCATTTAGAGTTTGGTACGTCATTTGTACAGAAAAAAGGAGTAAGAAACATTTCTGCTGTGTTGAGCGCAGGACATACAAAAAATAAATAAAAATAAAATAAAAAAGACACCGTATACACACTGACATGTATGAACATTTATACAACTTGTCCCCCCCCCTTACTCAGAACAGAACTTGGAGGGCTTACGCTGATCCACTCTGTAGAGGAGCAGCTAAACCACAGAACTAATAACTCCATAGGCGACTAGAGGAGTCCGCCAACCACGCACCTTATGTTTCAACAATATGTAGTCAACTTTACATTTTAGAATGAAAAAAAAAAAAAAAAAGTGAGTAAGCAAGTAAATAATTCTACTACTTTAAAGTGAAATAAAAATAAAGAATAGATAAATAGACACTGAGTATGTATGTCAGTGTTATAAATCCTCATTCAGGTCCATACAAAATCCGTAAAGTAATATTAATCACCAAGTTGAATTAAACAAAACAACCCCAACAAAATTGGGTCTCATTGTAGAGTTACACCATACCTCTTAAACAAGCACCATCAGCCGGTTTCCATGGTGAGAAAAAAAAATAAAAAAAAATAAATAAATAAACAGACCTCTCATCTCACCGCTTGTTTCATTCAGTCCCTCGGGCAAGTTTACTGTGGAAGTCCTCCGCCTCCTTAGGTGATGAAAACAAGTGTATCTTCCCGTTATTGAGGACTCTCATTTTGCACGGGTTAAGCTGAAACCCACGGAAAGTTCCCTTATAAATGAACGTTTTCTTTATTGCGTTGAATCCGAAGCGCTGTCGCATGGTCTCGGCTGAGAGGTCCTGGACGAAGAAAAGCTTGCTTCCCTCATGCGTGATGTCGAGTTGTTTAACGGAGCGGAAAACAAACTCCCGGTCTTGAAACTTCAGAAACCGAATGATAACCGCTCTATCCTGGTTTGGTTTCAGCGATGCTAGGGCTCGGTGAGCTCTCTCTAGGGGGAAGGTTCTGTCGGCGTCCAGTTCAAGCCAGCGAGGCAGCATCTTCTGTATGAAATCCAGTAGCGTTTGGCTACCTTCGGCGCCCTCCCGGAGCCCAAACAGCCGCAGGTTATTCCCTCGGCTTCGATTCTCAAGGTCCTCGGCCTTAGTTTCCAGGTAGGCGACCCGTTTCATAACGCTGGTTAAGGCGGTGGTATTTTATTCCAAGTGTTCCTCAGCCGACATTATTCGATTTTCGGCTTCTTCCATTCGGGTGGTGTTAGCAGCTACATTTCGCTTCACTTCTGACATACTGTTTTCCAGAGCAGTGATAGAGCTGGTCATCTTACCCAGGCGGTCATCTATGCTGTCTAGTTTAGACCCGAACTCAGAGCGGAGTGACTTAAGTTCAGCAAGGACCGCCAACATATCCGCCATGCTAGTCGTATCTTCTTCGTTCTGTTCGGTCGGTGAAGTGCTGATTTTCGGCCTCTGGGAACCGCGTTTTCGAGTGAAAAAGTCACTGTCTTTGGCTATAGCAGCTTTTGACATAGTTCCGGTTCAGTTTGTATTGTTGACATACAGTTTTTAAAGTTATTTGGTGCGAAGTTGTGCGGAGCATCCACACTAAGCCGCCATCTTGGTCTGTTGCTCAACAGCCCTTGGTTTGCATCTTAATACATAGTTTACAATCTAAACATTTAGCTGTGTAATTAAATATTTAGTTTGGAACGGTGACATTTGGAACGGTGACATTTACAAATGTATAACATGGTGAAAATCTGACTTTAAAAACGAAAACCCATTTTTTCCTCTTATAGAATCCAAACTATTGCTGTTATATCTTGACTGTGTAACCTTACAAATGGTATCCCAGGTACTAGCACAGGCTGTTTGTAAAAACTAGAAGGAATGTGTGATATGAATATTTGAATGAGTATGAGTAATGACGCAGGTGGTGCTCTAATAGCTTGGTGTTAACGTAGTTTTAAGTAGTCTTGATATGTTTTATGCTGTTTGCTAAACTGATTGTGGTCTTGTGCGGTCTTGTGTTTGACAGATGACCGCCGCTGTGATGCAGAGGCTGACCGGACCGCTCCATAATCAGAGTCACCTGTGCAGAAAGATGCTGATACTACAGGCACCAAAGGATCACACCTAGGAGAAGAGAAGAAGAAGAAGTTTTCCCATGTGGCTGGGAAAACACTGGCTTCCTGGAGTATCTTCGTTTTGGTGATTAAGTGACGGCAGACAGAGGCTTTACCATCGGAGATCTGCTGTTTGAGAGGAGATTTAACCTTGTTCTACCAGCATTCACTGATAAAAGGAGGGCAGTTATCTGATGAGGATGTAACTGCCACAAGGATTGCAAATGTCCACATACATGAGGACAGAGTTATCAGGAGGCTCAGAGTTTTGACAATAATCTCCCAGACTGTAAGTATCAAGTTGGTAAACAAAATGGACAAAATCTTTCAAGTCTGTGCAGCCCCTTAGAACATGCAGGAGTAGATCATCCACAAGGATGTTGATTGAGCAGGGAAGATTACATGTCAAAAAGATCCTGATTAGTTATATTCTACTGTAAATCAGTGGAATTATAATACAGAAGAATGTGTTTTGGATCTCTGCTTTTAAATATTTCTTTGTGTAGCACCTTGAGGTTTTACATTTTGGAATTACTTTTCATTTTTAACTTTTCAAGTATTGTATATCCTTAGTTTTAGACTATTTAAATGTTTACATATACATAAATTGTGTCCAGGTAAAATGTGTATTATTAAAGTTTGCAATCTATTTCACTTGCTAATGTAATTTGCATTCATTCATATTTTGATGAAGTTGATGTTGTCCTAAGCACATGCAAAGAACTAAAGTGTATCTTATGCACATAAACTGGCAAAAAGATAAGAGTATTTCATTTATTGAATTAATGCAATTTGTTTACATTAAATGTAGTACATTTCACTTATGGTATATTTGTAGGCCGTTTAATTCTTGTGGTGCAGGAAACATCCATCATTCAGCCTTTTGGGGACGGCACTGCTCATCTGTTCAGGACAATCCAGTCAGACCTTTGGCCACGGCAAACTGCACCTTTTAACAAAGTTAAAGGAACAGTTATTTTTTATTTATATTGCAGTACTTGGTGCCATCATATTTATATAAAATATGGATAGTTTATAGTGACAACTATAAACCGTCCATATTTTTCTACCTAACTTCCTGATCTACTTATCCAACTTGCCATTCAAGATTAGACTGTTATGAATTAGAATGGTGTGCTTACCTTCACAGAAAGGAAGAGGTGGTGTTTTGACAGAATATTACCCAAACTTGAATGACCTTAAACAGCATCAATGAACAAAAGATCAGACTTTTGTTTATCTTGAAAAGCTGCACAATCTGTTGATTAGAAAAATAAAAACATTATTCATGCTTTTTGTACTAATTTATAACCATCCATCCATTATCCCTGTTGGAATGGCGAGGAGTGCTGGTGCCTATCTCTAGCAGTCAATGGCGAGAGGCAGGGTACACCTGGACAGGTAATATATTTGAAATATGAGTGGCCGGCAAATACATAACGCATTCTTCCATGTGTCAGAGACACTCCTCTGGTATGCCAGAGGAGTACCAGAGGAGTACACATGCACTGTTCTTCTCTTCTAGGTGTGGTCCATCGGTGCCTGTAGTGTCAGCATCTTTCTGCATAGGTGACTGATTATGGACCGGTCCGGTCAGCCTCTGCATTACAGCGGCGGTCATCTGTCAAACACAAGACCGCACGAGACCACAATCAGTTTAGCAAACAGCATAAAACATATCAAGACTACTTAAAACTATGTTAACACCAAGCTAATAGAGCACCACCTGCATCATTACTCATACTCATTCAAATATTCATATCACACAGTTTTTACAAACAGCCTGTGCTAGTACCTGGGATACCATTTGTAAGGTTACACAGTCAAGATATAACAGCAATAGTTTGGATTCTATAAGAGGAAAAAATGGGTTTTCGTTTTTAAAGTCAGGTTTTCACCATGTTACGCATTTGTAAATGTCACCATTCCAAACTAAATATTTAAGTACACAGCTAAATGTTTAGATTGTAAACTGTATATTAAGATGCAAACCAAGCATTTAATTTTCAAATTAAATATTGAACTCCAAATTAAATGTTTAGTTTACAAACGACGTTTACTTTGGAGATAAATATTAAGCTTGTTATTTAAATATTAAACTTGGAACTGTGACTTATTTACAGATTTATGAATAACAAAAATATGAATAATAAACCCTGCCTTTTATGTCATATGACAGGCTAAACAATTTGCTGTAAATCTTTCATTGTATAACTTTACAAACGGAACCCCAAAAACCTACCAGCAGGGATGAAAAATGTTCAGATAATAATTGACAGACAGAACAAAGCTAAAAGACAGCTGTAATGTGAAAGCATATGTTTTATCAAGAGCGACACAAACGTAAACACTGTAAACGTCTCTTAGCTTACCTGTATCTGCTGTCCTCTTGACGTCTCCACGGAGATTTTAATGTAACTTCGTAGCCCAGCCACTTTTCTGGCATCGTGTGGTCTTCTATCGGTCTTTTATCCACGAAATTAAAAGAACAAACATACCATTGTTTCAGTGGTTTCTTCAAATTTACAACTTTTAACCACAGGCAGAGGGATATCTCATTCTTCGGCTGGAGGTGAAGAAAGTAGGGGCATGAGTCGCTGTCCAGCTAACTCGCCAGTGACAGGAAGTGACGCATCGGAAGTCTCGCACGGAAAACCGTCACTCACTGTCTCCGTATTTCCGTTGAAAAAAAGGTGGATACTAGCGAGCATAAAGTAAAACTTGATCCATTCCCGTAAATTTGCCATTTTAGTTCCCGAGTAGATAACGCACATGCTTCTTCTTCGTCTTAAATGAGTCAGACTAAAAGCATACTAGGGCCACCATCTGGATAAGTTATCACGTTTTTACAAGATAATTATCACGTTTTTGCAAGATAATTGTCATGTTTATACAAGACAATTATCACGTTTATACAAGATAATTACGTTTTTACAAGATAATTATTATGTTTATACAAGATAATTATCAAATTTTTACAAGATATTTATCATGTTTATACAAGATAAGTAGCAAAAAAATTATTTTCTCCAGTGGCAGCATTACACTTCCGTACTATGCCCCATTTCCATCGAACAATTTTATTTGAATATAAGGAGAAAACAGAAAGTGTGGTGGGCTATTAACCAGCTTAGTTAGAAAAGTTCAACAGGTGAGAACAAAAATATAAACTTTTTATAGTTAACATATAACTGTGTTGTGCAATTATACACTGTTTAAAAGTATTTAATGTTTAATGAATAACTCTCTGTCTGTTAAGTATTGTCCGGTGAATATCAGCTCTTAAGCTAATATCATTACAATGGTTGAAAGGGATGATACGAGCACTGGCGATCTTTTAACAGCAAACTCTGCACACACATAGAATACATGAGTGACAACTTCTCTTCAAGTTCAAGAATTTAATAATGGGCCAGGAGTTTAGCAGGAGTTTAGCTGATTCCTAAATCAGCTAAACTCCTGCACCTTGATGGACTGAAGGAAGGGGATGAATCAGAAGTGAAGAATGATAAGGATATTAGAAAAGACACAAACCTACAGTTGACAACATAGGTAGTGTTGTGGATGGGCCTCCCCACAACATAATGATTTGCACTAAGTTCTTCAAAAATTCTAAGTTCTTGGTAAGGCAGTTAAAAATATCCAACAGTAGTCAAAAAGTGAACAAAGGTAGCTGAGTCTCAGTCCAGGGTGGTTTATTGCAACAACACAAGACAACCATACTTGAGATGTTCTCCGGACAACATCTGACAACATACAGAAAGTGTTCTGCTTATATACATTCTCTGGATCTTGGGGCTCCTCCTTTGAGCCCCTCCTATTTTACATAATTTCCATTGCTTTTTCCACGGATATCTTTGTTAATTTTTTACCTATCAGTGGAAAATTCCATAGGGTGTTTTTTAAAAACATGGTTACACATCACAGCTCCTCCCAATCATGGCCCCTCGCTACTGCTCATTTCCATATGGTTACACGTCATTACCTTTTCCGAACCTGGACCATGCATTTTCTGTGTTCATTTGCCCGCCTTTCATGTTCTGTTTTGCATTGCAAATGGCTTGCTCTTTTGACCCAGAGGTTTTTCAATTTCCCCTGGTTAATTCCATTGACCCCCTGTCTCTCACTCTGGACTTGTAGCGTGACACACACACATGTTTCTTAGGTGAATGTTACAGCACACCTTATAACCATTGTGATAAGAATATATTTATTGTAAGATATTGATCCACTACAATATTCATTGTGTGATATTAATCCACTACATTCCCCCCTGTGATCCTGAAAAGGGTCACAAAATAAATCACACTCTACAAATGATTGTCGATTTATCATGACTATGAATTTCTAGAGTAAATATTACTAGCACACCAAAGGCTAATTGTAATTAATACTTAGCACATCACAAACGTACCATGATTAATACCAACGTCTAAGATCAAAACACACTTCTACTAGTAGTGAGGGATACACAAAACTATGATCACACAGTAAAACATAAATTTATAGTTAAACAAAGAGGGAACTCCCCTTGGCACTCTTGTGAGGACTTTTCCTCTTGCTTACTTTTTTTTATAGATGGATTTTCAGGATTTGTTTCAGCAATGATACTGGGCCTCAGGTTGACATATCCGTGCAGCTTGAACACCTGTTAGGACACCACAACCCTTACCCAGAGGGCCCTGCACACCCTTCATCAAACGAGTTGATGTTTAAATATTAATACCAATACTCCATCATGCCCGCTGTATCAGGCTAACCAGTCACTTAATGGTCAGTAGACCTTCATTACAACCAACATATGAGCAATCCTATCGATGCTCCCTGCACAGCATTAGTACTGTCACATAGGTTATAGACATACATAATTATATTTATCTTTTTAAGCATGTACCATCATATTTATTATTGAAGTATACATAATCATTTCATCATTCATATCAGCTTAGTTTTCTCTTTTTTTTTTTTTTTTTTTTTATTGAAAGTTCTAAGGTTGGGGATTAGGGAAACCCCCCCCCCCCCCCTTGGAGGTCGATTCCCCAGTCCTTCTGTGGAAGTCCCAGGAGCTTGTCCCTGTAGCTGTGCCAGTGTCGTAGTAGCTAAACGCCACTGCAGTACTTGCCGTCTTGCTGTGTCCCGTTCTGCTGTCATTTGCAGCAGTTTTTCCTGTAAATTGACAATAGTCTGTTGAGCATCTTGAAGTCGTTGTGTCAGATTGTCCTGTTCTTGGGTTAACTGGCATACTCTAGCCCTATATTTGGCTTTGTATGTGCTGTGGCGAATTGCGAATATGTGCTTCTTTGACGCCGGAGATAGACCTTTGACCAGCAGAGTGTAAACTCCAGTATCCATTGAGACAATTTCAGTTTTTAGGTCTTGGGCGGTTCTGTAACGATCCAGAGGGCTCATTAGAAACCCCTGGACGTGGCTCATCTCGAGGGAGCTCAGTTGCATCTGCTGAAAAATATTAACAGTCGGCTCCAGTGCAGGATTTCCTATCGCGGTTGGACCCGTCGTCATCGTGCCCGATGTAGATGGCCTCTCATGACCAGCTCTGTTTGGCCTTCCTTGGCCCGGTGTGGATGGAAACTCCAAGGCAGCTGTGTCCGGCAATCCTCGGTCTGCTGGGTCCTCGGGGCTGATTGGGCTGAAGATGATCCTCAGGGCCCCTGGTGATGGTGGGTCATCCATCCGTAGCTCTCCCAGGTCCACCATTCCTCCCGGTAGTGCAGCGCTAGGGCCCTCTGCTGGATCGTCTGGACGCCTATTAGGGAGACCAGTGCCTGTACCTACATACGCTTGTGTGCCTAACGACGCATGTGCGGCGTCTGTGTTTCCTCTATTTGCACATCCCTGCCAACCCTCAGCGGGTGTGTGGTGTACATTAAAATAAGCGTCCGCCATTTTCAGCAGTCTGCATGTGGAGACATAGTATGTTATAGGTATATATCCACATGAGGCACATACTTTTCCTAAAAGAATTTATAAATACTTTTAGCATGCAAATTACTATTTCTAAGCTAATCTATAAATACTTGATATACAAATAACTACATCTACAGTTGTTTATAAAGACTTGGCATGCCATGTACTATATATGTAATATCAAAAAAAAATATATGCACGTACCTGGTGGGGGTGAGAGGGGATCATGGTATTACTTTATATGTCTTGGTCTATCTGTACCTCTATTATGGGGAATTGACCAGTTACATTCACAATAAGTTTTGAGACCAACCCCCGAATGAGGGGTACGATGCAGCAGATAACTACTAATATTATCAATATTATAGTTCCTAGTATTATTCCTGCCGCTTTGAGGTATCTTGTCCACCCAAGCTTATTGAACCAATCCCAAAACCCCTTCAGCTGAGTGTTCCAGTTGGATCTCTCCACATGTTCATCTCTCATGCGCTTCATTTCTTGAAGAACACCTGTCAGGCTGCCGTTAATATCAGTATGCATAGGGATTAAAGTACAACAATCTGTCCCGATATAATCACATAGCCCCTGGTCCCCGGCCATACGGGATTCCAGTACGAACCTATGTTGTAAAACCATTAGTGATGTAGCATGTAATTGTTCTTTTATAAGGTCTACGCCCTTTATTGTAAAATTTATAAACCTTTGTTGATTGTACCATAGGAGATTTATCCACCTACTATTTCGAGCTATGTATTGCGCATTGGTAATTGCCCACCTTCCCAATGAGGAGGCAGTGAGGATAGTATTTGCTCAGTATTATGACACAACCAAAAAATGTCTCCTAAAGGGACAGATCCTTGCGCCAGACTCTTTACTCGGTATTGAGCTACTGCTGTAGGTTGGAGGTCATAGATAATATTTTCTCCATCTGGTACTATTTGTTTACAACTTATATTACTTTTAAGGCTAGTTTCACATAGTTTGATGTAGCTAACGTTCCCTCCTGCTGCCGGTGGGTACCACGGTATTTTATTACATTTCACCATCTCATCTGCAGTCTCCATTTTGCTAGAGGTTCTTTCGGTCACCTCTTCTAATTCTGTTCCTCGTGCTATACAAAATGGAAAGCTTAGTTTAGCCGGCTTTTGCACTACTGGAGGGAGGGAAGATGTACTCATTACTTTATTTATTGAGGAGGTTAGTGCTTCGGGGCATCTTTTCCTGTCTTTTGTCCATGATGGTAAACCTGCAGCCATATGCATAACACAGTGAGCAAAACATTCTGATATGTCTGGGCAGTCGCCTATTTTACTTCCGGGTATACTCTGAAGGGTCGGTAACTGCTTAGCATTATAACAGGCTATACAATCATCTTTAGGGCGCTTTTTAGCTGTAAACATAGCTTGAACCGAAAATTGTATCCATTGTTGAAACATGTTCATTTGCCATTGTGACGTTTTTAATTTATTCAGATCCCTTTTCTGTCTTTTGTTTATTAATTTTACTACTCTATGACTTCTTTCTATCGTCATTATTTGTTTTGTTAGTATGTTTTGGCACATGTTTGTTTTGCATCTTACCGTAATGATCACCATCCCATCCCCACGGCAGTCCATGCTTTGTGGAGTTCCAAGCCAATGTTTTCCCATTGACTCGTCTCCTAAAATTTCCTCAGACATCACATAGTCATAACCTTCGGTTTGCACATGCATTAATGATTTATTCTCCCCACCGTTATTACTGATTATCCCCTGGTTAGTAGCTAGTGTTATCATTGCTAGTGCACATGTCTCTGTTTGACGCTTTACATGTGAGTGTGCATTGTTAGTGGTGAGCTTAATAAGGTCCCCCCGTGTTAACCCGAAAAGGGTTAACAAAAGAAGAAAACTAGTCAGATTCGGAAGAAGACGCATACGAGTGACGCCCAGACGGCGATGGAGTGGGCGGACACGACCCGCTCGCCGACCCAGACGTGCTGTCCGAGGAAGTGGAAAGGGAGGGAGGGGGTGGGGAAGGTGAAGGTGAGGGATGTGGAGAAGGGGAAACAGTTCCAGCACTGTCTGATGAGTGACGAAAAAAAGGTTCTTCCAGTGCCTCAGAGCTGGGTGAGTCTGAGACAGACCTGCTAGGAGTCTGAGTGGCAGGAGAATCAGCATTACTGCTGCCAAAGTCAGAAGGCGAATCGGAAGCAAAAGAATGAACATTATCATTCTCAGAGTCCCCTGACAGTGAAGCCCGTCGGGCTGCCAAGCGGGCTGATCGTCTCTGGCCATCAGACGATGACGGGGCTGAGGATGCATCAGTGCTCGCCCCAGGTACGGCATCAGACGCCTGTGAATGTGCTATGGTAGTATGCGGAGGGAGACTTGCTGCTGCACTTTCAGCAGGCGCAGAGCCCGTCGGTCCTGGATCAAGGCCAGGTGGGTCTGGTGGACGATGACGTGTGCAGTGGTTCTTATGGAACCAGAAGGGCTTACCTTCAACTTTTAGGGCAGTGGGAGTGGTAAGAACAACTTTAAAGGGCCCTTCCCTACGAGGTTCGTTCCACTGACGTCTAAATACTCGTATGAACACTCTGTCACCGACTTGGACGTCTCTGATGTCCACTGGAATACGTGTCTCGTCTCGGTTGTGAGCTGCTTTCACCTGTTGAAATATAAGTCTGTGAGTGCGGGTTAGTGACCTGAGGTAGTCCCCCAGCTCACGTTCGAGTTGCGCCAGGGAAATCTCCTCCTGGGGCCCTCGGACCTGTGGGAGAGGCATAGGTCGACCTGTAAGCATTTCATGAGGAGTAAGATGGGTTAATCGGTTAGTTTGAGAACGCATTGCCATCAGTGCAATCGGCAACGCATCCACCCACGTCAGGCGGTTATTGCTATCAGCAATAATCTTTGCAATCTTGGTTTTGAGCACACCGTTGGCTCGTTCGACGGATGCCTGTGACTGGGGATGATAAACACAACCAAACTTTTGTTTTATACACAACTGGGTGAACATCGCCTGGACGACCTGTGAAATAAAGTGAGGTCCGTTATCAGACGAAATAGTATCAGGCATACCAAACCTGGGAAAAACTTCTTTACATAAAAACCTTGCTGCTGATTTGTGATCGCTCTTAGCAGTGGGGCAGGCTTCTATCCATCTGCTGAAACGACAAACAACCACAAGCATGTATCTCTTTCCCTGCACACGAGTTAACATGTCAACATAATCCATAATCAGATGACGAAAAGGGCCATCCGGCATGGGGATATGTGCTAAGGGTTGTGTGAACATTTTTCGCACATTGTACTTGGGGCAGTGTGGGCATATAGCTAATTCTCTGTCTACCATAGGTGTCAAATAAGGTGACCACCATACTGCCTGTAATTTTCGAACAACTTGGGCGCGCGAACAATGATCAGGTTCATGCATAATTCTGATAGCTGTTGGTAATAAGGACAAAGGAAGTACAAAATGTCCTCGGAAACTTCGCCACGACCCTGCATGGGGGTGTGATGTGCGTACCGCCCCCCTTTGCACCCACAATCGTTTTTCTGCTTCAGAGACGCTGTTCTGCGCCTCAATTAATGAGGCTAAATTAGTGATGGGTCCACAGTCAGCTGCAAGAACCATTGGTCCTTGTATTGCAGGTCCTGTGGCTTCTTTGGCTGCCTCATCTGCTAAGTTATTTCCTATTGCTATAGGTGTTTTTGCCGTCTGATGTGCAGTACATTTCACAATAGCTAACGCAGATGAGAGCTGCATGGCTTGTATTAATTCCATGACAGCCTGCCCATGTGTCACCGGGGGCCATCAGTTCGAACAAAACCTCGCTGTTTCCAGATGCTCGCGTTTATATGGCATACCCCATACCCATACGCACTGTCTGTATAAATGGTGACTCTTTTACCTGTAGCTAATTTACATGCAGCTGTTAATGCTTTTATCTCTGCCAATTGGGCAGAGCAAGGTTGGTCAAGGCTCATGGACTGAACTTTTGTATAGGTGCCGTCGGGGTCAAGCCGGACCACTCCATATCCTGCTTTGTTCCCCGTCTCACCTCTGACGCATGATCCGTCAACAAACAATGTTAGATCTGACAGGATTGGGTGATTGTATAAATCCTCCCTTACTTTCATGAAGGCGTCCGTCTCCTTGAGACAATCATGGGGCTCACCTTCTGTTGGCAATACCATTCTTGTGGCCGGGTTGATCGTGACACATCGTTGCACGGTAAGGTCAGGTCCTGAAAGCAGAACTTCATAACCAGTGCGACGAGCTTGGGTTATCACGAAGCGTGGGCTTGTGAGCAGTGCATGCAATTGATGTGATGTATACAAGAAAATAGGGTGGCCCATAGTAATTACTGAGGCCTTTTTGTATGCAAATGCCGCTGCTGCCAAGCCTTGATAACAAGGAGGCAGGCCTTCTTCAACTCCATCTAATTTTGTACTGTAATAAGAAATTGGTTGTTTACCTGTGGGGGTGTCTTGCATCAATACTGCACATGCATACCCTTGTCGCTCTGCCATGTACAGATGAAATGGTTTGCCATAATCTGGATTGGCCAGAGCAGGAGCCGTTTGGAGATCTTGTTTTAGCAGCTGAAACGCTCCCTCTGCCTCGTCTGTCCACTGTAACTGAGCCGACTGGTGTCCTTGGCCTGCGGCTTTAATAAGTGCTCTCAATGGAGCAGATTTGATGGCGTAATCACACACCCACGGTCTGCTGTAACCTGCCATGCCAAGGAAAGACAACATGTGACCAACAGTTTGAGGTTTGGGCAATTTGGTAATGGCTTCTATTTGGGACGGTGCGATAGACCTCTTGTCCCCACTGAGTTGCCTGCCGAGGTATTCTACTGTTTGTTGGCAGAATTGTAATTTTTGTTTACTTACTTTGTGTCCTCCTTCTGCCAATGCAGTCAACACCGTAATGGAGTCTTTTTCACACTGCTCTTTTGAGGCAGAACAGATCAAAATGTCATCAACATACATCAACATGGTGGATGGTAAGTCTAAGTGATTCAGATCATTTGCCAGCACACGATTGAAAATAGATGGTGAGTGTACACACCCTTGGGGTAATCGTGTGTACGTATATTGCTGACCTTTGTACGTAAATGCAAACAGATACTGGGAATCTGGATGCACAGGCACACTGAAAAATGCTGAACACAGATCTATCACAGTGAACCATTTTGTACCCGGGGGTATGTTGCTTAACAGTGTATGGGGGTCTGGTACTATCGGTATTTCTTCTGCTACAATGGCATTGATTAATCTTAGATCATGGACTAATCTATATTCATTACCGTTAGGCTTTTTGATGGGAAAAATTGGTGTGTTACAGGGGCTTACTGTCGGTTTTAGAACGCCTACAGTTTCTAATCCTGTTATAATGGGCTGTATGCCTTCTACTGCTTCATGTTTGAGGGGGTATTGTCTTTGAAAGGGTAATTTAGCATTTAATTTGGTGGTGAATTTGATGGGGTCAGCTGATTTTACTAAACCTACATCTGTTTTGCTTTTGGACCACACCTGCTCAGGAACTTGTTCTAATAGTGATGTGTGCTCCTCAGTCACCGCCATTTGTCTTTTCCCAGGCACTTTGATGTGTTCTGCTATTACTTCATCTGCTTGTGAAAATGAGATTTTGAAGAATAGTCCATCTTTTGATACACTAATCCGGTTCCATGCCGTATCGATCCATTCCGTGACTTTCTTGGCTTCTCGAATCATGGGACCCAGGTCATGCGACTCGTACTGGTCAGCAATCAGCAATGTGACATGCGGCGCTGAGTCAGTGACCTGGAACCATTCGGCAATGTCTTTTTCAGGAAACTTGACAACGGCTGCGGCTCCTTGTGGCCCAACCATTATGTCAGCATATTGGATGACAGTTGTTTTGTTGTTAATTTCTTCATCCCAGCTTTTCTCGTAGTCTTCATGTTTCTGTCCTTTGTCATAAAACATGGTGCAATGGAGGGGTAGGAAAGGCTCTTTGGATTCGTCGTAGTGGTTCATTATCAGAGGTCTCCATGTTTCCCACTCCAATTGGAGGAAAGAAGTAGGTGACGTGAGTTTCATCCAAAATACTTGGTCTTCGGGGTCATAATTTTTCATTTGTAGGGTCATCTGTGGGCCCAGTGGCATCATGAAGGCTTTGCTGTTGTCAGTTGTTCAAAATAAATTCCATTTGGAGTGCATTTAATCTTTGCGTTGAGCTGGCATAACACATCTCTGCCCAGCAGATTAATTGGCGTATCTGCTGAATAAAGTAGTGGTGCATACACAGTCTTTTCTCCTATAATCATGGGAACTGGCTCAGTCATGGGTATTATTTGGGTCTTCCCAGAGAAACCTACTGTTCGAATCTTTGATGCTGAGAGAGGCAGGCCAATCCCACTTTTTCCTATGCAGGAGTACGCAGCACCTGTATCAATCATGAATTGATGATGGCTGTCGTATATTGTGACATCAATTGTGGGTTCCGTTTGTGGGCGTTGTGTTAATACAGGTAGAATGGCCTCTCTTTCAGGTTTCTCTGGGCACCCCTATTGCCAGTACGCTTCAAGCCCTGCTCCACCGTTGGCAGGTCCCGTGGCAGGGTGCTGGGGTCCCATCCAGGGATTGGTTGGGCAGTCTCTTTGCATGTGTCCGACTTGTCCACATCCCCAGCACTGCAGCCTCAGCTGCTGTTGTCCCATGTCTGGACCCGCCTGGGGCATCCGCTGGTATTGTCCGTGAGGGGGCCTCCTCGGGGCTCCTTGTGGTCCTCTCCATCTTCCCCGCATGGGTGGCCCCCCTCTGCCTCTTCCAGTCATCACGTGCTGGGGACCTGTTCCCTGATTTAGATGCACATGAATGGGAGGGACCTGTTGAGTTTGGGCCCCTCCTGCAGGTGGTGCTGTTGGATACTGCATCTGCTGTGTGGGTGGAGGGATAGTGGGAGATATCACTGGGGCTTGTACGACTTCACCTCCTGCTGGTCCACTCTCAACTGTGGGAGCGGCTGCCACTGTCAGCGCGGCTTGATGTTTGGGCTTCTCTCTGTCTTTCTTTGCTTTTGTTAATTCTCCAATTTGCAGTTGGGCCAACTTTGTGGCCAGCATCTTGCTTTGGTCTTCAAGCGCTTGTTTTTCAGCTCGGTGCATGTTTACATAATGTATGACATGCTCCGAGAACGCAGGCCAGTCCATTTTTATGAGTCCCACCACTCCATCCAGTTTGGCCTGTACTTCTTTGGCCATGGCACCTTTGACGTACATTTTAAATAGTGCCTTGGTTGACTCTTGCTCATCCCATTCACTTCCTGTCTCTGCTTTCCACATTTGTTGAAACTTGTGCAGAAACTGGGCTGGGCTCTCATTATCTTTTAGACATTCTTCTTTCAGCTTGGTTGGGTCTCTGCGTGAGGGGTATTTGTTTCTCAGGGCTTCCCATACTCGGGGTCTCATACGGTTCAAGGGTAACCCATCACACCGGTGTCCGCGCATGACCCCTGGAAGCCCGGCCTCCACAAACACTTCTTTGGCTGCCGAGTGTCCTGCCATTTTTATTAGCAGTGCTTTGATGTCTCCCGCTGCCAAGTTGATGCCCCCCGTGATTTCTTCTAGCTTTTCTATCCATCTGTCTGCTCCGTCTGCCAGCGGCGTCAGTCTTCCTGCAAGCGTTATCATGTCCATAAATGACCATGGCATGTATCGGTCTTCATTAGGTCCTTTGGAAATTAAGGGCATGATCTTTGCCTCCTGCCCCTGTGCTGCTGCACGTAGATGTGCCTGCGATCTCGTTTCCATTGCGTGATTGTGGTGCTTTTCCACCTCCACGTCCACCTCAAGTTCAGTTGAGAGTTGTTTTTTCACACCTGAAAACATCGCTCTCCTTTCCGTGACCTCCCGAGGTCTTACAGCTGGGCCCTTCCCGCTCTGTCTGGTCCTACTGACAAAATGTGGGGATATTATGTCGTTCCCATCATCCAGACGTTCAGCTGTGTCCCACAGTTCCATATTTCTTTCTATTTCGTCCTCTTCCCCTTTTTCTGCTTCTGTGAGCATAGTTTTGATGTGCTGGTCAGGGTGGTCCGCGAGGTCAATCTGGGCTGCCTCCTCCATCTGCTGCTCAACCTCCTGTCTTTGCTTCTCCTCTCGTTGCTTTCTTGCGCACCTTTGTAATTCTTTTAGGTTTTCCTCATATTCCCTTACTTCTTTTCTCAGTCTTTCCACCTCCTCTTGTTCCTCTTTTTTTCGACTTTCTGCTTCCCTTTGTCTCTCCAAACGTTCCCTTTGTTTCCCCCAGCTGCGGACTAATGTAAGGCGCTCCTGCAATTCCTCCAGCTCTGAGGTTGTTCTTTCTTCCACCGATTCTGACCTTTCTTTTGGATTTGATTTTCTAAGTGCCTGAGGGAGAGTCGTGGGCCATCCGACTGATGCGGGCAAATGAGCCCTAGGAGGTGTCGGTGGGCTGGAGCATGCACTATCCTCCTCCTCATCTAACGAGCAACTTGGCATCTCTTCTTGGCTTATGTTTCCCCAATTTTCCTGCTGTCTATCTCTTTTTCCTTTTTCTCCCTCCCCCTCGTTATCCATTACTAATTTTAACCTCCCTGTGATTTTACCCCTACTAATTTTATCTGTACACACTGGGTACTGCCCTGCTGTTGCAGGATGGTAAGGAGGTGGCTTAGAAGCAGTATACTCAGGTGCTGTTGGGTTTTTATTACTTTCGACTTTAAAATATCGCAAGATATCTGAATGCACCTTCCCTACTCTGCACCTTCTTGTATGAGCCGATGTGACGAGTGAATTTCTCCATTGTGAGATCAATAAAGACTATCTTATCTGATATCTCTCTGTTCAGCATGTTTCTGTTATTTACGCAACTGCGTTTGGTCATTTCTTGCATCGTTATGCCGCAGCCTTTCTTCTACTTCATCATAGCATAACGGGTCAAAGCTACCTTCTATAGGCCAGCGGTTTTTCCCAGATGTTATTTTATGCCATTCCATCATGCATTTTTGAATTCTGCGTTTGTTAGAAGGATGTGTTATCATTACTATTTTAGCAGGCGTCAGTTCCTTAGTCTGTTTGCTCACGTTGGTTCCCATGGCACTCAGCAGTCAGCGGACACTGTGGCCTGTGTCTATTTACTTAGGGCTGAACGACTTTGGAAATAATCTAATTATGCTTCTCTTTGCTACTGTAATTTTAATGTGATTATTTCCGATCTAATTTTACTCACATACAAACAACAAATCTACTTTGTTTCCTTGCTATGCAGCTCAATTGTTAAAAGACTCACCGCATCTAAATTCAGAACAGCAATGATTGTGTTTTAACCTAACTATATTTTAACCTAGGTTGCAATTTTTGACCTTCCTCTTCATTAATCGTAAAGAAAGAATGGCCTATACCTAGAGTTGTTTGTACACAAGGACTAGTTACACCTAGAACCTTTATTGTTTCTATTAATCAGAATGTTATTCAATAGACTAGCTTTTAGTTAATTTGGACATTTAATCCTTGTTAAATTTAAGGTGCAGTCTACAGGCAAGTCTAGCTTTAAACTAATTGATCTGTATTTTTATGCTACGTATGATTATAGAGACTTCCAAATCCAGTAATAAAATTAGATTATCTCCCTGCTGCTATTGTCTTTCTTTTTATGTGGAGGCAACCCCACTTTTAACGTTTTACCAACACCTAATGGACACGTTTTAGTTTCCTAATTGTTAGTAGCTACAAATTGTAGACTCTGTGATTTTGGAAATTGCGTTTATATTAAGACTGCTATTAATTGTCCAGCCCAGCTATTTACTAACCCTTTTAGTCCCTATTTGTCTGATTTTTATCGGGTCCTGCTCTTTCCAATATAGATTTTTCCTTTTTTAACTTTTTTACCTTTTTCGATCTGTTATATTTCAACAATCTAGGGTTAGGGTATTTCTGTTATGCTGAACTTCTTGTTTTATCCTTTGTTTTATAGTTTTTATTATATATATTTTACTACTACCAATTCTTATTGTTTATCATTATCTTATCTTTTTATGTTTTATTGCTTAAATTTTATTTTGTTCTATACCTTGTTTCTTTCGAATATATATCTGTATCCTTATCACTGTCAATTTATTATTTATTATTATCTTATTTCTATGTATTATTATTATAGTTCCCCTTCCCCTTATTTCCCTTTTTAACAATTAATCTACACTTTACACAAACTAACACAGACAGACATATATTTTAGCTCTCACCTATTGCACTTCTTGTGCTTTACTCTGCAGGCTTATATTATTCTTACAATAACTTTCCTCACTGTCTCTTACAGTGGCATACGCGTTTTTCCCAGCTTCCAGGCCTCACTTCCTCGCTAGGCAAGTGAGGGACGTCTCCTTCGAGCGGTACTTTATACTCTGGACTATCGCTTAGCCAGGCCTTTTTAATCATCAATACTTTTGCACAACTTCATAGCACACTTCGACTATCACTTAGTCACCAATACCCTTATTCTGCCACAAATATGAACCATACACTAAATGCATCCACTGCTCCGAGCGGCTGTCTCATCAGACTTATGTCAATCACTTTGACCGGTCTGTCCCTACTTCTCTACCTATTATCTATTTCAGATACAAAACAGTTCTTTGCATCAATCAATACCTTACACAAAAATGCATCAGTTTTTCGTTAGCCATATATTCATGCACATATACTTTTTCATCAATTGATACCTTAAACAAAATTGCTGCAGTTTACATTAGCCATATATTCAACACTTTAAACAAACATGCAGCCACATACAATTAGCCATATATTCACATACACATAAAACAACAATGCAGCCACATACACTTAGCCATACATTCACACACACACCTTAAACAACAATAGCCATACTTTCACTCATACATATTAGACAATAATGCTGCGACGTACAATAGCCATACATTCACACACACACACACACCTCTGGACCGCTCTCCAGCCTATTCTGTTCTTCTTTTATGTTATTTTTGTATATATTCTTATTGTTATGTTATTGTTTTGTGTATGTTACTAAATTTAGATTGCTAGGTTCTTTTAGGAGAGCTGTGTGATTCCTGACGTCCACTAGCCGCCTGCCGGAGGCCGGTTCCCCACAAATTTAGATAATTGTAACAAATTAGTATCTCACCTGTATTGGTGGATTCTTAAGGGCCCTTGGGGTTCCTGGCGTCCAACCGGTGGCAGCAGTCGTCCGGGATCACGCTTCCTCCTGGCTCGGCTCACCAAAATGCTGTGGATGGGCCTCCCCACAACGTAATGATTTGCACTAAGTTCTTCAAAAACTCTAAGTTCTTGGTAAGGCAGTTAAATATATCCAACAGTAGTCAAAAAGTGAACAAAGGTAGCTGAGTCTCAGTCCAGGGTGGTTTATTGCAACAACACAAGACAACCACACTTGAGATGTTCTCCGGACAACATCTGACAACATACAGAAAGTGTTCTGCTTATATACATTATCTGGATCTTGGGGCTCCTCCTTTGATCCCCTCCTATTTTACATAATTTCCATTGCTTTTTCCACGGATATCTTTGTTAATTTTTTACCTATCAGTGGAAACTTCCATAGGGTGTGCTTTTTTAAAAACATGGTTACACATCACAGCTCCTCCCAATCATGGCCCCTCGCTACTGCTCATTTCCATATGGTTACACGTCATTACCTTTTCCGAACCTGGACCATGCATTTTCTGTGTTCATTTGCCCGCCTTTCATGTTCTGTTTTGCATTGCAAATGGCTTGCTCTTTTGACCCAGAGGTTTTTCAATTTCCCCTGGTTAATTCCATTGACCCCGTGTCTCTCACTCTGGACTTGTAGCGTGACACACACACATGTTTCTTAGGTGAATGTTACAGCACACCTTATAACCATTGTGATAAGAATATATTTATTGTAAGATATTGATCCACTACAATATTCATTGTGTGATATTAATCCACTACATTAGCACAGAGAGAAGGAAGACAAAGAGTCAGAATTAACCAAATATCCAAAGCTACAGTCAACAGAGAGGAAAGAAAACGCAATAGATAAGGAAGAAAACAGAAGAGAGAAAGAAGAAATGTATATACAGTATGTACTAATAAAACACAAGCACACACACAAATAGAAGAGGTTTTAATGTTCAGGGGTCAGTTTGGCTTTATGTTTTCTCATGTTGACAGGTAACACTAGGATAAAGTGGCACTTTTTGTTTTGTTGTTTGCAGTGCCATGTTAAAGTGGATCCAACTGTATTGTTCTGAAAAAGCCATCGTCAACGCCACTGTAAGTAGAGAACATCCGGGGTGCTTTATTTATTATTAGGGTATTTATTACAATACATTCTAAGGTTGTATTGTGCCCACTCTGTTTTTTAGCAGTTTAATTGTATAAAAACAAAATATTTTCAATAGTCTAGGTTTCTAATTAACATATTTTGCTCCTATGCAGGTTGTGATATCTCTATACCACCCTATAACCAAAGGAGTTCTCCAGAGTAAAATTCTGATTGTAATAAAATATTGAATAAACAGGCATCATTTTCCCTAGACTTGAATCTATTTCATAACTCTCTTAAGTATTTTGTAACACATCATTGTTAAGGATTTCAGACTACTTTTCTTATCATTTGTTGTAAACCATATTGAACTGCTTTAGAAGTATTGCAAAACCTGACTGTGAAACAAGTTTTTCTGCCTTGCAGCATGGACTGAAACTCAGATAACAATCACACCTGCTGACTTGAATATTTTGGTCCCGTTTTTTACCTTACCTCACTCACACATCTGGTTGTGTCAGATACCTCACTATGTTGTAAAATTGATGACTATGTAACCACAACTATGCTTCTTAAAGCAATAAAAGTAAGCTGCAGAGGGTGAGGCTTCGAAGTTGAGCAGAAGGACTTCTCGTGTGATGTCCGATTCTTGAACACTCTCTCCCCTTTGCAAAGTGACGTACCTCATAACTTGTGTTCTGTTTGATCTTTACGGCAAGGTCAGGAGTGTTTACCCTGACAATCATTGTACACTGAACTGTAAAAGTTATGTGAAATTATTCAGAATGTGATGTTATGTGAAAATATTCAGCACTAGAATCCAGTCAAATGTGCCATTTCTTTACTTTGAGCACCTTCCCCTTAAGTGGGCTCTGCATGGCCCTGTTATATAGGTATGAAGTTCTACCCATAAGCTGTCTTCTTTGATCTCTTGGCCTTGTGCTCAGACAGTTCCAGGGGTGCTGAAAGGAGTTTTTTTCTCATTTCCATCAGTGATCTGCTTCTTGGCTGAGTCACTGAACTGGCTATCACTGTTTAGAATCACAGGCAGAGTGTCATTCCCATATCCAGCATTTACCTCCACATTTACGGTGTATTTTCATTTCATTTCATTGGGATCAGGTGGTTGTTCTCCATATTTACTTCATGTTGAATTCTTTCTATAACAGCCTTTCTCTGAGAGGTCTGTCTGACTCCTCTAGGGTGTACAGAGGCATCTTGTCTGGATTAACTGATGTCAACATGTCCACACGGGGAAAAATGTAAATAAATAAATCCTTGAGAGACACTTATCTAAAATATTTTAGTCCAACTTTTCTGTAGTTTTGGCAAAGAGGTAAAAAGTTAAGAGCAAAAGGATGCAACCAAACAGGGAGCTGAGGAAAAAGCATCCGAGCCGGCGGAGAGGCGGAAGTAATTTTCCCGTAACATGTAACGTATGCTGTCTTTCCCAATAGAAAACAAACTAAGTCTAAGCAGGCAGTTAACATTTTTGTTTCCTCCTTTTTTGACTGCAAGTACGAGTTGGGCTAAAAACCTATGATATTATTATTAACATTATAGAGTTTAAAAAGAGTGGCAATGTCGAAAAATTCTAGTTGTTGGAAAACATTCTTATATAATTCACTTAACTTTTATACATTTTTGAGGGGATTCTGAGTTATCTTCAGATCGACGGCTTTAATGCATTAAACAAATAACAATACAAATTGCATTTTGTTGGGATGGGGGGCTTGAAAACCTTTTATCCTTCAAAAACGGGGCACAAAAGAAAACATATGAGAGCTGGTCCAAAGAAAGATTGCATCGAGTCATTAGGGCCAGTTCCACTGGCTCATAATGGCCGTGCACCGCACGGACCACACCTCACTTTCCAGGGGCAGTTTTTTTCAGGACCAGCCCTGGTTTTTGCAGCTCTGCTGAGGAGTAAGGCCAATGTGAGCTAACTCAATCACTTTTCAGTGATTGGCTGTGGGGCGAGGAGAAATGAGAAGGTTTTCTCAGAGGAAGTTCAGAAAGAATGAAGAGTGACATTAATATTAAGGACCACTATAAACAGGGTGGGTCAATCCGAAATATGATTTCATTATTTATAAACCACGAACCACGCCTGAAGGGTAAAAAAAAAGAAAAAACACAGTTCAGCTTTCGATACCGAAATTTCTTGTATCAGATTTATTGAGGCTTTCTCTCATTTCAAATTGAAAGCCATAACATTTTGTCTCTGAAATGTCCACCCATCCCTTTCCCTGCTGCCTGCCCGTCTTTTTTTGTATAAAGCACCCGGGGGTAGAAGCGAGGTCCCTGGGGATCTTATTATTTTCATCCCTAGATCCTCATGTTATCATCTGTTTAGTTTTCTGTTCAGCATTTATATTAATTATATATTTGGGTATTGGTTACATTAGTTCCTGACTGGTTACCTATGTTCCTTATTAGTTCTGTAGTTTGTTTGATCAGTCCCTTCTTTGTATTAATTTAGTTAGAAGTTCTCATTTGTGTTAACTGTTTAGTATCATGTTAGTTTGTTCTTCTTATTTTATTATTAGTTATGTTAGATCCTTATTTAATGCTTGCCTTCCTTTATTTCTGTTCAGCATTATGTTTGACATTCTTATGATTATATTCAGCTCCTGTTTTAAGTTTACTTCTGTTAGTAGTCAGTTATCTTGTCATGATCTCGGCACTAGTGCTGGTCTGACTACCACCTGACACACCTGTGAAGCTCTGCCCTGGTCTCGTCAATGCTCATTAGATCCACTTGCTCCGTCTACTATATTACCAGCCCTCAGACCAGACAATAATTAAATTCAATTCAATTTCAATTAAATTAAATGTTATTTATATAGCGCCAATTCATGAAACATCTCATCTCAAGGCACTTTACAAAATCAAATTCAATCAGATCATACAGATTGGGTCAGATTATACAGATTGGTCAAAAATTTCCTATATAAGGGAACCCCGACAAGCAGCATTCACTCCTGGAGAAGCGGAGAGCCACAGGGAGAGTCGTCTGCATTGTCCAGTAATAATGCCAGATTATTACGAGTCTTTGGTGAGTTAAATCCTTCCTGTATCCTGCCTGCCTGTTACCTGACCTGTTTTGGCTTTGGATTCTCTGATTCTGCCTTGCCCTTGTCGGACCTGACTGCTTGCCTGTTGCCTGACCTGATCTGCCTTCTGATTCTCTGAGCCTGCCTCATCCCTGTTCGGCCCTGATTTGCCCACCAGATTACTTGACCTGATCCTGTGCCCTGACCCTGCCTTTGGATTCTGTCTCGGATCATAATTGGACCTCGGATTACGTAGCTCTGACCCGGACCCCGCTCATGGACTACAGACTCTGATTATCCCCTGGGATCTCCTGTCCATGCCACCACGGTTCCGACCCTTTGCCTGCCTGCCGACTACCGCACTCGGACCAGTCCCTGGAAGGACTCCCATAGAGTTGTCTCAGCTTGGACTTCGTTTTATGAGAAGGTTAGTGACCGGGTTCTCATTGAACTGTTCCACCCGCAAATACTGGTCACTAACCTTGCATCTCTGATTCCAGTGGCTCTGGTTCCCGAAGCCGGAGAATTCTACGATCCGTAGCAGTACACATCCAATAAACTGTGTACTCCTTTCCTTAGGCCTGATTGTATCCCTCAGTTCACCTGTGCCTAATTTTCACCCTATTATTTCCCTTCGTCTCTTCTCCTTTAGGTTCAGTCCACGCTGTTAGACACATCGTCAGGTCCTTCGTCGTCATCCATCATGCTACTCTTTTCAGATATTATCCCTGTTGTGTGCTGGTTTCTGTGATTCTACAAGCCTGCTATCTTTAATAATCATAATTTTTAACATGCGACGCCCGAGCTCATATGCGTTCCGGTCCAGTAACAAACCTGACATTTACTTCATTCACTGGTCCTGGATATTATTAATATCTGCCGGAGGTTTTTTTTTCCCGTTAATGGGTGGTTTTTCTTCCCACTGTCGCTTCATGCTTGCTCAGTATGAGGGATTGCAGCAAAGCCATGTACAATGCAGACGACTCTCCCTGTGGCTCTACGGTTCCCCAGGAGTGAATGCTGCTTGTCGGGACTTTGATGCAATCAACTGGTTTCCTTATATAGGACATTTTGACCAATCTGTATAATCTGACCCAATCTGTATAATATGATTGAACTTGATTTTGTAAAGTGCCTTGAGATGACATGTTTCATGATTTGGCGCTATATAAATAAAATTGAATTGAATTGAATTGAATTGAAGATGTTTGGGAAGAAACCTGATATTTTTTACATTTTATGTTGCAGGAATATCAGGAATTTTGCATACAGAAATGTGACCAACAAAGACCGATTCGTCACACTAGACTTGAAGCTCAAAAAATAATATTGTTTTACTATTGGTTATTTTAAAGCAATTTCTGAGCATATCTAGCCAGCTCTATGTTTTGAGACACTCAAACAAAGTCATACAAGGTATATATATTTATTCAACTTATGTAAAACTTTAAATCCATTACATCTTCTCAATTTCTTTGGTTTAGTTTGTAGAAGGACAAGTGGATGGAAATACTTTCCTCTAGTGGGGTAAATGTATCTTGGCCATTGAACCCCTGAATGGTCCTCTGAAACACAGCATGTTAACATGTTAACAGAACAGGATATAGGCTGCGTTAGTTACAGACACAAAATAACTGTAAGAGGCTGCCTCACCTCCATCCCTGTCAGATGACTCTGTGTGGATATGGTGAAGAGACATCCGTAGAGTCTGTATTTCAGGATCAGACTGCACAACAAATGTTTACAGAATCAATTTTATTAAAACAAAATCTTATTGCCGAAAATACCACAACAATGTGAGAAAAACATTATATGCAACTAGCATGTATAAGCAACAGCATGTGCAAATAGACATTAGCATCTGAGAGAAAGTGTAAATTATTTTTGATCACATCAGAACTCATACAACCATTAGTATGGTTGTAAACATATATTGAGTCTGTTGTGAGCATTAAATATTATAAAGTCTAACAGCAGCTGAAGGACCAGCGGAAGTGCCCCTTTGAGTATCTAGGACGCAGTAGTCTGTCACTGACAAAGCTCTCCAGCTCTGCAACAGGTCCATGCATGGGGTGGGAGACATTGTCCAACATACCACACAATAGAAGATGGCTGATGACACCAGAGAGTCAAAGAAGGTCTTCAGGAGCACCCCTTGCACTCACAAAGACGTCAGTCTCCTCAGCAGGTAGAGTCTACTTCGACCCTTCTTGTAAAGAACATCAGTGTTGTGACTCCAGTCTAGTTTATTGTTCAGGGGAACACCCATGTACTTCAGTTTTGTTTATATAGCGCCAATTCACAACAAATGTCATCTCAAGGCACTTTACAAAGTCAATTTAATCAAATCATCCAGACAGATTGGTCAAAAAGTTTCCTATCTAAGGAAACCCAGCATACTACATCGAGTCCTGGTGCTTTCACTCCTACTGAAAGAGTGTGTAGCCACAGTGGACAGTCGTCTGCATTGTCGCTGGCTTTGCAGCAGTCCCTCATACTGAGCATACACGAAGCGACGGTGGATAGATAAACTCCCCTTTAACTGGAAAAAAAAAAATCTTCAGCAGATCCAAGCTCAGTGTTAAAGGTCTTCTGCCACGACCGACTGGAGGTTTGCGAAGACAGAGCAGACACAAAAAAGCACAGAAGCACACACTGATCCAGGAATATTTTCTATGTCAGAAGGGTAATGGCAGATTATCTGCCCCCCTGTTTGCTGCCAAGAGAATGCCAGACCAGATGTACCTACAATAAAGATAAACCTAAAGTTAAAAGTTGAAATGACATAATAGTTTACATGGTTTTCACTGCATTATGTATCGCAAAGAAAACTATCCTCATGAATTGGAAAAGTAAGGAAAATCTCAGTATCAATCAGTATAGAGATCTTTTGTTGGATCATATTAATCTTGAGACAGCATCTGCATCCACATCTGATCGATCTCTTAAGGCTCCTTTGATTAGCACCATCACTTAGTGGAAGGGGGGCGGTGGGTTGCTTCCTGCAGGGTGCAGTGGCTGGGTGAGGGGTTCCTGGCGCTCTGGGGGCACTTGGAGTGGGGTGCTTGGTGGGTCTGACTCCAGGGTCTGTTGCCCCCATCTGGGAGGGGCTTGGGAGGCCTACGGGTGGCCTTCAGCGCCACTTGCGGCGCTTTTGGGGAGCTACGCGGTGACGGACGTGGGTTACTGACCTGGTAGCTGTGCTGTCGCTGGGTGAGTCCTGGGTGGGTCTGGGGGCCTGGGGTCCCTGGGGCGGCCGCCCTCGGGCGGGGGCCCCGGCGGGGCCTCGGGGGTTCCGGTTCCGGGGGGTGTGCCGCTTGGGGTCTGGGCCGGCGCGCGCCCGGGTGTCTGCCCCTGCACGGGGCCTCTGGTGCGCTGGGGGGCCTCAGGGTCTGTTGAGCTGGTAGGGGGGCATGGTCATTAACATCTCAGGGCAGATGCTCTTCCCCTTCTTTGGATCGGCATTCTGCTAGTGGGGGGAGGGGAGGGAGAGGGAGTAGGGACTAACCCAGCCTGGATGTCTACTGTCGAATGTATGGTGAGATGTTTGAATGTTAGTGGGGGGGGTTTGGGATGGCTCGTGCGGTCTGGCTGGCCAGGGTCCCCCATCTTATTAATTTATTTGTTTATTTATTTTTATTTATTTATTTATTAACATATATATATATTTATATATATATATATATATTTTTTTTTTGGTGGGGGGGGGGTAAAAGCCAGTAGGCTTGGTGGGTGGGCTGGGGGGGTGGAGGTTATGGTCCTGGTAGGTGCTTGGCTGGCGGGCCCTGCGGCCTCTCCCCGGCCCCCAGGCTATGGTGGTGCCGCTGGAGGTGCCCCTTTCTCCGGGTGGGGCTTTCGGGGAGCGCGGGTGCCTATTGGAGTCAGTAGGGGAGCTGGCTCCCTGGGTTGGCTCCCCAGTCCTTTGCTCCCCATCCCCGGACTCCTCCCTCTGCCTGCTCCATCACACCGCCACACATGTAGGTCCTTGGGGAGGGGGCGTTACTGGAGGTTGCCACTTTCTGGTGACGTCCCTCTCCCCAATTTTATCATGCATTTTAGACACTTTCACTCCAAACATTTTCACAACGCACATTCATGTAGGCCACGGTATGGGGGGGTGGGGGTGAAGACGTCTGGGGGGGGGCTTATGTTGTGTGAGCCTCGCCTCGGACGGCTCCCTTCACCCCCTCTCGCATTTAGACATTAGAGGGTTATGGGTAGTTGCTTGGAGGGGGGGCGCTGGCACCAGATGCCTTCCGGAGGGGGGGGGTGGGCTGTGCCGTGCACCCCCTTCGGTGCTCCCAGTTTTAAACACACTTGAGAACAACATTCAACAACACAACATCTGAGCGGGCGTAGGGAAAATCGGGGGTCTTTTGCACACCCGCGATCTCCGATTGCGGCACGGAGTCTGGGGCCTGGAGGAGGTGCGGGCCACTGGGTGCGGGGTCTTGGCGGGGGGCTGCTGTGGGTAGCCAGCGGCTTGCCGGGTCTGGGGCTGACGCCTCTGCTCTCCCCAGAAAGGGGTGGGGGGCAGGGGTGGCTATGGTAAGGTTGGGGATGGAGGAGGTTTATTAGGTATTTAGTGGGTGAGGGGGGTTCTGGTCGGGTGGCCCGTACGGGTCGTGTGGGCCCACCTCTTTGGGGGGCCTGGTCCGGGGGGCGTCTGGTCCAGGGGGGCGGGGCCGGGGGTCGGGCACAGGCAGTCGTATAGTTGAATTGTGGTGATTCCCCCCCACTTGGGATTTTTGGATGTGAGTGTTATGTGGGAATGTGTGTACAGCGTCCTTTTTTTGTGTCTGTGTGTGGTGAGTGGGGTACTAGGGAGGGATGGTGTGAATGAGTTTTTTTTTTTTTCTTTTCCAGGTTTGGGTCCGGTCTGCTCCCTCTCCCAAGAACATCTCAGGTCTCCGATAGGTGCGGAGCCCATCCCCCCACGTCCTGCCCTCTTCCGCTGCGCTGGCAGGCGCCTTGGCCCCCTGGCGCTTTGACGGGTCATGGCCGGGACCACTTCGGCGCGGCTGGCTGCCAGCGGAGCCCACGGGCTCGTCCCCGCGGCTCTTGGGGGCGTCGGCATTGCGGTGGCTGGGGGATTTCCTTGGGGTCGTCTCTCCTCTTTCCTCAGGGGGGGGGGGGTTGCAGATTTCCTGTGATGGCCCCTCTTGGGCGCACTGCTTTGGGGGTCCCTTTGGGAGTCCGGGGTTATGGGTCCCCTGACCCCTGCCTCTGTGCTTGGGGAAGGCGGGTCTTTGGTTTTCCACAACCACTATCAAGCTATTTCTTTTTGGATAATTTTCACCTAAACTAGTGCACTCTCACAAACTCCCACAAGTGCAGGGTTCCAGGTATTAAGTGTTCACTTATATACAGAAAGCCTGTAATTTATTTATTTATTTTCTTTCACTTTCTTTTTTCAGGTATCACATTACACATGTCAGCTTAAATAATAATACATAGGATTTAGCAATGGCGTCAAGGTGTTACTCGATTGTATCTGTTGCTTTATGTCTGTTGGTTGTGCTGTTCTTTTTGCGTCTCTTTCCAGGTGATGGAGCACACAGAGGACGTTTTATCATTCTCTCCCTTTTATCTCTTCTTTCTTTCACCTCTTCTCTTTCTTTTTTTTCTCTTCTTGTTCTTCCTTTACTCTCCTACTTTCCCATTGTAGTGTCCATATAATTTGAAATTCTCCCTGCAGAAATCACAATAAAGCTATTTACATGCACAAATCAACCGGAGCACAATGGCGTAAGCTGTTGGCTCCACTTGTGAAAGCAGAATCTGTCGAGCTCTATTTGGCATTAAGACATTAATTCTTATTGCCACATTGCTAGACAGGACACTGGAAAAAAAAATAGTTGAAATGACAACAAATAATCAAAAATTGGAGAACAGGGGTCCGTTCTTCGTACGTTGCTTAAGACATCCAAGATCAAATAACACATCCAAGATGATTTCATCCGGCTAATCATGATCCGGCTAATTGGGTTCTTCGAACACACCTGTTGTTTAGGATTAGTATGGCTGGATTGAGTTATCTGAGACAACTGCGCGTTAATGCGTTTGTTTAAAAGGGGAAATGTATCGATAGTAGAAACAATGATCAGCAACGCTGTTATTGGCTGTTCAGCATGGCCAAAGAACGCCCACAGTTTTTCTCCCAAGCAGGACACAAGCTTTTAATGGAAGGTTATGCCGAATTTGAGTCATTAATTAAAACGACAGGGAACACCTCAAAGTCTGCTAAAGCCAGGAGAGAGGGCTGGCAAAAAGTAGCAGACAAATTAAATGTGTAAGTGCTGTCCATGTTAGATGTTTCCATCACTTTCTACAGTATGTATTTTTGCATTTTAATAATTTCATATTTACTTTGTTCTTTTATGTCAGAGCCTCCACCGGACACATTGGAACATGGGGAAAAAAGTGAAGTACAAGAATATTCTACAAAATGGTATAGCCTTTAATTATTATACTATATTTTAAAAAGACACTTTTTCCTCTTTTTAAAGGCCACTGTTAAATGATGTGTTTGTCTGTTGATAAAAGCCACCAAGAAAAAGGCTGAAAAAAACAGGTTCTTTTTACTTTTGTTGCATGAGGCATGTTTCACCTTTTCTTTTTCTTTCACAAAATGACACAGGGTGCCATCCGTTCCCTATATAAACGGCATCTTCAACAAAAAATATAGTATTTTGACTTGAAAAAACACAAATTAAGTCGAGAAGTTGAACTCCACAACTTGAAAAATTGCACTAGAGATCGAGTTGCTTCAAAAGGACCTTCAGAGTAAGTTCTAATACACCATTTCACAGTAGTATTGCTGACTTTACATAACTATCTCTTATTGCAGATAAAAGATGACTTGCTGGCTTTTCTTTATAAAAAAAATGTTTAAATAAAACGAGAGGAACTAAGCATTATTTGTTTCGTTTTTTATTAAACATTAAAAATGGTGTTCCACAATTCTGTCCCGTCCTCTGCCACTAGGTGGTCCAAGTGCACTGGCTGGATATCCCTATCTCCTCCATTTATACAGCTACGATCTAATCCTGTTTACATGAAATAAGCCTGCTCGCGAGCAGGCTTGAGCTGGCGCACATGTTGCTATGACAGCAAGTCCAAGAACAGTTTCAATGAACCAAACGATCCAAGATCATGCCAAATCGTCAACAATCAAATCCAGCTAACTGAGTTAGCGACGTACGAAGAACGGACCCCAGTAGGATAACTCAGTATAGTGAGAGAAATAGATCCTGATGTCCTCCAGCAGCCTAAGCATATATCAGCATAACTAAATACATAGATCAAGATAACCTAAGACACTCTAACTAGAAGCTTTGTCAAAAATTAAAGTTTTACGCCTAAGACTCTGTATAAAAAGAAGAAAGAGTGTCGGTCTCACGGACCAAAACTAGGAGTTTGTTCCACAGGAGAGGAGCCTGACAGCTAAAGGATCTGCCTCCCATTCTCCTTTTCTAGACTCTACCACCAGTAAACGTGCAGTCTGAGAGCGAAGTGCTCTTTTAGGAATATATGGGGTAATCAGAGCTCTGATATATGACGGAGCTTGATTACTAAGGGCTTTATATGTGAGAAGCAGAATTTTAAATTATATTCTTGATTTAACAGGAAGCCAGTGAAGGGAAGCTAAACCTGGAGAAATATGATGCCTCTTGTTTATTTTCATCAGAACTCTTGCAGCAGCATTTTGGATCAGCTGAAGGCTTTGAACTGCATGTTTTGGACTTCCTGATAGTAAATAATTATAATAGTCCAACCTTGAAGTTACAAATGCATGGACTAGTTTTTCAGCATCACCCCTGGACAGAATATTTCTAATTTTGGCAATATTCCGGAGGTGAAAAAAGGAAACTCTGGAAACCTATTTAATATGGGATTTAAATGACATGCCTAGGTCAAAAATAACACCAAGATTTTTTTTTTGCTTTATTACCACAGGCCAATTTAATTCCATTCAGATTATGTGATTGATTAAAAAGTTTATTTTTGAGGACTCTGGTCCAAAGTTTACAACTTCTGTCTTGTCAGAATTTAAAAGCAGAAAATTTAAAGACATCCAGGTTTTGATGTCATCAAGACATGCCTGTAGTCAAAGTAATAGACCCCTTGCATCTGACGTCACAGTCACGTGATCGGGGGTGCGCGCCTCCATCTTGGTGGGCATGCTAGCCTGACAGCCCGTCTACTACATGACAAAACGGGTGATTTAGAGCGTACTTTTAGTTAGTTTATTTTTGGAATCTAAACAATGCCTACGACTTGTTGTGCTCCCGGTTGCACAGAGAGGCATTCCAAATCGTTGGATGTACGTTTCTGTCGTTTACCAAAGGATGAGGAAAGAAGAAAGAAATGGATATTTTCAATGAAAAGAGCGCAGGCAGACACTCCCAATGGACTGGGGGAGCCATCATACTACGAGAGAATTTGCAGTCTACACTTCATCTCCGGTAAATACAACTTAATTCTGCTCTATTCATTGTTCTACTTAAATAGCGGCGGAGGGGAGGTGCCGATCGCTAGACGGGCCGGAGAAGTGGCCCGTGTAGCGATCGCTACAGCAGCCGCCACTGTCTGAAGCAGCAGACAGCGGCGGCTTCTCCGGCCGGTGTAGCGATCGCTACACTGGCCGGAGAAGCCGCTGTTGCTGCTGTAGCCGCCGCTGTCTGGAGCAGCAGGAAGCGGATGCTGCTCCAGACAGCGGCGGCTCTCCGGCCAGTGTAACGATCGCCACCTCCCCTCCGCCCGTTCACGGGCGCTAGTACTTCTGTGTTTACGCTGCAATGTCGCCGACACCCCCACCCATTTTAACAAGACAAAAACACCAAAATAATCCGTAGTGAATAATGTTTTTTTAACCTACCGGGCGGGTCTTCCTCTCTGCTTTGTGCTGTTGCACAAACATGTCTGAACATCCATCCATCCATTTTCTGACCAGCTTAATCCCTCATGGCGTCGCGGGCGTTTGCTGGAGCCTTTTTCCTGATATAAAATAATTGCAGCCGTCCAGTGGTTTCAGGGGCTTTCGTGCTCTCTTGTCCGTACTGGCCTGCGTGTTTATAAAGCAGCTGTGTCGCGGTACGAAACCCTTGGCCAGCATTTCACAGACTCGCTCCGTCCCTTCAGGCTTTTGCTGTGTGGATCTGGCAATCTGATACCATCAACCATCAACTTAGTCTTAAAACGATCTTGTGATACGTTATCTAAAGGAGAAAAATACCCGGAGAACTCGTCATTTCGTCAAATGGCGTGCCAACCAATATGGCCGCCACGCAAGGGGTTCTGGGTAACGGAGTCACGTGGTTGCAAGGGGTCTATAGATTGGATTCATCAGGAAACCAGTTTAATGCTTTCCCCTTAATCCCTACAGTATGTTCAAGTCTTTCTAGGAGAATGTTGTGATCAACTGTATCAAATGCAGCACTGAGATCTAACAGCAGAAGTACAGACACAAGTCCATTATCTGAGGCCATGAAAATATTAGTGACATTCACCAGAACTGTATTAGTGCTATGATGAGCTCTGAAGCCTGACTGAAACTCTTCAAATAGGTCATATCTTTGTAGTGTTCACATACCTGATTAGCAACTACTTTCTCAAGAATTTTAGATAGGAAAAGAAGATTAGATATAGGTCTGTTATTAAGTAGATTATTAAGTCATTTTGATCAAGAAATGGTTTCTTAAGTAAAGGTTTAATAACAGCTACTTTAAAAGCCCGTGGTACATATCCATTTACTAAGAATAGATTAGTCATGTCTAAAATAGGGGCATTAATCAAAGGGAATACCTCCTTAAATAAGTTGGTTGGGATTGAGTCTAACATACAAGTAGAAAGTTTAGATGAAGCTAAAATTTTAGATAGCTGAGAAAGTTCTACTGTGTCTAAACAGTTCAGGTTCTAAACATTTCTCCAACACTGCCTCACTTACTGAGGATGAGGTAATCATGTTTGGAAGGATGCCAATTGTCATGGTGCAATTTTGACCTGCCTGCTTCCCCATGAACTTTCTCCTTTCCACCTCTCAGGCAGTTCACTCTCCACTTCCTCATTAGTTCCACCTGCCGTGCCTAATCAGATCTGGACTCATTCCAGCTCTGCTGCTTCACCATCAGGGTCATCCTGAGCCTCCCTCCACCCACCCTGGGTGGGTTGTTTGGGGGTTTTTTTGGACTCTAGCCCCCCATCCTGAACCTCCCTCTGCCCACCCTGGGTGGGTGGTTTTTGTTTTTTTGGCCGTCTGGAAGCCGACCTTGGGGGGAGGGGGAGGTTTCATGGTGCAATTTTGACCTGCCTGCTTCCCCATGAACTTTCTCCTTTCCACCTCTCCGGCAGTCCACCCCCCACTTCCTTATTAGTTCCACCTGCCGTGCCTAATCAGATCTGGACTCATTCCACCTGCCAACCCCTCTATAAAAGCCTACCTCAGTCAGCCATTCCCCACCGGTTCGTCTTCACCCAAACCTAGTGTGCCAGTCAGAGATTTTCCCACGTAAGCATGTCAGGGTTTTCCACGTTTTTGAGAGTCTTTATTGCAAGGTTGATGATGGAGGTTTGATGGAGGTTTGATGAGGCCAGAGGAGCAGGTAACACAGTGAAGGTGATGGCAGGAGCTGACGGCCCGGAGTGAAAGAGAGTCACAACTATCCAGGCAGCCGGGAATGCTCAGTACTGCTCGGCTAGCAGGCCCCCAACAGGTTAGCAGTTTGTTGGAGACACCAGGGCACAGAGCTGAGCTTCTCCAGGGCGGCTAGTCAGGTTAGCAGAACTTGGGAGACACCAGAGCACAGAGCTGAGCTTCTCCAGGGCAGCTAGTCAGGTTATCAGAACTTTGGAGACACCAGAGCACAGAGCTGAGCTTCTCCAGGGCGGCTAGTCAGGTTAGCAGTTCTCTGGAGACACCAGGACACAGAGCAGAACTTCTCCAGGGACAAACAGCAGAGTATAAGTCTATAGAAACTGGCAGGACTAACCTTAAACAAGAAAAACAAATCTTCCAAGGCAAAAACGGGGACTGGCATGGAGAGGTGTGGAATGATGACGGACCGGCAAAGGAGTGACAGCAGAGTGAGGCTTAAGTAGGGAGGCTGGCAGGTGAAGTGAGTCTGGCTAATTAGTGGCTGGCAGGTGTGACTAACTGCAGAGGAGGTGAAGTGAAGATGACAGAAAATAACTGATGACAATGAAAACTAACAATAAATAAAGTCAAACCAAACCCATATGAGATGAAAAATGAAAATAACAGAAAAATTAAGTCAAACCAGAACTCAACCATGACAGAAGTGTTAACACGTTGTTCAGTTAGTGGGTTAAAACAGAAAAAACACAACTGTTCAAATAATACTAAATAAAATAATAAAGTAGTTTTAAGTTATTGGCTGTATTATTACACTGTTGCACATTGGATAATGAGTCCAGGAAACACGTTTTACAAGCAGGGTACTGAGTGTTAACACCGCAACATTCAACTCTCGTCACGTTTGTTAACTTTACAGTCGCTCTGTGAGTTTAATAGATAAGTCCTTACTTCTGACTTTGCGTTGCAAATCCAACTTTTCCAGGTTGAGTTCGCCACTAGAGGTTGTCCACCCCCATTCTGTTTTTGAGCGCTGGCGGAAAAAATAGGCCGGAAGCACTGTTGGCTTCTGGGTCGTGTAGTTCTTTTGACTTGCATTATAGTTTAGGTTTCTTGGAAAAAAAACTACAAAATGGCGGCGGCGAACCTACATTTTTGATTTTCTATTTTATTAAATTTTTTGGCATCGATCCTAGTTTATTGTACCCGCTATTGGTTTACTCCCGCTCCCGCCTGCTCCTGTTGATATTTAATCCTGTACCGTCCCAATCACGTGATATTTACTAATGTTGACTCCCATCCCGCGTGATTCCCGTGGGAATCACGTGACCCGCGTGATTCTCGAAAAAATGTCAGTCTCTAATACCAACACAGCAGTGTCTTGCTTTTGCCATTGTCTGTTGAGGCAATATTCAGGACAGATCTGTTCTCTATTTGACTCATACAAGTAAACTATTCGAGTGTTATCGCTCTGCTTTTAAATGGCTATAACGCATGCGTCTAAATTTAGTAAATTGACGTCATTTGAGGAATGACCTATTGGCTTGCTCAATGCTGGCCTTGAAGGCTGGTAATCTCAAACTCTCCTGGATGTTATGTAGACAATACGCTTTGGCCCCGCTACCTTCCCTTCCATTAACCTGTGATCTGGGAAGGTGCTCTACTGAACTGACTGATAAACACACCATCAATAACTAATGGCTGGAGGGGGAGGTGCTGCACAGTCATGGGCTAACAGTTACTGTCACAGCCACATGAAACTGGCCATAAAAGCACCCCCCCTCTGACTCACCACCTGCACTGTGAACCTTGTTATGCCATGTTATGACGTGACAGACTGTAGCTCTCAGCATGCAACACGGTTGCTCCAACCATCCCACGAGAACCTTATCTCATTGCCATGGAAATGACATAAAAGGCGGAGACTTCTTTTCTGGCAACCCGCCCACTGGGAAGACACAAACAGCTGTCCCTCACGCTGGGTTTTCCCCCACGTGGCACGTGATTTGATTCCTCGCTGGTCCAAGTTTTTGCAGAATCAACTTTCCCCTGTATTTCTTAACAGGAAGGCTTAGACTTTAAAATTTAACGTTAATTAATTTTTGATCCACGGGAAGCCGCTATCTTCCAGAGATCAACACGGCCTCCACTCGTTTGGCCAAACAAAGCATCGGAGAGCGCCGAAAGAACTTTTGCTTTTTCTGCTCCTCACGCCCAAGTGACCTGCGCCTGCCCGCAGCTCTGCTTGAAACACAGACCCAGGGCCGAGCCAGGACCTTCTCACTGAAAGCATCAACCTCCTTACCGGAGAAACGCAAAGTAAAGGATTTCTTTTGCTCCTTTTTGTTTTTCACACATAAGGTGATATTTTGTGCCTGGGCAGAACCTATTAGGAAATAGTTTTAATGCTTAATTACTCCAAAAGGGAGTTTGTTTTACTGTGCTGAATATTGTGCATGCATTAATTGATTTTGCTGTGTTTGGTTTTGCTGATGATAAACAGGTCGAGCTGCCGGCCAAACTCAGATCTCTCCTTCCTCTTTCTCTTTTTATTTTGTCTACATTTGATTTCCCACAAAAAAACTGGTAACCCGCTATAATCAGAGCCCGCCAATACTGGGCTGGTGTGTTAGATATGTCATCAAGACCGCCTCCTTACGCACTGCACGCAACGTTGTAGGTCATTTGTCGTCATAGTCGCCATCTTGGGAAAGGTACCGAGTAGCTTGAAGCGTTTAGCCTAGGTTGTAGACCAATTCTTTGTTATTGTTTTGATCCGTGTTTTTCGGCATGCGCGCCGGACTGGTAGGCAAAAGGCGAACACAATGGCGGACGCAAACAAAGAAACTGACAAGTTCTCAACGTATTTTTGTTCTTTAGATAACTTATCATAAGATTGTAATAAGAGTAAGTTGATGGTTGATGGTATCAGATTGCCAGATCCATATAGCAAAAGCCTGAAGGGATGGAGCGAGTCTGTGAAATGCTGGCCAAGTGTTCCGTACGGCGACATATACAGCTACCTTATCAACACACCAGGCCAGTGCACATGAGAGAGCATGAAAGCCATGAAATCACTTGACGGCTACAATTATGTCATAACGGGACATGTTCACACATGTTTGTGTAACATACGAAAGTGGAGTCGGACACAGACAGCGCCTCAGCAAAGAGGAAGACTCGCCACCGGTAGGTTACAAAAAACATTGTTCACAAAGAATTATTTTTGGTGTTTTTGTCTTATTAATCCTTTTCACAGACTTGTGCCAGAGGGTTTGCATACATATGCATAAATAAAGAGTGTAAAAGGCTCCTTTAGAGGGAAGAGGAGGAATGATGGGTCTTAAGAGGAGCAGTAAGAGCGTTGAGGCACAGAAACACGGCGCATGTAGTTAAAAACTACACGGCACATGTAGTTAAAAAATGCAGAATTATTAAAAACGAAACTTATAAACAGACTAAATGGTGTTTTAGACTGCATATGGTTAAGCAGAACTGTTTTCTGATCCAGCGTGCAGCCATGACTGGTTCTGAATGAAGGCTTTATCTGGCAGCCGCTCTCCCCCCTTGCCTCCTGTGTACGCAGTACCGGATGGTACCGGCTTACTTTCACCAGTGTTGTATAAAGTACTGAAATCTCAGAAGTAAAAAAATAAATCAAGGCAAATGCAGTATGAATGACATTTTTTTATATTTTGGTAAATTTTGAAGGTCAAATTCACTTAAAATAATATACACAACCAAGTGCAGGAGAAATGTAGACCACGTTTAGACAGAAAATACAACCTTTTTGTAAGACTTCAGTTTTCCTTCTTCAAATAAAGAAGGCAAAATTTAGACCAGGGGGTGTATACTAAGGACATGGTTGAGTGATAAACCAGGCTTAGTTAACCTACAGGAAGTGGTAAACCTGGTAATAGATATACCTGCAGGTATAATTTATAATTTAGCCAGGAGTCCTAAGAAAATTAGGACTCCTGGCTCTGCTATTAGATGCCTTACCTATACCACAAGGTTAACTTAAAACCTGCTTTACTACTGAACCAGCTTCTTAGTATACCCCCCAGGTTTAGACAGAAAATACATAGTTTTTGTAAGCCTTCAGTTTTTCCTTCAAGTAAGGCCATAAGTACATTACACCACTTCAAGAAAATGAAACAAAAAAGGTTGCTACTGTTATTGCCGTCATTACAACAACAACAAAAAACGGAAGCTTATCTGGCATCTGAAGAGGGAGTCCAGTTTGAAACCCCTTTTGTAAACCTTTCAAAAAATAAATAGTCAGTACAGAAAATTTGGCCAACATGAAGAAAAAAAATGCTGTTTCGATTACTGTACTTCATAAACTATAGGTGCACACACAACTGGTCATTATACAAAAGAAAAAGAATTGGGAGGTAACTGCAGCTTATTTGGCATCTGATGAGGGAGACCTTTTTTGTAAAACTACCTTAAAACGTAAAAAAGGCAGTGCTGAAATGAGGTGTACATTACACCAAAGAAAAAAAGATGCTACTGTTATTACACTTCAGGCCTATTAACTGTCATGTTTTTGAGATGCTTAGCACACATGCAGATAAGAACGGGTGACCAGAGCACAGTTTTTAAGATGTTTATTAAGAAGAAGGCAATAAATTAAGTAAGAATATAATCGCCTGGACGAGGCCTGAACGTCAGAGCGGGGTTGACTGTAAGAGAAGGGGAGAGAATGAATAGAAGGCAAGAACCAGGAACGTGCCGAATCATACACTGCTTACCAAGTAGCAGGAGAGACCTAACTGGGGAAGAGTAGCGCCTCGGGAACCTAGTGTGCCTACTCTAGATGGTGAGGTGGTGACTGGAGGGCGGCAGATGGAGCTGCCGAGGAATCCGAAGCAAACCTCAACTGACGGGACGACAGACGGATTAACCAGAGTTCAGGAGTCCTGGAGAAGCCTGTGGAATCCGGGAGGGGGGAACATCGAGCCCATCTTGGTAACGCCAAGGGAGTAAGAGGGGGAGCGCCAGAGCAAAATCTGAGCTGATGATTAAGTTACTATCCAAAACAGGCTTGATCTGGGAAACGTGGAAAATCGGATGTACTCTCGAACAGGGTGGCAGGCGAAGACGAACCGTAGCAGGGTTGATAACAGCTTCGATCTCGTAGGGTCCAGAAAATCGGGGAGCAAGCTTCTTGGCGGATGGGTTGGTGATGACGTCCCTGGAGGATAACCATACCCTCTGACCGGGTTGGTACTGGGGAGCAGGTCTACGGCGGCGGTCGGCAAACCTTTTACTCTGCTCTGCGGCGCGAGTGAGGGCTGAGATGGTATCCTTCCAGGTTTCTTGACAACGGGCAATGTAATCATTAACAGAGGTGAAAGGGATGTTGAGTTCGTCGGTGGACAGGAGTGGGGGTAGATAACCTCGGGATACTTCCAAAGGCGAACGACCAGTGGAGGCAGAGACATGAGAATTTAACGCATACCCGACCCAGGGCAAAAACTTATTCCATTCGGTAGGGGATGAGGAAGTGAGGCAGCGAAGGGTGGTTTCCAGTTGTTGATTCATTCGTTCAGTCTGTCCATTGGTTTGTGGATGATACCCAGAGGTTAGGGTGTAACGGGCGCCGAGAGCAGAATGAGCAAAAATGGCGCCAAACCTGAGAGATGAACTGGGGACCCCGGTCAGAGAGTATGTCAGCTGGTATACCATGGAGCCTGAAGACGTGTTTTATCAGGAGCTGGGCAGTCAGCAGGGCATTGGGTAACATCCTGATGGGGGATGAGATGGCAGGCTTTGGAAAAACGATCGACCACAGTTAGAATCGTAGACATGCCTTGGGAAACGGGTAGACCAGTGACAAAGTCCACAGCAATGTGGAACCAAGGACGTTTGGGGTTAGGAAGGGGGTTGAGCAGACCGGAGGGTGCCTTGTTAGAAGACTTGTTACGAGCACAAACGGGGCAGGCCAACACATACTCTCTAACATCCTTAGTCCATGATGGCCGCCAAAAATGCCGAGAAACCTGGGACTGTGTTCTGAAAATTCCTGGATGAGCGGAGAATCTGGAGTCGTGAAACCATTGCAGAACCTCAGGACGAACACTCTGGGGAACGTACTTGAGGCCCTCTGGGCCAGTACCGGGACCAGGGTCCAGCCGTAAGGCCTGGTTAATCCTGTCCTCGAGATCCCACTGTAAAGCTCCTACAGAACATGAGGGGGGCAAAATAAGCTCGGGCTCTCCTTCTTGTTCCTGAGGGGTGAATTGACGAGAAAGAGCATCGGGCTTAACATTTCTGGATCTGGGTCTGTAGGTGATGGAGAGGTTGAATCTGGAGAAGAATAATGACCAACGAGCTTGACGAGAGTTTAGGCGGCGAGCGGACTGAAGGTATGAAAGGTTCTTGTGATCAGTCCAAATGATGATAGGTTGTTCGGATCTCTCAAGCCAATGCCGCCACTCCTCTAAAGCTAACTTAATGGCTAGTAATTCATGATCACATACATCATAATTCCGTTCGGCTGGGGAAAGGCGTCGTGAAAAGAAGGCACACGGATGGAGCTTGTTGTCAGATTCAGACGGTTGTGACAAGACTGCTCCTACCCCAGTGTGAGAGGCATCTATCTCTAATATAAACTGTCTCTGGGGGTTCGGGTGTGTAAGGAAAGGCGCCTGTGTAAACTGTGACCTAAATTGATTGAAGACAGCTTACGCCTCTGATCCCCAGACAAAGGGAATCTTAGTAGAGGTGAGGGCATGTAATGGAGAAGCTATCTGGCTGTAGTTCCTAATAAACCTTCGGTAAAAATTGGCGAAACCAAGGAAACGTTGTAGCTGTTTTCTAGATTCAGGAACTGGCCATTCTTCTACGGCCTTAACTTTCTCAGGGTCAGACCTAACCCGACCTCCTTCTAAAACTAAACCTAGAAAAGAGATTGAAGGCTGGTGAAAATCACATTTCTCAGCCTTGACAAAGAGTCGATGTTCTAGTAGCCGTTGCAACACTAGGCGGACATGTTGTCTATGTTGTTCAAGATTACTGGAGTAGATCAAAATATCGTCTAGATAAACGAAAACAAAGACGTTCAAAAAATCCCTAAGGACATCATTAACTAGGGCCTGAAAAACTGCCGGGGCATTGCACAAACCAAAAGGCATAACACTATATTCAAAATGTCCCAACGGTGTCTTAAAGGCTGTCTTCCACTCATCCCCTTGCCTGATCCGAACTAGATGATAAGCATTGCGTAAATTGAGTTTGGTAAAAACTGTTGCGTCTTGGACTGGTTCGAGAGCTGAAGAGAGGAGAGGCCATGGATATTTATTCTTCACGGTTATCTGGTTTAACCCACGATAATCGATACAAGGCCGGAGAGAACCGTCCTTCTTACCCACGAAGAAGAAGCCGGCCCCTAACGGGGAGGAGGATGGATGAATCAACCCCGCCGACAATGACTCACATGTAGCTCTCGAGTGCTTGTCATTCAGACCTCGAGATGTTATAGAGGCGAGTCGTTGGCAGAGGTGCTCCGGGTAACAAGTCAATGGCGCAATCATAAGGGCGATGAGGCGGAAGTGAACTAGCCTGACTCTTACTAAACACTAGCTTAAGATCATGATACTCCTGGGGAACCCGAGAAAGATCGATAAGATCACCTTGTGGAGGAGTAGAAGGGAGGGAACGAGAAACCGGACGTGCTGATTGTAAACACCGAGAATGACAGGCAAGGGACCATGATTCGAGCCGAGACTCCGTCCAATTAATCTGGGGGTTGTGGACAGTTAACCAAGCAAACCCGAGTACCACCGGCGAGCGTCTAACAGGAAATACAAAAAACGATAGCTGCTCTCGGTGGTTACCAGAAACTATTACTTCAAGGGGGCTTGTGCGATGATTAATCCGGGTTAATTTCTGACCGTCCAACGACGAAACCTGTAGAGGTTCGGCTAGCGCCTCAGTGGGAACACTGAGCTGGGCAACTAGGGACTGATCGATAAGGTTAAATTCGGATCCTGAATCAATAAGAGCTGAGACGTTGATACTGTCCTGATTAAACCCTAGAGAAATAGGTAAACAGAACTGAGAACCAACCAGCCCCGAAACACGTTTGTGGGGAGCAGTTCTGACTCTGTCCGCCGTCTTCCCCATCACAGACGACGGACTCGATCTTTTGGCCGAGTGGGACACTCTTTAACGAAATGTCCCTCACCACCGCAATACAAACATAGATTGCCAGAGTAACGCTGTTGGCGTTCCTCGCTGGTGAGACGAACCCTTCCCAACTTCATGGGTTCAGAGGGAGACGGTGGTGTCTCAGCCTGTCGTGGTGGTCCTTTTAAAGCCGAAAAAGATCCTGTGGATCTCACGGTCCTGTCTGACCGCACCCGGTTGCGGCTCCGAATCTGGGTATCCAAACGAACGGCCAAGGCCACCATTTCTTCAAACGTCTTGGGTTCCTCCACCTGTGCTAATTCCTCCCTTAAGGGCTCATCAAGGGTGGAAAAGAAAACAGCCTTTAACGGCTTATCTGTCCAATCTGCAGCCGCGGCCGAAGTACGAAAATCAACAGCAAAATCAGAGACACGGCGACCCCGTTGTCTTAAGGCTAATAAATTACGAGACTACTGAACTGTGTCCACCTCGACAGAAAAAACGATCTTGAATTCTCTAATGAGTTCAGAAAACGTACACCCAAAAGATTGACAATCTGGAAATCGGGATTCTGCCCACCTAAGGGCCCTACCTGAAAGAAGCCGGAGAACATAGGAGATCTTGATCTGATCAGAAGAATAAACCTGACGAGCACGATTAAACACCAAATTGCACTGAAACAGAAAACCGCCACAATCTCCGCTTTCTCCGGAGAATTTCTCTGGACATGGTGAAGAGCATTCGGGGTGATATATGAAATAATTATTTTTGCTCTTTAACAATGTATTATGGGAAAACCTGCTCAGTTTTATAACTTGTTTTAACTTTTGATATTATGGGAAGACTGGTCAGTTAAATAAATAGTTTTTGCTCTTTAAGAGAGAGGACTGGCCAGTTCACACATTGATTATGGCTGTTGTGGTGTTCGCACCTGGGTTCACATGAAACTAAGATAACTTGTTTTAACTTGTGGTGGGAACTTATGACAATGTGTTGTGGGAAAGACTGATTCTGTATTTCTTATTTTGCTTTATTATCTGAGTTTGCAATATTATTTTGCTTCACACACTGCTGAGATGCTGGGAACGGGTTCTGTTTGGGAACATGTTTTGGAAAGGAGGGCGGCTGTGGAGGGAGAGATGGCCATTCTCGCTCCACACCTGACTCTTTGTTTACAAGTATATAAAGAGGAGACTGCCCTTAGCCCAGTGAGTCTGCCGTGAGTTCGTGTGTGGATACCGGCATCGTGAACGCTGATCTTAACCTAGGACTGAGGGCTCCCAGTTCGTGTCAATGGTAAGGGCTGATTCTGAGAATCTGTTGAGCGTCACGTTTGTTTGAAAGCTTGTTGCTTTAATGCTTGCTACTTTGTGTGTGTGAAGAGCTAGTTGTTTTGATGTGCTGTATTCTGTGGGGAATAATAATAAATGTGTGCCTTATATTCTAACAGAAACAGTGTTTGAGTCCTTATTTGTGTTTGTCGATCTCTCCCGATCCTGAATAAAATTTCATAAAACATTTTGGCGTTGTCGGCAGGATTGGAGGAGAGACTACAATACACAAATATGTTTAGAAATATGTTTAAAAGGAGAAATAAGAACTCTGATGAGAAAATTCAGGGGGAAGAGATAATACCCGGATGGGAGTTTCCTCATTCTAAGCAGATAGCGCTGTGTTTGCGCGATGGTGGGGGCAGACCGGAGCCGTGGAGCGGCCCGCTGGAGGCAGCGGGACCCGAAGAATTATTGAAAGTGTTGCAGAAAATTGAGGTGCAAAAAAAGGCTCCGGTGGACGGATTACAGAGGCGCTTGTGGATCTGTGTTACAGCGTGGAAAATACAGTATGAAGCTGGCCAACAATTAAAATCTCAGCAGTTAAAAGACAGACAGGCAATGACTGAGCTGCAGTCTGCTGAGTCGCTGTACCGGCAGCATGTGCAAAGGCTGACTTATCAGCTGGAACAGATGACCAGTGTTGCAGAAAAAGCTGTGGCCCAGGTGTCTGTGTTAACAAGGAAAAAACAGGGGAAAAAACCCCGCCGTTTTCCTCTGAAAAAAGTCCGTTCGTTTGTAGCTGGATTGGGGTCTGGGTGGGATCCCGAGAGCTGGGACGGTAATATGTGGGACGATGAGGAGGACAGTGATTCTGGAGGTCCTCCAGATCCACGTCCTTTCCCTCCATTGGGGGTTAAACCCGTCGTCCGAAGGAGGAGAGAGCAGCAGCATATACCTGCAGCCTTCCGGCAGCGGATAGATGCTCAAGGTAATGATGTACTTGATGCTGCGGGACAACCTGTTATGGAATGGGTGGAACAGCCGCAGCCGCCGGCGGTGTCACGGACCATAACAGAAGATTACTCGCAGGATGAAGTTGCTCATATCACTAAAAAATTAAGGCAGCATCCGGGCGAACCCACTGATCTATGGGTGGCTCGACTGCTGGATGAAGGTGCAGAACAGATTGAAATAGATCACGGAGATGGCATGGCATTTGGTGGTCTGAGCACTGATGGGAATGTAAATGCTAATTATAGGCAAGAAGCGAGAAATTTGGGGGATCAGGCGAGATCATTGTTTGACGTGTGGTCTGAGGCAGTACGAGCAACATGTCCCAATGTATCTGATTGGCCCGAAATCTCTGGACCATGGTTAACATTAAAGGAGTGTGTGCAGAGGCTGACGAGGCTGTGTGTGCACGATTTGTTACCAGTGGGGATGGTGGCTGGATATCAGCAAGTGGCTGTTCCGAAGGTGGTGAGAGATCAGTTGATTAAAACTGCCCCACAGCATTATCGGGCAGCTATGCTTACTGTGATGCTGGGAGCTCCAGATGCCCCGATGGAAACCATTAAGGCTCGAATCATGGAGCTGGGGAATCTGGGAGAATGGGGCAAGCAGGAGGAATGCAGACCACGAGTTCAACCAACTCCGGTCCGCAGGCCGCAAAGGGAGCGGGGGAGAAATGAACAGGGTCCACCACGTAACATGTTGTGGAGGGCACTGATTAATGCTGGGGTGCCTGCTTCAGAGATACACGCATTACCTACTGATGAGTTGAGACAGATGTGTCAAAGGAGAGGCTTAAAAGTTAACTGTGCAGGATTTGGTGCTGAGCTGGACCCATTAAATTCTTTGATTCAGCTGTTGCGAGAGGCAATTCATCCCACACCATCGGCTCCACCTGCTGAAGAATCTGAGTCTGTTGTGGGCAGAGAAGCTGCTAAGGTGGTTGAGACTGAGGTGTCAGAGTCTGAGGAATCCTCGGGCAAAGATGTGAAAGTAAGGAGAGTGAAAAAAAGGAAAAGAAAGAACAAAGATAGAAGGAGGAGCAACATGTACCCTGATCTGACGGATCTGATGGAGTTTAACTAGGATTGTGCAGCATGGAAATTCGTGGGAGGACAGATTGAAGTTTTTATGTTTGTATGTTGTTGGGTTTTTTTCCGCGCAGGAGAGCGTTCTGCGTGCAAACAACAGCTGGTCAAGGCAGTTATATTGAAAAAAAAATGTGTCTGATAATCATGACTTAACAGATTGGAAGCCTAAATTGATGCAAGCATTGGCCCGATTGAATAATAGGCCAATTGCTCCAGGGGCAGTCTTACTGTCTCTGCATTTGACAAACTGAGAAACCGCTCAGGATTATATGTGTGTATAAGAGAGTAAAAATAAATGAACAATCAAACTTGTGATTTTATCTGAATGGAAAATGTCTTAATGTATATGTGAATGCGTAATACAGGAGTTAAAAATATTTCAGCATTATTGACTAGAATTTATCATTTTATGGCACAAGGATGTGGTCATTCCAATTTTGAAAAGTGTCTGAAAAAGAAAATTTTATGTGGGAAGAAGCACAGCAAAGAGCATTAGATTTGGCTAAGAAAGTCATACAACAAGCTGTGTAATTGGGAAAGATGATGTCCGGGCCTGTGGAGTTGCAGGCCTCAGCTGTTAATGACAATACAAGCTGAAGTGATTGATGGGGATTATCAAGGAGAAAATCCCTGGTAATTGAGAAAGAAGAAAAACTAGCACAACTGCTAGTGAAACCCTGTGAAATGACAGAGGTTCAAGGGGTGGCTGCCCCCACAAACATCACTGTAAGAGGAACAGGGGGGTTTGGCTCAACAGATAAACCAGGAGCCAAAGTTTAGGTGAGACAAGTAAATGGTCCACCTAGACCAGCTGAAATCATTTCACAAGGCAGTGATGCAACAGTGTCAGTATTTTACTCAGGAAATAAAATGGATAAATGTTATGTAAGAGAAAACTAATCAAATTCTTTTGTCTTATAGCAGTACTAATTTTGATTTCAGATCCATGTTTCGGTGGGATCTGCTGATTGGACGACCCGAGGGACAGCGCGATGGCGGACGTCCCAAACCGTGGGAGGCACCACAGGGCTGGTGCAGGATTTGGGGCCATCATCCTCCGTGTCCTCGCTGCCATGGTCCTGCTGGCACACCTCTGTTGAGCAGAAGCACCAGGCCGGATCCTGAAAGAAGTGGTTCAGCCGTATCAACTGTGATGAGGAGACAGCACGCGCAACGGAATGCTCTCGGTGGCATGTAAGAAGCATGCCAGTAGTCTTCAAGGGATGTAACGTTAAAGTGGTTTCAAGGAGAGGTTTGTGCCAATATGAATCATCTAACGAGCGTGTAAGAAGACACATACTCAAATTGCACCTGCTGCACACACTTGTCAACAAATGGCACAATCGACGATAACAATTAAAGTTCACTGGAAAGTTTTTTTTTTTTTTTTTTTTTTTTTTTTTTTTCTCCTCTGCCAACATGCACTAGGACGAAACGTGCATGGTGGGACACTTTGCTTGGTGGAACAGGTACTGTGTTAAGTGTTTCCAACGCTTTTGACAATAACATAACAAGAACTATGTTATTAAACACTGGACAGCATGCATCAAGAGCTGTTCATCAGGTTGAATTATGGATGCCTACTGTTGTAACATCACAGGAGGAAACTGCAAAGATCTTCCTTAAAGAACTGAACTGGCAAATAAAGATGTGGAACACGACGGCAGAAGTGTTAACGAACATTTCTGTAGCTTTGAACTGGACGGTATGTAACGTACAGATGATGCACGCTCATATACAACAAGAACGGTTTAAGCGTGTGGTTATTATCGGAAATTTCCAGGAATGGAGACAACTATGGAACATTAGTAGTAAAAGTTGGTTACAACTAGAACCACAGAAGATCTATTGTAATGCTACTATGTGTGAAGGACATTGGACACAATATGATGTTACCGATAGTACTACTGTCTGTCATTATTATATATTGCCCGTAGTGACTGTACAGGGGTATTGGTTTTTGAAACTGGATGGTGATTGGTTTGGCCCACAGACAAACTACACCTATGACCTGGATCTATGCGAGACTGCTGATAAAGGGATGGTATGTATGCTACAACAAGGACATCTTAACCCATGTTTAACCGGAGACGAGGTGTTATGTGATTGGACTCATGAACCAGCTAGAGAAACAATAAAGAGTCATCCTCAATTACCTCAGGTGCCTTTCGTTGGGTGTTTTGATGTATACATCTGAAGTTGGAATAACGTGACCTATCAATTAACCAATTTCACCATCTCCCTGGATTGGTTCAAATGCGCATTGAATCAGTCTACGGAACTAAATCGCTTAATTGAATCACACAGGTCCAACATTTCCAGCCTAAAGGTGTCTACATTTATGGCCCAAGGACAGGTTTTGCATGCGGCTAAGTTAATGGTGCAATCATCTGCACATCATTGGTGGGACATTTTTAATGGAATGTCTGTTACTGCTCGAAAATATGTAGTACCTCCCTTGCTTTTGCTCACTATTGTTATTATAGTGTTAACCTTATGTAATGTTTGCACCTGTATAATCAAAAGTGGTTTTGGGACGGAAAGAATAACTTTAAAATAGACCTTGGGGACAGTTTTTCTAAAATTAGGTTTTCCCAAAATTAGGATTGTCAAAGACCAAGGGGTGGAGTGATATATGAAATAATTATTTTTGCTCTTTAACAATGTATTATGGGAAAACCTGCTCAGTTTTATAACTTGTTTTAACTTTTGATATTATGGGAAGACTGGTCAGTTAAATAAATAGTTTTTGCTCTTTAAGAGAGAGGACTGGCCAGTTCACACATTGATTATGGCTGTTGTGGTGTTCGCACCTGGGTTCACATGAAACTAAGATAACTTGTTTTAACTTGTGGTGGGAACTTATGACAATGTGTTGTGGGAAAGACTGATTCTGTATTTCTTAATTTGCTTTATTATCTGAGTTTGCAATATTATTTTGCTTCACACACTGCTGAGATGCTGGGAACGGGTTCTGTTTGGGAACATGTTTTGGAAAGGAGGGCGGCTGTGGAGGGAGAGATGGCCATTCTCGCTCCACACCTGACTCTTTGTTTACAAGTATATAAAGAGGAGACTGCCCTTAGCCCAGTGAGTCTGCCGTGAGTTTGTGTGTGGATACCGGCATCGTGAACGCTGATCTTAACCTAGGACTGAGGGTTCCCAGTTCGTGTCAATGGTAAGGGCTGATTCTGAGAATCTGTTGAGCGTCACGTTTGTTTGAAAGCTTGTTGCTTTAATGCTTGCTACTTTGTGTGTGTGAAGAGCTAGTTGTTTTGATGTGCTGTATTCTGTGGGGAATAATAATAAATGTGTGCCTTATATTCTAACAGAAACAGTGTTTGAGTCCTTATTTGTGTTTGTCGATCTCTCCCGATCCTGAATAAAATTTCATAAAACACGGGGTTAGGAGGCTGATTGTTAACTTCAGCGCTCTGTTCGACCGGAGGCGGAGCATCGGGTGCTTGAGTGACAGGTTGGGTAAATACGGAAGTCAAAGTAGCGGTGAGATAGCTAAGCTGTGAGGCTACTGACTGGAGTTGCTCGTGAGTGGAGCTAACCCCAGGGACTGTAATTGCTCCTGCTGTACAGCAAGCTGTCGCCCGAACGTATCTGCTGGGCTTTGATGGCCAGAGCCTTCTTCTGTCATGTTTTTGCGATGCTTAGCCCACATGCAGATAAGAACGGGTGACCAGAGCACAGTTTTTACGATGTTTATTAAGAAGAAGGCAATAAATGAAGCAAGAATATAATCGCCTGGACGAGGCCTGAACGTCAGAGCGGGGTTGACTGTAAGAGAAGGGGAGAGAATGAATAGAAGGCTCTTGCCTTCATTCATTCCTGGTTCTTACCTGGAACGTGCCGAATCATACGCTGCTTACCAAGTAGCAGGAGAGACCTAACTGGGGAAGAGTAGCGCCTCGGGAACCTAGTGTGCCTACTCTAGATGGTGAGGTGGTGACTGGAGGGCGGCAGATGGAGCTGGCGAGGAATCCGAAGCAAACCTCAACTGACGGGACGACAGACAGATTAACCAGAGTTCAGGAGTCCTGGAGAAGCCTGTGGAATCCGGGAGGGGGGAACCTCGAGCCCGTCTTGGTAACGCCAAGGGAGTAAGAGGGGGAGCGCCAGAGCAAAATCTGAGCTGATGATTCCACAGGTTCAAAAATATCTTCGGAGCTTCAAGACGGGTGAGTGCATCCATGCACACAAAACTGTGACAAAAACAGGAGAACCAAAGTTAGTCCAAAGCAGAAACGAAGACTTACGAGCAGGAACTAAGGCTTGGACAGGGCCACGTCGTACCACGACTGGTTAAGGCTCTGGCATCTTCCGTCAGTCCGTGCTCCGCTTAAGAAGCCAGAGGAAGCTGCCTCTGACGAGCCGCAGGTGTGGGGCACGCCCCCTCAGTCACCACCTGTGGAGGCAATCAAAGCAGGCACGCAGCAGAACCCTGACATTAACTAAATCTTAAACACTTTGCAAACACAAGCCCCTCATACCATCCCCTCCACACTTTAGCTCTTGACAAAGTGCCTAGAATTTAGCCGTACTCTTCATGGGCTGAAAACAAGACTTGCTATGCTGAATAGCCGTTCACATGCTGCACACGCTAGGAGGGGCGTGTTGAGCTTCACAGACAGCTTGCAGATAAGCAAAACAGGTGTATCCTATTGGTGGTGATGAACAAGCCCAGGCAAGTCACGACTTTGTTGCAGTCAATCAGTAGGTGGGGTCAAAACACTTGTGTTCTCTCTCTCTCTCTCTCTCTCTCTCTCTCTCTCTCTCTCTCTCTCTCTCTCTCTCGCTTTTTTTTGTAACAAGTAACTAAACCAAACATTGAAAATGTATTTGAGTAAAAGTATGCAATTAAGTTCGGAAATATAGTGAAGTAAAAGTGAAATTTATCAAAAAAATGTATACTCAAGGAAAGTATAAAGTACTCCAAAATATACTTAAGTACAGTAGTGAAGTATTTTTACTTACAACGCTGACTTTCACGACTGGTTTAGACCAAAATTATTTATAACTGATCGCTCTTCCTGCTCCTCTGTTAACACGAACTGCAGCAGGAATTACTGATGGCTACAAGTTGTGAAAGAAGCTGAAACAGCTCTGTAGAAGGTGGGGTTTAGACTGAGCTCAGGATGGACAGAGCTGTGAACGGATCATCCGCAGCCCATATGGGATTTGTTATTTTTATTCGTGAGAAATGCCATAAGCGTGTGAAGTCAGTGAAATGCGTGTGTCACACGGTCAATGCGTGAGAGTTGAGAGCCCTGACGTTATTGTTAGAATCCCGATAACCCCTTTCCATTCTTCTCTCTTTTCTGTTGCTTTGGATTTTTGCGTCGATTCTGTTCGAAGTGCTCATTGGATCAGCTAGTGGCCTTTGTGTAGAGTTTAGTACAAATAATCCCCTTTTTTGGGTTAAAAATATGAATATATAAGAGACATTATTTTCCTTTGCTTGTGGTTAATTATTAATGATTCCAATTTAAAGGTTATTAACATTTACTGGTGGCAAAGTCTACTTCAGTCTCACAACTGACTAGAAATCTATCCTTAATGGTAGATAAGTTTAAAAAGTGTTAATTAATAAACCCAATTGCTAGTTATAATAATTTAATGCTGGTAGCCCTTGATCACAACTATTTGAAAACTTTTTCATTACTGCTTTCCTTTAATGTGATTAACATATCAATTATAATATCCAATTATAATTGTTGATAATATTCATGATCAAAAAAGTTACATTTCACAACAGATAGAAACTTTTTAATCAATCTCTCTGTATCATTTGATGGAACTGACTTTGTAAAGCCAGTGGCACAGTGGTTAGAACTGTTGCCATGCAGCAAGAAAGTCCTGGGTTCAAGTCTTAACTTTGCCCTGGGTCTTTCTGGTTGGAGTTTGCATGTTCCCCATGTGCATGGGTGGGTTCTCTCCGGGTACTCTGGCTTTCTTCCACAGTCCAAAAAACATGACTGTTAGGTTAATTGGCCTCTCTAAATTCTCCTTAGGTGTGAGTGTGTGCGAGAATGGTTGTTTGTACTGTGTTGCCCTGCGATCGACCGCCGACCTGTGCCCGCCTGTGCTGTTAAAACTGTTTTTGTGGTTAATCCATTTTATTATTTCTTAAATAATATAACAAAAAGAGTAAAACCAAGGAGAATCTATAGGAGTGATCTGATGTTGGTTGATGTTGAGGAAATGCCCTTGAAATGGTTGTTTCAACAAGACAATCACCCAAAACAAAGCAGTAAGGAGCAGAACCTTGGTTCCAGACACACAACATTAAGGTTATTGAGCATTCAGCGCAATCCCCAGGCATTAATCCAAGAGGAAATTGTAATTTCAAATCTAACAGCCCATTTCTGCCACAAAACCATGAAATAATGCAACTGTGGGAAGTGCTGCAATTTTCCTGAGCTTGAATACCATTACCGGGGCAAGAAGTTGGTCGACTCAATAAAAGAGAACTGGCACAGAAAAGCTAGATCTTCAATATTTTTTCAGTTTACAGAGTACGCATTTGATTTACATAAGGCAGATAGAGCAGTGCGCTTGCGCTCTGAGAAGGTTGCAAGTACCTGGTTCGATCCCCACAGACTGCCACTCTGGGTCCCTGAGCAAGATCCTTAACCTTGATTGCTCCCCGGGCGCCGCACAGTGGAAGCCCACTGCTCCCCAAGGGGATGGGTTAAGATGCAGAAGTGAATTTCTCCATTGTGAGATGAATAAAGTATCAATTATTATTAATTATTATTATACAGGTATTGTTAGACACCCTTATATTCCAAATTTTTCCCTTTCTGTAGCTTGAGAACAAATTCGATCAAGTTTTCTTCATGTTGTAAACACGCTGTCAATATTTTGAACAAAGCTGTACATTAATTAACATTTATTGTTTCAATAGTCACAACACAATATCAATAACACATTTTCAAACAACTTCCTGGTGTCAAGAGTTGCTTTTAGAAGCTCCCTGGGCGTACTGTGTTGGCTACCTCCACCCTAATACTTTATTAACTTTGCTTACAGGGAGTTGCTGTTTTGCTTTATTTGTTCTGTAGCTTGTTTTGGTTTATCTGATTTTTCAATCTATCCTTTTGTTTGTAGAAGTACTGCTATAGAAAAGGTGAATCATCGTGTCCGATGCGTAACCTGATAACTAAAAAAAACTATAAGAAGCACAGAAAAAAATACTAAATATAAAATTTGCCAGTGATTGCAGCATTTAGTTTAACAGATGCCCTGCTATTATGCTTATGTTTTACTCACAACGACTATTGGCGCACTAAGGGAGCAAAAGCTTTGTTATTTTTCTTACATAGCAAATAAAAAGTTCATCATTGACAAACAGCTGTTTTTCTTTTCAACAACCACAAGAGGTAAGAGTAAAGCAGAAGAGTCATTGTTAAACTGTTAATGTTAAAAAACTGTTGTGACTATTGCTGTAAATTCTGAATATCAATTATGAATGTGGTTAGTCTAGTTTTGAAGTTTATTTAAAGTTGCTTGGTGATTAGCTGGGTGGCCTGAACAGACTTACCTTTTTGTAACATAGCCTATCAGTCCTGTAGCTTCATCATTGTCCAGAACTGAACAGGTATCTTCATCAGAAGGTGAAGGGTGCCAGGCAGCAGCTATGGCTTCCATAAACACCACCATATTATCCACTGAACTCATCTGTTTCTCTGGTGGAAGATGACCAGTAGTGAATACAACATAATTCATCAACTTGTAGAACAAATAGTCTGTCACTCCCACCTCTTAGGTTTTTCAGCAGCATGTGGAGCACAGCCATGGTGAAACAGGTCTGTGTATGGGTAAACTGGACCTCTGTAGCCCATGAGAATCCAGACAAATAGTAATGAAAGAGAACAGCCTCTTTGATACAGGTACGGTGGTTTGTAAAGCCCAGAATGTTCTCCATTTTACTACAAACAGAGAACTGATTTAGAATATGATGTGGCAGTGATAAACAATAAGGAATAATATTGCTAAAACACAATGTTGGAGTGCTAGAACTCCCTACCTACTAAAAAAGCTTACATAAAAAGAACCCCTCCTATAGGGACCTATGTACCAAACTTGGCACAGATGATCCTGTTCCAGGGTCTTGGTTATGATATTCTGTATATATTTGCCAGATTCCTACTCCTAGCCCAGGGGAACCTTTGAACAATGGGACCGTACACATCTTGAGTCGTGTCTGGTGTGTTAGACCCTGGTCTCAATCAATGTGTATCTTCGTTGCATAGTGTCCTATGCTGAGCCCCTGTGCTGCCATTCATAAAACCATGTTCTTAATCTGCCAGAGATGTATGTTATCCTTACTTGATGGTTCCTCTGGTTTCTCATTGTCCACGTACTAGGTTTCTGCTGCTTGAGACAGTAATCTGACAGTGTGTCACTGATGCGCCCTATTTCTCTAGATCAGGGGCTCCCAAAGTGAAGGTTGCGAGACACCTTTTGGGGGTGGAAAATTATTTCAAGAATCAAGAATTGTATTACTTTCATTGTCACTGCGTGTTACCGTGGCGAAAATTGTCTGGAACATACTCCAGTTTAGGGTACACACAATAAACAACAAGCAATAAATAAACAATGGGAACAGATGTACAGGTTATTTTAACGGATTAAAGCATGCAAAACAAATAACAGTCTTTAGGGTCTGCAAGGACTCGCACCAAGTTCCGAAAGTCCGTCCTATTTAAATATAAAACTGTACAATGCACATTCCTGATAGTTAATATTCTTAAACCTTAATATACAGATCTGTGCATGAACCAGAACAATGAAACATTACTGATGGTTAAGAGTGTGCAAAAAATATGCATTCACAGTAGTGATATTTCAACATATACAGACTCAGTCTTCTCAACTGGGGGCGTTAGCCCTTACAGCTTTTGCAAAGAAGCTGTGTCTAAGTCTGTTCGTTTTGGAGAGGATGTTCCTGAAACGTTTCCCTGATGGAAGATGAGAAAACAGTGCATAGCCCAAGTGGGTAGGATCTGTGGCAATGTGTCTGGCCCTTCTCTGGAATTGTGCAGCATAAACTGAGTCCTGTTCTTGTAGAAGGCATCATACAATTCTTTGGGCTATCCTCAGCATCCAAGCTAAGTCCCTCTTCTCCTGTCATGCTCAAAACCATTAATCTCCATGTCATGCTCGGACTGCAGAATGTGGAGATGGACCAGTAGGAAAGTTAGTCATCAATTCAGTTAACTAATTATTATTTATTTTTGCTCTTAATATTAGTTATATGTTATTTTATTTATTGTATTGTTTTTGTAAAAACTAAGATGTTCATGTTTTTTTGGAAGCGTCAGTGAAATTGGAGCTGCAGACTCTTAACTTTGCACCGCTGGACAATAGATAGTATTGTGTGGGTTTTATCCCCCTCCACCTTCAGATGTTTTCACCATATAGCAGCACCATGACAGTTAAATAAAAAAGCTGAAGTGGCCTTGAAATGTTATTTGCATTTTAAAATTATTTGTTATTATTTGACCTAGTGAGATTTCTTTCAGGGTTTTATAATATACATTATGTATATACACATATACAGGGGTTGGACAATGAAACTCAAACACCTCTCATTTTAGTGTGGGAGGTTTCATGGCCAAATTGGACCAGCCTGGTGGCCAATCTTCATTAATTGCACATTGAACCAATAAGGGCAGAATGTGAAGGTCCAATTAGCAGGGTAAGAGCACAGTTTTGCTCAAAATATTGCAATGCACACAAAATTATGGGTGACATACCAGAGTTAAAAAGAGGACAAATTGTTGGTGCACGTTTTGCTGGCGCATCTGTGACCAAGACAGCAAGTCTTTGTGATGTATCAAGAGCCACGGTATCCAGGGTAATGTCAGCATACCACCAAGAAGGACGAACCACATCCAACAGGATTAACTGTGGACGCAAGAGGAAGCTGTCTGAAAGGGATGTTCGGGTGCTAACCCGGATTGTATCCAAAAAACATAAAACAATGGCTCCCCAAATCACGGCAGAATTCAATGTGCACTTCAACTCTCCTGTTTCCACCAAAACTGTCCGTCGGGAGCTCCACAGGGTCAATATCCACGGCCGGGCTGCTATAGCCAGACCTTTGGTCACTCGTGCCAATGCCAAACGTCGGTTTCAATGGTGCAAGGAGCGCAAATCTTTGGCTGTGGACAATTTGAAACATGTATATTTCTCTGATGAGTCCACCTTTACTGTTTTCCCCACATCCAGGAGAGTTACGGTGTGGAGAAGCCCCAAAGAAGCGTACCACCCAGACTGTTGCATGCCCAAAGTGAAGCATGGGGGTGGATCAGTGATGGTTTGGGCTGCCATATCATGGCATTCCCTTGGCCCAATACTTGTGCTAGATGGGCGCGTCACTGCCAAGGACTACCAAACCATTCTGGAAGACCATGTGCATCCAATGGTTCAAACATTGTATCCTTAAGGAGGTGCCGTGTATCAGGATGACAATGCACCAATACACACAGCAAGACTGGTGAAAGATTGGTTTGATGAACATGAAGGTGAAGTTGAGCATCGCCTGCACAGTCACCAGATCTAAATATTATTTAGCCACTTTGGGGTGTTTTGGAAACATTTTCCTCCACCAGCATCACGTCGTGACCTGGCCACTATCCTGCAAGAAGAATGGCTTAAAATCCCTCTGAACACTGTGCAGGACTTGTATATGTCATTCCCAAGACGAATTTACGCTGTATTGGCCGCAAAAGGAGGCCCTACACCATACTAATAAATTATTGTGGTCTAAAACCAGGTGTTTCAGTTTCATTGTCCAACCCCTGCATATATATATATATATATATATATATATATATATATATATATATATATATATATATATATATATATATATATATATATATATATATATAATAAACAGGTTAATAATAAATAGGTCATATTGACCATTGTTTTCTGTTTGAGTAAATTAAGATAAGCTAAAATAAGATAAGATAGATTTATTGATCTCACAGGGGAGAAATTCACGTGTCACATCGGCTCAATAATCTAAAGAATGTGCCAAAAGGAGGAAAAGGTGCATGAGGTATATATGCACCGCTCCACTGACGTTGTCACAATCCATGCTGAGGTCTGAAAGCACATTGTGCTCATAGTATGCGCTTCCTGAACAGGTTGAATGTGATTGGCTTATGAAGATTTAAATAAATATAAAATGATATATATACATATACAAACATTTATAAATATCCAAGTACAAAATACAAATATAAAAATGTGACATACAAATAAATAAACAAATTTCTATAAATAAACATGTCTTTGTAAATATATTTTCAAGATTTGAAAATAAATTAGATATTGCATGAATCGAGCTGTAGATGTGTGGATCTTGTCCTGTGTGTGCGTGGATTTTTTGTGCATTTGTGGATTTTTTTGTGCTTGCATGAATTGAGCTGTGGATGTGTGGATCTTGTCCTGTGTGTGCGTGCATTTTGTTTGTGCATTTGTGGATTTTTTTGTGCTTGCATGAATCGAGCTGTGGATGTGTGGATCTTGTACTGTGCATGTATGAAACATATATGTGTATTTGTGAATATTGAGACCCTTCTGGCTCCATACTTTTTGAGTTAACAACTGAATCAACTGAGACATTTTTATTGGTTTATGATAAAGAAGCAAGGGTTAAAACTCCAATTGCAGTTATAATTTGTTAATAAATGCATTGTTCGTGTTAATCATTACAGGCTTGTAGCCCTTGGATCACAACCATTTGAATTACATTTGTTATAGCTACCATTTGAGCTTGAATTATCTATTATTAAAATTATAATAGCTAATTGTAATTAATAATAACACTCATAATCAAACAGGTTTTTGGCATAACATTACAGTATAGTAGTGTCTTAAGAAAAGTGAAACAACAACGGGCTGTTCTCACAACAAATGATAGGAGTAAACCTGCTGGAAATGTTGTCAATTTTATTTATATAGTGCCAATTCATGATACATATCATCTCAAGGCAACTTACAAAGTTAAATTCAATCAAATTATACAGACTGGTTAAAAAGTTTCCTATCCAAGGAAACCCAGTAGATTGCATCAAGTCTTGACAGGCAGCATTCCCTCCTCATCAAAGAGTGTAGAGCCACAAGGACAGTCGTTTGCATTGTCCATGGCTTTGCAGCAATCCTTCATACTGAGCAAGCAAGAAGCGACGGTGGGCGAGGAAAAAACACCAGCAGAACCAGGCTCAGTGTGAACGATCATCTGCCTCGACCGAATGGGGGTTAGAGAAGACAGCAGAGACACAAAAAAGAGACAAAAAAACACAGAAGCACACACTGATCCAGGAATCCTTTCTATGTTATATGGTAATAGCGGGTGATCTGTCTTCCCTGGATGATGTCACAGCTAACAGAATGCCAGACCAGGTGTACGTACTATGAAGAAAAAAATGACAGACAACAAAAACTTAAAAGCTGAAATAACAACAAGCAATGCAAATTGGAGAACAGTAGGAGAACTCAGCAGAGTAAGAAAACTAGTCCCTGATGTCCTCTAGCAGTCTAAGGCTATAGCTACATAACTGTAGATATAGCTCAGCATAAGCTAAGCCACTCTAACTATGAGCTGTGTCAAAATGGAAAGTTATAAGCCTAGTCTTAAAAGTAGACAGGGTATCTGCCTCACGGACCAAAATTGGGACTTGGTTCCACAGGAGAGGAGCCTGATAGCTAAAGGATCTGCCTCCCATTCTACTTTTAGACTCTAAGAGCCACCAGTAAACCTGCAGTCTGACAGCGAAGTGCTCTGTTAGGAACATACGGGTAATCAAAGCTCTGATATATAATGGAGCTTGATCATTAAGTGCTTTATAAGTGAGAAGGAGAATTTTAAATAAAATTCTTAATTTAAAGGAGAAGTCCGGTCAAAATCAGAATTAAAATTGCTGAAAGTACTTTCAATATAAAATTATTACATACTGTTCAATAAATGATAAGCTTTTTTGATTAAGAGTAATTTTCATTTGAAGGTCCTTTTATGGGGGCCGCCATCTTGGTGAAGAACAGTACTGCCACCTCCCAGTTTGTGACGTCACGGTGCGGTATCGGCTGTAGAGCAAGTTCCGATGCCCTATCTGTCCCCTTGTAAATAAATATCCGTTTCAATATATTTTTTAACCTCTTAAACAAAGATAGACATGGTATTAAGCATTTAAATTTAAAGCAATACTAATTTTACATTTAGTATTAGAGACATAAAAAGACATCAAATAAGCATTAAACTATGGTTTATGGGTTGGGTTCTGCAATGTTATAAGATGAGTATAACACTCATCTTTAGAACCAATCTCTGCTCAAAATGGTGATCTGCACCGCCTAATCTACTTTCAGCAGTTATCATCAGTTATTGCAACCGTAAACTACAGAGCGGCTCTTTCTGAGTTTACTCTGCTCCTGTCACGATGAGCTGCAGCGCGTTATGAGGTGGAGGGATATTTTGGCGTCACTTAGTCTAGACTCCAAACAATCGACTTCACTTTCAGAAACAAGCCCAAAAAAAACTGCAACCCCACAACTCATGAAATATACAAGTGACTTTAGAAAAAATAAGACCAAAGTTGCATAAAATAAGTGGACTTCACAACAGTGAGCATCCTTTCCAAGTGTGTCGTATCACTCCGCCGCGCTGGTCAGTACACAAATGTGCACGATGGAAAATCCTCTCTCTTCAAGTAGGTAATCCAACAAAAGAATCCAGTGGATCATGAATCGGAAAGGTGAAAAAAATAATGTTTTTTCCACTTTTACCCGATGTATTAGAACATCCAACTGCCATGCATGTGAGCATTGTTGCTTCAGCAATAGCTCCCGCGAATTTCAATGATGAAGTCCTCTGGAAATCCGAAAAAATTGTTGATGATCGCAGCTGTGTAGAACGGCTCCTATTGACTTTGCTTGGAAAGTGCGGAGAAATGCTGTCGGCTCTCCGCTTTTCCACGTCACAGGATGTGATGTCAGGCGGTCCTTACTGCCCATATTTGGGCAGCAATGGCCGCCCCCATCCAGACGACAATTTGTGTTTTTATTTTCTTATTGATTAAAGCTAAATTCATTAAATAACCACAAACGTATTAGTTTTAGTTATAGCTAATGATCCCCTGATTTTTCCTTGTTGAACGGACTTCCCTTTTAACAGGAAGCCAATGGAGGGAAATTAAAATTGGAGAAACATGATCTCTCTTGTTGATTTTCATCAGAACTCTTGCTGCTGAATTTTGGATCAGCTGAAGGCTTTAGGATTTAAACCAGCCTAATGCTTTTCTCTTAATCCCTAAAGTATGTTCAAGTCTTTCTAGGAGAATATTGTGATCAACTGTATAAATTAAGCACTGAGATCCAATTTGACTGAGTAGACAAAAGTACAAGTATGACACAATGCAATCTGCTAAATTACGGAGTCCCACATTGTTTTAGCAAACTTACACACCGAAGCAACATTAACTTTAGTGACATCCGACTGGTGTAACTGGGTGTCATTACCGCCAGTGTGAATAACAATCTTACTGTATTTATGCTTATCCTTAGCCAGCAGTTTCTGGTAGGATTTGATGTCACCCATTCTGTCCCCTGGCAGGCATTTGACTATGCTCACTGGTGTCTCTAGTGTCACGTTTCTGACTATGAAACTGCCAATTACCAGTGTCGGCTTCTCAGCAGGAGAAGTGGGGAAAATCTGTTAAAAATGTAGACGGGCTGGTGATGACCCAGGGCCTGGTTACCCGCCTGCTCAGGTGCTGCTGGGGGACCACTACATGAAGCTAATCTCTGTAGCTCCGCGCTAGCTAAGGGGCGGCTATCTGCTGGTTTTTCAACAGCATGGAGCCGGCCTCCAATTCTGACACCATTGCCTCCAAAGCTACAAAAACACTACATTTATTACATGTACCATTATCACTAAAGGAGGTAGAGGAATAACTAAACATCAGACACAGAGAGCAGGAGAGAGGGGGAGACTTAGACAGAGATGGAGAAGCTGATGGAAGGATAGGGGAGGAAGCCATTGTAAGACTAAATCTAAGCTAGGCAAAAGCTAGGCTAGCAACCCCTTACCACGCCAAGAAAAGCAAACCTTATGAAACACGAGGAGTTCCAAAATGTCAAGTGCAGCAACAGAGAATGTATTTTAAATGTACTTATGTGTTAGAAACAGAGAGATGTCACAGCAAAGAGATTAAAGATAAAAACAAGAGAGTCTGGTACACCAAACCACAATCCACATCGCAGCAACAGAAAACAGGAAGTGACGCAATACGCCTTACCGCACTCTCAGGAATCTCTGGAAAACATTCAAACATTTTTTATTATGTGAACCATGCCCCATCAGTTTTTTCCCAAAACAAAGCTCAGCCAGTGCCAAAACACCAGTGGGAAAACTCCCGGTTCTCCCGTTGGACAGTCCACCCTGATCCCGATACATTTCTACTTCCTCATCTAGTTGGTTGGAAATTCAATTCAATTCAATTTTATTTATATAGCGCCAATTCATGAAACATGTCATCTCGAGGCACTTTACAAAGTCAAAATCAGTCAGATTATACAGATTGGTCAAAAAGTTCCTATATAAGGGAACCAGTTGATTGCTTCAATGTCCCGACAAGCAGTATTCACTCCTGAAGAAGCGTAGAGCTACAGGAAGAGTCGTCTGCATTGTCCATGGCTTTGCAGCAATCCCTCATACTGAGCAAGCATGAAGCGACAGTGGAAAGAAAAACCACCCATTAGCGGGAAGGAAAAACCTCCAGCAGAACCGGGCTCAGTATGAACGGTCATCTGCCTCGACCGACTGGGGGTTACAGAAGACAGAGCAGAGACACAACAAGAGAGACAAAAAGCACAGAAGCACACATTGATCCAGTAATCTGTTCTACATTAGATGGTAATAGCAGGTGATCGGTCTTCCTTGGATGATGTAACAGTTAACAGAACGTCAGACCAGGTGTACCTACTATGAAGAAAAAAGAGAGAGAGCAAAAAGTTAAAAGCTGAAATGACAACAGTAATTTCAATGTAATGCAATGCAAATCTGGAGAACAGTAGACTGGAGAACAGTAGAAATCAGTAGAGTGAGAAAAATAGGCCCTGATGTCCTCCAGTAGCCTAAGCCTATAGCAGCATAACTATAGAGGTAGCTCAGGGTAACATGAGCCACTCTAACTATAAGCTTTGTCAAAAAGGAAAGTTTTAAGATTAGTCTTAAAAGTAGACAGGGTGTCTGCCTCACGGACCAAAACTGGGAGTTGGTTCCACAGGAGAGGAGCCTGATAGCTAAAGGATCTGCCTCCCATTCTACTTTTAGAGACTCTAGGAACCACCAGCAGACCTGCAGTCTGAGAGCGAAGAGCTCTGTTAGGAACATACGGGGTAATCAGAGCTCTGATATATGATGGAGCTTGATTATTAAGGGCTTTATACGTTAGAAGAAGAATTTTAAATTCTATTCTTGATTTAACAGGAAGCCAATGAAGGGAAGCTAAAATTGGAGAAATATGATCCCTCTTGTTGATTTTCATCAGAACTCTCGCTGCAGCATTTTGGATCAGCTGAAGACTGAACTGCATTTTGTGGACTTCCTGATAGTAAAGAATTACAATAGTCCAGCCTTGAAGTAACAAATGCATGGACTAGTTTTTCAGCATCACCCCTGGACAGAATGTTTCTAATTTTGGCGATATTCCTCAGGTGAAAAAAGGAAACTCTGGAAACCTATTTAATATGGGATTTAAATTACATGTCTTGGTCGAAAACAACACCAAGATTTTTAACTTTATTACCAGAGGCCAAGTTAATGCCATCCAGATTAAGTGATTGATTAAGAACTTTATTTTTTGAGGACTCTGGCCCAAAGATTACAACTTCTGTCTTGTCAGAATTTAAATGCAGGAAATTTAAAGTCATCCAGCTTTTGATGTCATCAAGACATGACTGCAGTCGAAGTAACTGATTGGATTTATCAGGATTTATGGATAAATATAGAGTGTCATCAGCATAACAGTGGAATTTAATGCCATGCTGTCTGATAATTTTGCCAATTTTTTTGCCATTACGGAAGCATATATATAATAAATAGAATCGGTCCAAGGACTGAACCCTGTGGTACTCCACAAGTGACCCTAGAGTTTGAGGAAGATTTATCATTAACATGAACAAACTGGAATCTGTCCGACAGATAAGATTTAAACCAGCCTAATGCTTTTCCCTTAATCCCTACAGTATGCTCAAGTCTTTGTAGGAGAATATTGTGATCAACTGTATCAAATGCAGCACTGAGATCTAACAGGACAAGTATAGACACAAGTCCATTATCTGAGGCCATGAGAATGTCATTAGTGACCTTCACCAGAGCTGTTTCAGTGCTATGATGAGCTCTAAAGCCTGACTGAAACTCCTCAAGTAGGCCATTACTTTGTAAATGTTGACATAGTTGATTAGCAACTACTTTCTCAAGAATTTTAGATAAGAAAAGAAGATTAGATATAGGTCTGTAATTTACTAACTCATCTTGATCAAGAGATGGTTTCTTAAGTAAAGGTTTAATAACAGCTACTTTAAAAGCCTGTGGTACATATCCATTTACCAAGGATAGATTAATCATGTCTAAAATAGGACCACTGATCAGAGGGAATCCCTCCTTAAACAACTTGGTTGGGATTGGGTCTAACATACAGGTAGAAGGTTTAGATGAAGCTAAAATTTTAGATAGCTCAGAAAGCTCTACTGCTTTTAAACAGTTCAGACACTGCGCAGGTTCTAAAGATTCCTCCAATGCTGCCTCACTTACTGAGGACGAGGTAATCATGTTTGGGAGGATGCCAATTATTTTATTTTTAATGGAATCCATTTTATTGATGAAGAATCCCATAAAATCATTACTGCTAAGAGCTAAGGGAATGGATGGATCAACAGAGCTATGACTCTGTGTAAGTTTGGCAACTGTACTGAAGAGAAATCTAGGATTATTCTTATTCTCCTCAATTAATGATGAAAAATATGCTGCTCTAACTCTGCGAAGGGTCTTGTTATACAACAATAGACTGTCCCTCCAGATTAGGTAGGATTCCTCTTGGTGTGTAGAGCGCCATTTTCTCTCCAATTTCCTAACATAAAGGAACGCAGCTCTGAATTAAACCAAGGAGCCAGCTTCCTGTGAATAATCACCTTCTTTTTCAAGGGAGCTACATTGTCTAATGCAGAACGCAATGACGAAGTCATACCGTTAACAAAGACATCTATTTGTGAATTGGAAGAAACAACATTGCTGCTATCTGCAGGGTATTTCTGCAATACTGACGATATTAAGAGGGGGACAGACTTTTTAAAGTTTGATGCCGCATTGTCCGATAAAGATCTACTATAATGGAACCCTCTTTTGGGGGTGGAGAACTCAGTTAGATTAAACTCAAATGTTATTAAAAAATGATCAGATAGGACAGGGTTGTGAGGAAATACTGTTAATTCTTCACAATCAATGCCATATGTCAGCACAAGGTCTAAAGTATGGAGCCAAGAGTGCGTCGGTTTATGCACATTTTGAGCAAAACCAATTGAATCTAGGATAGTTTTAAAGGCTACACTAAGGTTATCACATTCTGTGTAAAAATCAATGTTAAAATCACCCACTATAATAACCTTGTCAGTGTTTATCACCAAATCAGATAAGAAGTCTGACAACTGATCCAAAAACTGAGAGTAAGGGCCTGGTGGACAATACAAAACAACAAACAGAAGAGGTTTTATTGCTTTGCAGTTTGGATGAGGGAAACTGAGGGTTAAATGTTCAAAAGAACTGTAGTTATTAATTGGCCTGGGACTAATTAATAAATCAGACTGAAAGATGGTTGCCACTCCTCCTCCTCTTCCCACAGATCTGGGAATGTGGAAATTTGAATAATTGGAGGGAGTTGACTCATTTATACTAACGTAGTCCTGTTGTAGCCAGGTTTCTGTGAGACAAAATAAATCAATCTGTTTATCAGAAATCAATTCATTAACTAACAAAGTCTTTGGAGGGAGAGACCTTAAATTTAATAGACCACATTTAATTGTTTTATTTTTAGGTTCAACCGTATTGATTTTTATTAGGTTTTTATGATTTGTTCCTTTTAGATCAGTTTTTGATCTGTTAAGTTTTGGCCGTGGGAAAGACACCGTCTCAATAGGATAATGGGTGGGTAACAGTACAGAAGCTGCAGAGAGGTGTGTTAAACTACGGCTTTCTAGAAAGAAGAGCAGCACCATCCAAAGTAGGATGGATGCCGTCTCTCCGGATCAGACCAGGTTTTCCCCAGAAAGTTCGCCAGTTATCAATGTAGCCCACGTCGTTTTCAGGACACCACCTAGACAACCAGCGGTTGAATGATGACATGCGGCTAAACATGTCATCACTGGTCAGATCAGGCAGGGGACCAGAGAAAATTACGGAGTCCGACATTGTTTTAGCAAACTCACCCACCGAAGCAACACCAACTTTAGTGACCTCCAATCAGCGTGACCGGGTGTCATTACCGCCAGCGTGAATAACAATCTTACTGTATTTACGCTTATCCTTAGCCAGCAGTTTCAGGTAAGATTCTATGTCGCCCGTTCTGGCCCCTGGAAGGCATTTAACTATGGTCCCTGGTGTCTCTAGTACCACGTTTCTGACTATTGAGCTCCCAATCACCAGGATCGGCTTCTCAGCGGGTGTGTCGCTCAGTGGGGAAAATTTGTTAGAAACGCAGACGGGTTGGTGGTGAACTGGGGGCTGAAATCTAGAGCTATGCTTCCTACGAACTGTCAACCAGCCGGCCTGCTTACCCGGCTGCTCGGGTGCTTCTGGAGGACCACTAAGTGAAGTAACGCTAGGTCTATGTGGCACCCTTGCCTCCAAAGCTACAAAAACACTACATTTATTACAAGTACCATTATCACTAAAGGAGTCAGAGGAATAGCTAAACATCTGACACAGAGAGCAGGAGATAAGGGGAGACTTAGTCAGAGACGGAGAAGCTGAAGTAATAGTAGGAGAGGAAGCCATTGTGGAGCTAAAGCTAGGCTAGGCTAAAGCTAGGCTAGCGCCCTTCTACCACGCCAAGAGAGCAAACCGTGAAACACGAGGAGTTCCCAAGCGTGATGTGCAGCAACAGAAAATGTTTTAAAAGTGCTTATGTGTTAGAAACAGATGTTACAGCAAAGAGATTAAAGATAAAAGCGAGAGAATCTGGAGCAACAAACCGTTGCTCATGCAGTGAAAACAGGAAGTGACACAATCGGGGGTTTTCAGGTGACGTCACGCTCACGTGACTACTCTGCGCGTCCGCCATATTGGGTGTCAGTCGTTTCGCACCGTTGACCTGCATTGTATGACGCCTTAGGCAGTATTGGAAGTGAACAATGGGGAAAACGTGTTTAATGGTTGGTTGCACGGCCCGTGGAGGTGGAGATCAACGCTCTTTCTATCGCCTACCAGCCGTAATAGTGAATCAGTGTGAAAAAACAAAACAGCTCTCTGAACAACGCCGTCACCTATGGCTGACACGGATATCCAGGTCCGATTTGGACGGTGTTAAGCTGGAATACGCCAGAGCCTGCGGTGCTCACTTTGTCACAGGTAATTAACTGTTAAGTATTTAAAACATGTAAACCGTTGCTGTATTGTGGGCTGTAACAGCGCAACACATGATCGCCATGGGAAAAACATAGGAACGGGTTAATTTTCCACCGCTTTCCTGCCTGGAGGCGCAACCACGGAGAACAACTGTTAGAGATAACAAAGAGTCGTCGGCTCGCTTGGATCGCGGCTGTAAGACGACCGAACATAACTTTCCACAGTATCCCGATGTCAATGAGAGTGTGTTCTAAACGTTTGAAACACATAGCAGCTAGTTAAAAGTACATTGCATGCGTGAGTGGTTGTTAGCACTAACGGTTAGCATGTGCCAGAGCCCGTCTGAGCACAGCTTACCTTTGAACGAGTTGCTGTGTTCCCACTGTTTGCTGGCTTTATGATCTGCAGCTCCTGAACCCATCCATTCGTAAACTGCACATGAGACTCCAAGGACTTGTAGCTTCAGAACTGTTCTGAAGTATAGGTGCTCACACCACAAACAAGGTAGCCGAAGACGTCCGATACGGAAAGTGACGTCCGCGCTACTTCCGGGTTACGCCGGTAGGCTTTTGCCGGCGTAAATACGGTAAATACAACTTAATTTTGCACTGGTCATTGTTCTGCTTAAATAATTAAAGCCGCGAGCGGCGTCGAGCGGCCCTGCAGCCAAGCGCCTTCGCGCACCGCCGGCCGTCAGCCACCGCAGAAGCATGCGACGCATTTGCGTCGGATTGTTTACATTTTTACCATCTTATTAAAACTCACCCGTCCACGTATGATGGCGATTTCCTTGATGTACATAACTTCGACATCTCGTACCCAACCAGATGTGAACTGGTTGTGAGCCTCTAGACCCTTGTAAGCTCTCATTTCCTCAAGAGTGTGCAGAGGGTTTTCACTGAACACCAGGTAATGCACTATGTCGCCGTGCTCTACATTTGGCCAATCATCTGGATTACGGCTAAACAAGGCACCGTGGAGGGCATAGGGGTCCATATGGTCGATCACGGAACATTTCCTCAGATATACGTCCTTATCTGGTCGCTCTAGCGTGCTGGCGTACTTATCCATTCGCGATACGAAAATACGTGTACGACAACTAGAGATAAGGAAGTGTGACACCCAATATGGCGGACCGGAAGTTGGCCAGTGACGTCAGTGAAAACCCCCAATACGCCTTATTGCAAACAGGAAGTGACGTCAATGAGGCGGAGTTGACTGGATTCACTATTCCTGCTGAATGCGTGCTCCTGACGCAGCACATACAACTTTTGTCAGAAGTAAAAGATCTCTTTCACAGCAGTTGGCCCTAAAAAGAGGGCCAACTGCTGGACCCTTTTCATTCCCAGGGCAGTATGTAGCTCCCTCCATTGCTTGAAAACTGCCTCGTTATTTACTCTGGCTTTGTTCCTTTGCCGATCAGACTCCAATTTTGACCTTTTAGTCGCACTAGAGATTTTTTTTCCTTTTATGTGGAATCTCTGATGGGGTCTGAAATTAGCTTGGTGCTGGTCTTTTGTGGTCCATCTTCTAAAACAGTCGGTGTTCTCTAATGCCTCAGTGGCAGTGGAGACTCTCAACGAAGTAATAGTTGAACAACAGTTTGAACAGTTTGAACTAGCGTGACCAGTGTGTCAGGCGCATGCCTTGAGGATTCAGCCCGAATTCCTCTCTTATAAACTGACTAATGGAGCCTATAAAGGCAACATTGCTAAATAAAAGCTAACTCATGTTACATGTTGGGCAATTGTAAAATAAATAATATTTAACTTAAAAACTTGTGCAACTTGCACAACGCGCATTTAAAAAGAGCAATACGTGAAATTTCATTATTTTAGATAGAAAAGACTGAAAAAAAGTTTAGTGAAGAAGTAAAGGTATATTTTTAGTTAATTTAATCAACTCTCAGTAGGTTCACTCAGAGTCAATCGTGTGAGCAACAGCTATAAAAAGCCATCATCAATAAACATGCTAGAGGAGGTCCTACTATGTCACACCACTGGAGCTAAAGATTTTATTGCAGGCATATGGTGAGTTGGAGCACGTTTTTAAAAGAAAGAGCAACAGCGCTACAGCTACAAAGGAGAGAGAGATGGAGTGGGAGAGGATTGCTGTTTGAGTTAATGCGCAAGTTTATATGTAGTCCTTTGTTACCACGATAACATTACTAGGGAAAACTAGTTTTCTGCTTGAATGGTAGTGTATTAATGTATTTAGTCTATTTAGGTGCAATCCTACAGGGTTGAAATGCACAGTGCAGCACGTGAAGATGAAGAACGTTACAGCAAACAGGCTTTAATCGGAGGCAACCGGACTTTCATTCAGTTCTTTGTGAAAATATTTCGACACCTATCAAGGAGTCTTTATCAGTTACCTGCTGCCATGTGCGCTTCTCCCCTGTAGGATTGCACCTAAATAGAATACAGTAATGCTTTGAAACAGGTTAGTCCTAGGGAGAATGGTAACAGACACAGTGCTTGATTGACCCCTCTTCGTGAAAAGGAAAACTCTGAGTTTCCCTGATTTCATAATTAACAGACTTAGAGTTTTCACTAAACTTGCTTCGTGAAACGGACCTATGGAGAGTCTGTGATCAGACCAACTAAATGTAGCCTGCTCATATAATATGTCCACCTTTAGATAGTAAACACTTGAAAGCTTACTGTTCATTCTTTGTTACATTAGTCTGGTAACAACAAAACCGCAGATATGACACTTACCTGATCAGACATATTTTTGGTTCTCTGATGTAGGATTTAATCAAGAGGGTTGAATGTGGCCTAGTCTTTACAAGTAACTCCATGACTTCTCAATCTTTTGGTCCAAATTGGTCCGCTATCATATTCCAAAAGATGGAGGAAGGCTGTTTAACTTTGCAACAGTGCAGTGTTGCCAGTGGCCTTCATGGGCGGTAAACCTAGAAGTTACAGATCTAGCGCCCCTAGTGGCCGACATTACACAGTGCTGCTTTAAATGACCAAGAAGTTATGCGTCATGAGAGCAGGATACAACAGGATAAATGTGTCTTTTTTGTTGTAGTGTGTTACAACAGAAAAGGATGTGCTTGTTGTTTTCATGTGGTACCGAACATGATTATTTGAAGATACTGAGAAAGTTTGCATAATACAAATATGAGGATGATTGTGTTTGTTTAAACATTAATTTGGAGGTCGTTAAGACTAGTTAAAGCGCTATACAAGTACAAGCCATTTACCATTTACCATTAATGGTCAATATAGCACATTCTCAACAAGTAAATAGGACCTATTTTGTGTAGTCATCTCCAGTTGTCCTACAAAAATAGCATTTGCTTTGATTGTTGCACATCACCAAAGGTCTCTCTGTTGGAAACAAAAATCCACCTTCCTGAGCACATCACTGAAAAGAAATGGCAGCTTTGTCCTTGGAAAGTGCATTTTTGTTGCCAGATAGACCCCATGAATAGATAATTTGAAACAGAGCCCAAATGTAAAAAATAAAAACTGATTACGCTCAAAATTATTCTAAACTCTAGCAGATCTAAATGTAAAGAGTATCAATCAAGAAGTATAAGAAGGAAGGAAGGCAGGTATCTTTTAAAATATAATGATGTAAAACTACATGATGGAGTCAGACAAAAACATAAAAAGAGAAAGATGGAGAGAGACAGAATCTGGCAGTTCATTTAAAGCTGTAGTCTGGGATATTAATGGATAATTAAAATCTTTGCAACCCCCAAAAAAGAAGTCACTCGCCCTACAGAGCAGCCCGGTGGATGCCAGTCGCAGGTGTTTTCCATTTAGGCTGATTAGGAGGAGTACTTAAGGTGACTTAAGACAGATAGAAGGTGTCAGAGCATTAGCTCACCTATCCATTTCTCTCAAGATTCTCCTTGGTCAACAACATCCAATCTAATTGGCATTCCAAATCCATAGAGCCTTTTGGGAATTCCAGTCAACCATTGCTCTTCCATTCCACTGGTGTCCTCTAGTCACTACCTTTCCGATCCAGCCTCCACTGTGGATCTGATCAAAAAGTTTCCTATCTAAAGAAACAGAGCAGATTCCATCGAGTCTTGACAAGCAGCATTCACTCCTAAAAGAGCGTGTAGCCATGGTGGGCAGTCGTCTGGATTGTCGTTGGTTTTGCAGCAATCCCCCATACCGAGCATGCATGAAGCGACAGTGGAGAGAAAAACTCCCCTTTAACAAGAAGATAAAACCTCCAGCAGAACCAAGCTCAGTGTCACTGGCCATCTGCCTCGACCGACTATAGGTTTGAGAAGACAGAGCAGAGACAGAAAAAGGTACAGCAGCACAAATTGCTCCAGGAATCCAGTCAATATGTCAGGGTTCCTGTGTGAGAGTGTGTGTGTGCGAGTGATGCATCTCTTCCAGCGAGGATCTTGGTGGAGAGCCGGGGCAGCCCTCACAGGTGCAGCCCTCATTGGCCTCATCAGAGTGCTGGAGATAAAGGAGCAGCAGAGCCTTCACTCAGTGCTGGATGATTAACGTCTACTGGTAGTTTCTCCGGCCTCCACCTGTAGTCAACAATCGCAAGTCTTTTCTAGTCACTTGATTACTTGCCAGAAATTGATAGCACTGTGTTTCCCGTCTTCAGGTTATTTTTTCGTCGCTGGTGCTTCCTAGAGGAATCAATTGTGTCACCAACTCCATCTGTGTGACCACTCTGCAAGTGCCTGCCTGCTCGCTCCATTGCCCTCTCATCTCACTCCACCAAACTTCCGGATCTCGGACTCACCCCAGGAAGTTCCACCTACCGCTCACCACACAGGACCCCTGAGCACCATTCTCCAACACTTTAACCAAGATCCTTCAAACGTAAGCCAGTCTTTTATTACACCAGACCGATTCATCTCTGGCCATCAATAACCCAACTCTCATTCCAGGCCAGGCGCCAAGGATTACATGACTGAACTACTCCCAGAGACACCAAGGAAGCCTGTCTTGCAGTTTGTTCTTTAAGAGAAATAAACCAATTCTTTGCACTAACTAGTTGAGTCTGCATGTGGGTCAAAAGGTTAAATCCGAACATCTCACAATAAACCATTTAAACTGTCTCACTGTGTCCATTGTTGTGCAATTACACACTGTTTTAAAGTTATTTAATGTTTAATAAATAACTCAGTCTGTTCGGTATTGTGTGGTGACTATCAGCCCAAGAGCTGATATCAGGACGTTGGTTATTTCAGCAGCGGGTATGCGGCTCTGAGCTGGCCGAAACGCGTTCTGAGCAGGCCGCTCCACGGTCCTACATGCAGTCTCTGTGACCCGGTCATACTCGGGTCCCCAGCATCTGAAACTCAGCCCTGCAGATGCGACTCCCGATCAGCCCCTCATCTCAGCTTGGCCTGGTGGGGAAAGGAGAACGCTTCACGCCATCTTGCGTCAGCTTTCCTGCAACACCTGACAAAAATAAACAAAGCTGGTTTTGGCATGGAGGGATTCTTTACTCCGGCGTCTGACGCAGAAGTTAAGACTGTAGACTTAACTCTGATTCGGCCGGCAGTTCTCCGATGCCAGTCAGGTCCTCCGCTCCGCAGAGGACGAGAATTCCCCCCTTCGTCGCTCCGTTGAAGCTACAGGAAATACGTTTCACAGAAAGCACATTTTACTCAGCTTGTGAGCCTTTGAGCCCCATGTGGCCCTCGTGGCTGGCTGGTCCCCCGGCGTAGACCCTCTCCTTGAGAGTCCACCAGCAAGAACAAGTAGATAGTGAGGTGAAGTCTGGCTTGATAGCAGGACACCCTGCTGAGAGAGGCTGTCTCTGCGTGGTGTAGTGCCATTAAAGCCATGATGAGAAAAATAAAATCAGATGCATTGGAAGCAACAGAAGTTTGGGACTCTCACTTTGCTCCCACAGGACAACCCCTCAGTCTTCACTACTCCTTCCTGGGACTCTCAAGGAGAGAGAGTCCCCCTGCAGAGGCCACCATGCGGGCCTCACGAGGCTTGAATGCCCACAAGCTGCACAGAACAGGCCTCCTGTGAAACTCATCTCCCCCTGCTTCTATGGAGTGACAAAAGGAGGGGAGGAAATATCGTCCTCTGCAGAGCAGAGGACCCGACTGAGTTCGGAGATTCACCGACCAGAATCAGCGGCTAAGTTGCAGTCTAACTTCTGTGCAACCAGCCGCTGAAGTAAAGAATGCCGAAACAGCTTTGTTTATTTTTGTCAGCTGTTACAGGAAAGCGAACTTGAGACGACGCGGCTCGGTCACCTTCCCTCACCAAACAAATTGAGAGCTCAGACTGCATGCAGGACGCCGGGCCAGGCCTCCTGGGGGAGGGGGGGCTCCGACCACGTTTCGGCTAGCTCATGGGCACATGTCTGCTGCTGCTAGGCTGCAGAGCCGAAGGCTAGCCCGCTGCTGAAAGGACCAACGTATCTGCTATCCACTGCTCTTCCTTGGATTGCCAATGTGAACCAAACTCACACGAGGCACCGTCAGGTTGTGCAGAGAAACCATAGGGAAGGTTGAAGGGTTTATTTGGAAAGTTTTGTGTGATGTGGTTACATTGTGTTTGTAAACACAAAGTAAGGTGACCAGATTTCGGAAATCAAATCTGGGGACATTTCTTGGTCGTGGATAAAAATCAATACATCTCATCAAGATGAAATTAGAAAACGGGGACAGTAATGGTTTAATTTATTTTTACATATTTATTAATATTTAAACAACAAAAATCTAAAAAGCTAGGAATGTGCCTCTCCACACTTTTAGTATAACCTAAGATTAATAAAATGAATAAATCAATAGTGTTATTAATAGAAAACTAGAACTGTGTCTCTGGATTGGGGCAAAGTGGTGGGGGTGGGAGTGGATGGGTCAAGGGTGGTTAACAGGGCTTTCTAATTTTGTGGGGCCCAAGAACTCTGCCGCCCCCTAAGGGGAGAGTGACATGAGAAAAATTAAAAAGTAAATACAAACATTTAGCCTGTGGCTGTCTGTGGAGACAGAGTTCCCACACCTTTTCAAAAAAAGTGCAACAAATAGTTATTCTGTTCATGTTTACATACCTATGAGAAATATGTTTTTCTGCATTAACATCAAAAACAAGTAGCGGTCAAGCCCGCAGGTAAAGGATGATATATGTTTCTTACTGTCAACTGACCACATCAGGAGCCTGTGCATCTCAAAGAAGCAGATTCATTTCTCCCACTAATGGGCTATAAGCACAGCTCCACTACTTCCTGAACTTCAGCAGCTCCTTTGTTTCCTGTCTTTCATTACTGGACAAGCTGATTAATCCAGGTGTGTCTGGCTGGTTACTGAGCCATGAGGTTACAGAGACTCAGAAAGAGGTTAAATCCGCAGACAACTGGGCTTCTCAACTCAAACCTGAGTCACTCTGTTTTACATAGCATACTTTGCACACTACATTAATATTAATCAATATTAATATTATATTAATATATTAATTAATCAATATGTTAGTTTATCACTCAAATCATGTCAACGCTTTATCACTTGAACTTTATTAATACTCTTCTAAGTAAATTTTTCTCCCTACTTGTCAACCGTTCTTTCCATCAGTGTTCCTATTTTCCTCCCCTCTCATTTAATCTCCTTTCTGTCTTCCTATCTTCTTCCTCTCTCCTCTTGTATCAATCTTACATTATTCTAAAACAGAGACATTATATAATTAAAATTACTTACACAAGCAGAATGTAAAACATGAAACTTCCTATTATTATTATTATTATTGTCAGGGTTGAGTTTTGACTTAGCTTTTGTTACTAGTAGTTTTCATTTTTCCTCTTTGTTTGGGCTTTAGTTATGATTTGACTTTTATTTCTGTTAGTTTCAGCTCCTCCTTTCCCCTCACTTAAGCTTTCCTTTCACTCCCTCTGCAGTCAGTCACACCTGTTAGTCATTAATCAGCCAGACTCATTTCACCTGCCAGCCTCCCTACTTAAGCCTCACTCTGCTTCCACTCCTCTGCCGGTTTGTCATCATGCAACACCTACTCCTTGGCTGTCTACCTGAGTGTTCTCTGCTTGCTGCTGGAATTCTGCCACCTCTGTTTCTCTTTCACCTCAGTTTGCCATGGATTATTCCAGTCTCATCGGTGCAACTATCCTGTTGTGACTCTAACCTGCAAGTATTCACCCTGCCTTGCTGCTTATCCTGCTGTGGTTCTGGCCTACAAGTATTCATCCGGCCCAGCTACAATCCTGTTGTGACTCAGACCTGCAAGTATTCACCTGTCAAGCTACTAATCCCGTTGTGGCTCTGCTCTGGCTCACTCTCTGCCGTGCTGTGGAACCTGCTGCTGTGCTCTGGTTAGCTCTCTGCCGAGCTGTGGATTCTCTGCCGTGTTGGGAAGCCTGCTGCTGTGCTCTGGTTAGCTCTCTGCCGAGCTGTGGATTCTCTGCCGTGTTGGGAAGCCTGCTGCTGTGCTCTGGCTAGCTCTCTGCCGAGCTGTGGATCCTGCTGCCTTGATCTGGTTCCCCTCTGCCGTACTGAAGGGCCTGCTGCTGTGCTCTGGCTAGCTCTCTGCCGAGCTGTGGATTCTCTGCCGTGCTGGGAAGCCTGCTGCTGTGCTCTGGCTAGCTCTCTACCGAGCTGTGGATTCTCTGCCGTGCTGGGAAGCCTGCTGCTGTGCTCTGGCTAGCTCTCTGCCGAGCTGTGGATCCTGCTGCCTTTCTCTGGGCTCCAAGAACTCTCTCTCCGGGCCATCAGCTCCTGCCCTCATCTACACCCCTGTTCCTGTGCAGTCCTGCCTCTCCGGTTACATCATCCATCATCCCATCAACCCTTCAATAAAAACTCTCAATTTTAGTCCCATGTGTTGTGGTTCTGGGTTCATCCATAAACAAAACGTGACAGTACGAATCGGCCAAAGGATGAACTCAGACCCCACACGGGGCTTACCTGCAGAGGTTGACGACCCGGAGATCCTGGCGTACATCGAGAAATGCAAGCGCCTCTGGAAGGAGAGATGGCCCAAGAAGGCTGATCCGCCGACCAGAACTGACGCCAATTTCCCTGTGATCCTGTCTGGCTTTGTGGGGGGTGCGCCGGAACGCAGGGAAGGACGTCGCCCAGCTTCTCGTCGTCTCGGTCACCATCTTCTGGACTCTCAGCTGGTCCCTCGAGTGCGGGTTAGCATTCCATCAGCCCGAGCTCCACGCATCGAGGAGACTCAGCTGTGGGGATTTTGTTACGGTGACCGAGACGACCTACTCCACTGCTGGCCTGCTGCTGCCTCGGAAGCAGTCTCTGCTCCCCCGTCTAGCTCCTCCTGGCGTAGACGCCGGCGCGTAAAGGCCTCTGAGGGAGCTCTTCCGCCTCAGTCCGAGGCCTCCGGGGGGGCTCTTTCGCCTCTGTCCGAGGCCTCCAAGGAAGCCGTTCCGCCTAAGACCGAGGCCTCCGAGGGAGTTGTTCCGCCTCAGGCCGAGGCCTCCGAGGGAGTAGTTCCGCCTCAGTTGGTACTACTCCTGTTTCTTGTTCGTCGTGCCGGGGTCGTCGTCCGCGACGCCCGTCTCTTGTTCTGCCCCGCCGGGGCTGCCGGTTGCGGCGCCCTGCCAGACGTTTGGACTCAGCCGGGGCCGCCGGTTGCGGCACCCGCGCCTCCTGACTCTGCCTAGCCGGGGTCGTCCTCCACGACGCCCGCGTCAGACTTTCCTGCTCGGCTGGGTCCACCGATTGCGGTCTCTGAGCCATTTGACTCTGCCTAGCTGGGGTCGTCCTCCACAACGCCCGCGTCAGACTTTCCTGCTCGGCCGGGTCCGCCGATTGCGGTCTCCAAGCCATTTGACTTTGCCTCGCCAGGGTCGTCCTCCACGACGCCCGCCTCAGACTTTCTTGTTCGGCCGGAGCCGCAGACCACGGCCTCCGCACCTCCTGGCTGTGCCTCGTCGTGGTCGTCCTCCACGATGCCCGCCTGGGACTTCCCTGCTCGGCCAGGTCCGCCAACTGCGGCATCTGGGCCGCCTGGCTCTGCCTCGTCGGGGCCGCCCCCCTCGAGGTTTCAGTCGGGCGATGCTGCTCCGCAACCTGCCATGTCCTGGTTGACCTACATGAGGACTCTTTTTGGCCTAGCAGCCGTCTTTGCCTGCGCCCTTAAGGCCAGTGCTTTTTTGTTTATTTGTTCTAATTCTGCCTTTGTTTGAGTTTCTTAGCATCCCTTAGTTTCTGAGTTTAATGTTTTTTTGTTTTCTTAGAGTTTTTTTGTTTTGTCCTGCTTTTGGTTTTCTAGTTCTGCTTTTGTTTTCCAGCTCCGCTTTAGTATTCTAGTTTTTGCTTTTGTTTTCCTATTTTTGCTTTAATTTTTTAGTTCATGGCTTTAGTGTTCTAGTTTTTGCCTTTGTTTTCTAGTTCTTGGCTTGGTTCTTTTATTGCTGTCTTGCCCTCTGGTTCCTGCGCTCTATGGGTTCCTTCGCTTTATGGGTTCCTGCGCCTGATTAGGTCCAAGCGCTCATTAGGTCCCAATGCTCGTTTAGGTTTCTGACTCTCTAGTTTTGAGCTGTTTCACGCTCCTTAGTATTGTCTGGTTCGAGCTCTCCTTAGTTTTTGTTTTGGCCTCCTAGTTCCTCTGTTTCCCGGCGTGTTAGGACGCCCTCTGTCTCCTGGCGTGTTAGGACGCCCTCTGTTCCCTGGCGTGTTAGGACGCCCTCTGTCTCCTGGCGTGTTAGGACGCCCTCTGTTCCCCGGCGTGTTAGGACGCCCTCTGGTTTCTGGCGTTATAGTTTTCTCTGTTCCTGGTGTTTTAGATGTTCCCGTTTTCCTCACGCCCCGGCGTTGTTCCCTCTGGCGTTGTCGTACGCCTGTTTTTCCCTCTGGCGTTGGTACGCCTGTTCTTCCCTCTGGCGTTGTCGTACGCCTGTCCTTCCCTCTGGCGTTGTCATACGCCTTTCCTTCCCTCTGGCGTTGTTGTACGCCTGTCCTTCCCTCTGGCGTTGTCGTACGCCGGTCCTTCCCTCGGCCGTTGTCGTACGCCAGTCCTTCCCTCTGGCGTTGTCGTACGCCTGTCCTTCCCTATGGCGTTTTCGTACGCCTGTCCTTCCCTCTGCCGTTTTCGTACGCCTGCTTTCCCCTGCCGTTTTTGTACGCCTGCTTTCCCCTGCCGTTTCCCGATGCTCTCCGTTTGCCTGCCAGCGTTTGTTAGACGCTCTCCGTTTGCCTGTCACCGTTTATTGGAGGCCCTTTGTTTGCCAGCGCATTGGACGCTTTTTTGTTTGCTCTCGTTTTTTTTTTCTCTCTCTTTGTTTCGCCCTGGTTGAGTAGTTTTTTGTTTGATTTTAGCCCGCCATCCATAGCCTTCCTCCACCCACCCTGGTTAGATTAGTTTTGATTTTGACTCTTGCCCGCCATCCTAGCCTCCCGCCACCCACCCTGGTTAGTTTAGTTTTGGGTTGTGTCTCTTACTCCATCATTCTCAGATCATGCAGATCTTGTCTCATTCAGTTTTCCGGTTACTGACTTCTATTTTTCATGAGGAACTTTCATATATCCAAACTGAGTAGTAGAAAAGCACACCTAAGCCTGGAAGTCTATGCTTATAAATCACAACCATAAATCAGCAAAACAACCTATAATAACTTATAATAACTAACTATCTGAAATCTAAACTAAAGGTCACCAATCAGTTCTAAAACCTCTTAAGATGAACCCTTGTTGATCCCTGGAGAACCAGCGTACCAGATTAGCGCCTTACAAAGAGTTTTCAATCATTCTGTTACATTTTATCCGAGTATTTTTTACTCATATGAGCAGCAACTCGTGGTCTTGTCTTTTTATTGATTATTTTTTAACTTGGACACAAACCAAACATTTATCACAGGATCAGCCCGATCCAAATAAAATGAATCGATTAACACATTTACCATAACAGCAGCTCCCCATCAGTTGCCACCATTTATGACAACGAACTTCCACTTCTTCTTCTGTTTTAAAAGTGGTGTGCTCTTCTTCTTCTTCGTGTTTTAATGGGTGCTGACCACATCCAAAAGGATCATTACCGCTCATCTAGTGGTGCGCTCTGTTCCTCATCTTTATATTATCAGCAGCGCAACCAGCTACCGTAACACCAGCTACTGTAACACCTGTTTCAACAGCTCTACCGTAATAACAGTCTACATGCAACATTTTCCCCCTCGGTAAAATCGGGGACATTTCCGGGGACAGCTTTAGCCGGGGACAGGTGGTCCAAAACGGGGACAGTCCCCGGAAATCGGGGACGTCTGGTCACCCTAACACAAAGACCTAACGGACGTAGCTTATGCTAGCATTCTGATACCATGTCATTGCTGATGTGATCCGAGTGTGTTTTTATGGCTATAACAAACGTTATCTCCACAAGGGTTTCACACATTGATGGGATATTAATGTTTATATTATCCAGCTCTCTCATTATGGCTAAAAATAAAGCCGAAGTCTTTAAAGTGAGTGCAGAAAATCCAAAATCCTATTAGCCCGGTAACTTCCGATTTCCGGATATTCAAAAAGGGCTTGTTTCAAGCATAAGGCTTGTTCGTTTCGCTCTGCCATCGTTCGATAGTGCTAAGAGCGTTATCACCGCATTAATATGGAATATTGATGTCGATTTAAAGGTGTTTTGTTTAACTTTAGGATAAGCCGAATTTAGTGACTGATCGCTACAATACAAATAAAATGTTATTTAATCAAATAATGTTTTGTCTAACGCATGATTTGCATTGTGAATGGGTTGAAACACGTGCCAAATGTTCTAAATTAGTCAAGCTAATTTAAGATCATTCCATGTTCTTTAAGTCAGATCTGCAGTAAACCAGGATTCAATGAATTATTCTGATGATCAAACACTTTTGTTTTGTCTTTTGTGTTCTTTTGCATGTACATAGTTCCTTAGCTTAGCTTCTTTCTATCTTCATTTTGCTTAGTAGTTTTAGTTATGTTTCACTAGCCTAGTAGAGAGGATTTATTGATTGAAATATAGTGTTAATTCAGATAAACAGCATTCTATAGTGATGTTCTCTGGATGTTCATTTTATTTCTGTTATTAAATTCTTAAACTTGAAGAGTTTAAGAATGAAGTTGTCATTCATTTATTCTATGTGTGCGCAGAGTTTGCTGTTAAAAGATCGTCAGCGCTCGAATCATTCCTTTCAACCATTGTCCTAATATCAGGTCTAAAGCTGATATTAAACATTAAATAACTTTTAAACAGTGTATAACTGCACGACAGTGGATTTGCGAAATTCCCCTGCTCACAAACCATTCTAATTTCTCCACGTTACATGTTGTTCCCAATTCAATCCGATCCCTGCCCATGGCCTGATGGTAGAACACTGTGTTTGTTGCTTCTGGGTCCTTCATGGAAAACATTAACGCAACACAAGTGGCCAAAATTACCTTCCTACTCAGGGTAACCACCCTTAGAGATAGGGTGAAGAGTTCTGTTATTCAGGGAGAGCTCAAAGTAGGGCTCCAAGATGGTGCTGCGCACGCATCTGCCTGTGACGTCGGCTCCGTCTTCTCTTTCCCTACTTTCTCTTCTTTATAGTGTGTTTTGTAATGTTTTTCTATTAGTGAATACTGTATCTGGTATTCTGAACTTATGTGCACAGAGGAAGCCAACTTTTGGGACTGTAGTGCTGAGCTTTCTCTTACTTTCGGCACTTTCTGATGCCGCAAGGGGAGACCCCTTTGTCCGTGACTGCGGACGTCCCATTGTTTACACCCGGAACCAGCTCCTCGGACTTCCCGGCTCCCCACCACGCTGAGAAATCAGACATCCCAGCAGACATACGGAGGAATCAGAGAGGCTGAGGGGTGGCAGGACGAAGCGGAGGAAAAGTTATTTAACATCGGTTGTCATGGGAAACATAAGATCTCACCGCAACAAGACCGAGGAGCTTGCACACTAACCCATTTCCAGAGGGGGTACAGGGACGCTAGTATCATGTGCTTCACGGAGACGTGGTTAGATGAATTTCTCCTGGACTCAGTGGTTTCCCTGGATGGCTTTAAACTCATCCGCGTGGACAGGACTTTGGCGGAGAGCGGAAAAAGGAGAGGAGGGGGACTGGTGGTGTTTGTGAGTCAGAGATGGTGTAGTGCAGCTCATGTTTCAATCGAGCCTCCCTTTGTTCCACGCTCACCCATTACGTCACGTGTACAACAAGGGACAATAAAACTCTCGACCTTTTCTATGCAAATGTTAAGGACGCCTCCGCCCCCTCCCCCCACTTGGACACTCAGATCACAACCTTGTCTACCTGCTCCCCCATTACATACCAAAGGTGAGAAGGACAATAGCGCAGAAGAGGTCAGTGATAGTTTGGTCAGATGAGGCCACTGAGATACTGAGGGATTGTTTCAGTACTACCGATTGGAGCATGTTCCAAAGCTCTCATGGTGATGACATCAACAGCCTGACTGAATGTATCACTGGCTACATGACCTTCTGTGTGGAGAGCATTGTGCCTACACGACGGCTACAGTGCTTTCCAAACAACCCAACCCTGGGTGACCCCTGAGCTGAAAGTCCTCCTGAACCAGGAGAAAAGGTCTTTCAACTCAGGGGACAGAGAGGAGCAACGTAGAGTTCAGCGGGAGCTCCAATGGACGATCAGGGCGGCAAAGAAAGACTATGGGAAGAAGATGGAGGAGCAGCTGGCGCAGAACGACATCAGAGATGTATGGAGAGGTCTCAAGAACATCTCCGGCTTTGGGCAGAGGACCAGCAGGGCTGCAGACGGTGACACCAAGTTTGCAGATGAGCTAAACAGGTTCTTCACACGGTTTGACTCCCCCACACTGCGCCCTCAACTCTCCACACATCTCCAACCCCCAGCCCACCAGAGACCTACCCTCCCACCGCCGCCACTCTCACCAACCACCAACCCATCCACACCTTCAGTCCTTCCGCCCTCCCCCCTCACAGTCACTTCAATGCAGGTGAGAGGCCAGCTGATGAGGCTGAAACAGAGGAAAGCTTTAAGACCGGACGGCATCCCGTCAGGCTTCAGAGCTCATCATAGCACTGAAACGGCTCTGGTGAAGGTCACTAATGATATTCTCATGGCCTCAGATAATGGACTTGTGTCTGTACTTGTCCTGTTAGATCTTAGTGCTGCATTTGATACAGTTGATCACAATATTCTCCTACAAAGACTTGAACATACTGTAGGGATTAAGGGGAAAGCATTAGGCTGGTTTAAATCTTATCTGTCGGACAGATTCCAGTTTGTTCATGTTAATAATAAATCTTCCTCAAACTCTAGGGTCACCTGTGGAGTACCACAGGGTTCAGTCCTTGGACCAATTCTCTTTACTATATATATGCTTCCGATCGGCAAAATTATCAGACAGCATGGGATTAATTTCCACTGTTATGCTGATGACACTCAGCTATATCTATCCATAAATCCTGATGAATCCAATCAATTACTTCGACTGCAGTCATGTCTTGATGACATCAAAGGCTGGATGACTTTAAATTTCCTGCATCTAAATTCTGACAAGACCGAAGTTGTAATCTTTGGGCCAGAGTCCTCAAAAAATAAACTTCTTAACCAATCACTTAATCTGGATGACATTAACTTGGCCTCTGGTAATAAAGTAAAAAACCTTGGTGTTATTTTTGACCAAGACATGTCATTTAAATCCCATATTAAACAGGTTTCCAGAGTTTCCTTTTTTCACCTCCGGAATATCGCCAAAATTAGAAACATTCTGTCCAGGAGTGATGCTGAAAAACGAGTCCATGCATTTGTTACTTCAAGGCTGGACTATTGTAATTCTTTACTATCAGGAAGTCCACAAAATGCAGTTCAAAGTCTTCAGCTGATCCAAAATGCTGCAGCAAGAGTTCTGATGAAAATCAACAAGAGGGATCATATTTCTCCAATTTTAGCTTCCCTTCATTGGCTTCCTGTTAAATCAAGAATAGAATTTAAAATTCTTCTTCTAACGTATAAAGCCCTTAATAATCAAGCTCCATCATATATCAGAGCTCTGATTACTCTGTATGTTCCTAACAGAGCACTTCGCTCTCAGACTGCAGGTCTGCTGGTGGTTCCTAGAGTCTCTAAAAGTAGAATGGGAGGCAGATCCTTTAGCTATCAGGCTCCTCTCCTGTGGAACCAACTCCCAGTTTTGGTCCGTGAAGCAGACACCCTGTCTACTTTTAAGACTAATCTTAAAACCTTCCTTTTTGACAAAGCTTATAACTAGAGTGGCTCATGTTACTCTGAGCTACCTTTATAGTTTTGCTGCTATAGGCTTAGGCTACTGGAGGACATCAGGGCCTATTTTTCTCACTCTACTGATTTCTACTGTTCTCCAGTCTACTGTTCTCCAGATTTGCATTGCTTTACATTGAAATGGCTGTTGTCATTTCAGCTTTTAACTTTTTGTTCTCTCTCTTTTTTCTTCATAGTAGGTACACCTGGTCTGACGTTCTGTTGACTGTGAAATCATCCAGGGAGGACAGATCACCGACTATTACCATCTAATGTAGAACAGATTACTAGATCAATGTGTGCTTCTGTGCTTTTTTGTCTCTCTTGTTGTGTCTCTGCTCTGTCTTCTGTAACCCCAGTCGGTCGAGGCAGATGACCGTTCATACTGAGCCCGGTTCTGCCAGAGGTTTTTTTTTCCCGTTAATGGGTGGTTTTTCTTCCCACTGTCGCTTCATGCTTGCTCAGTATGAGGGATTGCAGCAAAGCCATGTACAATGCAGACGACTCTCCCTGTGGCTCTACGGTTCCCCAGGAGTGAATGCTGCTTGTCGGGACTTTGATGCAATCAACTGGTTTCCTTATATAGGACATTTTGACCAATCTGTATAATCTGACCCAATCTGTATAATATGATTGAACTTGATTTTGTAAAGTGCCTTGAGATGACATGTTTCATGATTTGGCGCTATATAAATAAAATTGAATTGAATTGAATCCCACCAAGGCTGCTGAGGACCTGTGCTGATGAGCTCTGTGAGGTCCTTAGCTACATCTACAACCTTAGCCTCAGCCTGGGGGTGGTCCCCACCCTGTGGAAGAACTCCTGTCTGGTACCGGTTCCCAAAACGCTGCACGCCAGGGAACCAGCCCACTTTAGACCAGTCACCATGACCTCCCATCTGATGAAGACCACAGAGCGCCTCATTCTTGCACACCTACGCACCGTGGTGGGCCCCACCCTGGCCCGGGTCCAGGGTGGGGCGGGCGCTCACCCACCTGGAGACCACCGAGAGGGCTGTGAGAGTCATGTTCTTTGCTGGAGGACGCTGGAGTGGACAAACATCTAGCTGCCTGGACCATCAACTACCTCACTGACCACTCTCAGCACGTGCGGTTGCACGGCTGTCAGTCAGAGGTGGCAGTCTGCAGCACCGTGGCCCCCCAGGGCACCGTTCTGTCTCCATTTCTCTTTACCCTCTACACCTCGGACTTCACCTACAACACGGACAGCTGCCATCTTGAGAAGTTCTCCGATGACTCGGCCATTGTGGGCTGTGTGTCTGAGGGGAACGAGCTGGAGTACCGGTCGGTCATCATGAACTTTGTGGACTGGTGTGCGAAGAAACACCTGTGTTTAAGCACCAGTAAGACCAAGGAGATGGTGATCAACTTCAGGAGAAGACCCCCACTTCACTCTCCGGTGAACATCCAGGGGCAGGACATGGAAACTGTAGAGAGTTTCAAATACCTGGGTGTTCATGTCAATAATAAACTGAACTGGACTCATAACACCAAAGCTCTGTACAAGAAGGGCCACTGAGAGTGGTCAGTGAGGTAGCCCTCCACCTCCTGAGGAGACACCTGCTTAAAACCTTCTATGACTCCGTGGTGGCCTCAGCCCTCCTCCACGCTGTCATCTGCTGGGCCCCTGGCAGCGCAGAGCGGGACAGAAAGAGACTGAATAAGCTGGTAAGCTGGTGAGAAGGGCCACTTCTGTCCTGGGCTGCACTCTGGACTCGGTGGAGGAAGTGGCCGAGAGGAGGGTGTTGTCCAAGCTTACATCCATCATGGACAACACCTTTCACCGCCTGCACCAGACTGTAGAAGAGCTGAGCAGCTCCTTTAGCGACAGACTTATACACTCTGTTTGTAAAAAGGAGCGCTATCGCAGGTCATTCATCCATGCTGCCATCAGACTTTACAATGCTGCACTATAACTGCAATAACTTGTGCAATAACTAATGTGCAATTACTATTTAAGACCCTGTGCAAAAACCTGTGCAATAATCCTGTTAAATAAGAGACTTCATCTGTTATAGTTATCTCACTACCTCACTGTTGTTCTTTACCTGGTACCACTTTAATGTACAACGTCAAATCCATATGTATATAAGTCACCTTAAATGTACATGTCATCTTACATCTCTGCTTTATTTTTTTTCTCAATCCACTGTATATATGTGGACGCATTGTATATACCTCATGCACCTGTTCCTCCTTTTGGCACCATCTATTGATTATTGAGCCGATGTGACACGTGAATTTCTCCACTGTGAGATCAATTAAGTCTATCTTATCTTATCTTATCTTCTTCTAAACATCAAGATTAGCCAGTTGATGTGATTTGGGCATCCAGGCGCATCCCACTAGGAGGAGAACACGGGGAAGACCGAGAACATGCCTTGGGGTCCCCCAGAATAAGCTGGAGGATGTCATTGGAGAAAAGGATGTCTGGGTTTCTCTCCTGGAACCGTTGCTCTTGCAACCTGATCTTAGATAAACGGAAGACAATGAATGGGTGGATATATTTGAGTGAAAACGCAGGCCTATCACAGATTTTGCAACATTAACATCTTTATGTAACGTTACAATCATTAAGGCCTTTAAAAATATATTTTTTGGGCAGGTGGGTCAGTGCACTACAGGCCCCTGTGGTGCGGGCGTTACGTGTTTTCCTGCTCAATTTTAAAGTTAGACTTACACAGACTTTATTGTCAGTCAACTGCACATTCACAATGTACATTTTAGTGAACGTTCATTGCAAGTCTCCTTAAATTACTTTTTAATTTTAATGGCCTACTTTAAGTATTTTGGAAACTGCTACTTTTATACTTTTACTTGAGTAAAAAGATTATTTTTTAATTTTATGTTTGAAACCTGGTATCTATACTTCTACCTGAGTATTAAATGTGAATACATTTGACACCTATGCATGCAGCACATCCTCTCAAGCCTGACAAATGGAGTCTTAGTGAGTGCCGGGCTTAAGAAGGCCAAATATTGCACAACGTGAAGCCAGGTTTTGATGCCCCTTAGGCATGAAGTAAACGTTTTTCCCCCCATTGACTACTGAACTATAAACATTTATACCATGGAAAACCAGGGTTTGATTAAAACTGCAAGTCACCTCTCGATATCATAAATGCAATTAGTAAAGTGTGCATTGATCTTAATGTTAGTAGCAAGTACAGACAGCATCTTGGTTACTGCAAAAATATTAAGTCAATAGAAATTATACTGTTGATTTTGTCGCACTGACAAACAAGACTATATGAAACTATATTTTTTTTTGTAATATAATAATATAATATAATACAATACAATAACTAATTGATTTGACAATTCATGGGCACATTTTCTTGATTAATTTCTGTTATCATGGGAGGTTAACATGAAAAGGCTGTGTGTATGGGTGACCTCTGGCAAGCTGTGAGGAACGTTACTTACTGCAGAAGCTCCTCAGCACTGTGTTTCTGCAGCTCCCGAATTAGATGCAGTGGCAACATGTCCTGCAGGAACCCTGCTTCTTGTTTCTATGAGAAACACAAACTTTTTGAGACAAAATTTACATAAATCAGCAACTAATCAGCACATGCACAAACATTAACCTTCTTGACTTTTTGCTGTCTTATTTCCTCACGCTGTGCTACTTCGCCGGACATGTTGACATTACGGTCGTCGTAGCAACGGGCTGTCGAATTGGCGATGTTCTAAAGGGGAAGTCCTTTAAATAAGGAAGAAATAATGATCAATGTATTCTTTTTGTTTAATATTTGCAATTTTTTTCTACATGTAGCACAGCTAATGGATATTGTTTTCTTCTTTTTTTTAATTAAATAAATTCCCAACCAGTGAGACTAATACTTAGGAAGAACATTTACGATGTGGACACTTTCTGTGTTTAGGTAACATGCATGAAAGACGGATTGATCTGTCTAGTCCTACACCACAACATCTTATATTTGTGGAATGCAAATTAAATGACGACTGAAAGCGTACTTTTAAGGAACACTTGCTTAGAGGGGGCGGAGCTGTCGCTGAGCGGAGCTGTCGCTGAGATGAATCTCCTCACAACTCTTTATTTTATATATATATATATATATATATATATATATATATATATATATATATATATATATATATATATATATATATATATATATATATATATATATATATATATATATATATATCCTCACAGCTCTCAACCCGCTCCTCGGTGCTCTGCGTCACTTCTCACAGAAGTGAGCGGAACTACAACCCTGACCTGGATGAGAGAAGACACGACCGCAGGTAAATCCCGTCTTTGTCTATTAAAGCAGGATCTTTAATAGTGGCATCTGATCCAATAGGCGAAAGCCATGCTCGTTTTGCATGTAATTGGCATACATAGGGTTAAATAGCAATATTTTAGGTAACGTAGCCTAAATAGAAATAAGAAAAGCAAAAAGCTGCAAACATCTCTACTGGTGCTTATTATTCCGCAGCTATTATTAAACAGAAACCACTTTGGTTTTAAAGCATGTTTTCTGAGCGTGAACATCCGCTCAACTATCCACCCACGCTCATGTGTCACGCAAAGCTCGATAGAAGATATAAACTGGGCATGGATGTTCTGCCCTGATCAGATCCGGATGAAGTCGGGAGAACAAGGCCGATGTAGCAAGCAGCTCCCGGAGCAGTGGCACTGGACAAACAACAACAGGCTTCTGTGATCATAGCATCCTGTGTTTCATCTTCATCATCAGGAGACAGAACACCAGCTCACTGCTGAGACTCTCGTGATCCATGGATCTGGCACATGTAGATTAGGGAAGGGTGTGGTCCTGTGGTTCTCAGTTCACAGCTGAAATGCGACTATACTAAAGCTGATGGTAAGTATCTCTGTTTTTTTTTCTGGTCAGTAAAATCTTGATCATATTCCTTATATAGAGGAAAGAAGATTCTCTCCAAACACAGGCATAGCATCAGAATGTGAACACCAGTTTCTTAATAAGTTATTTCTGTTTGATATAGTCTACAATTAAAAAGTTGCAAATCAAACCATCAGTTGCTTTCTTGGCTTGATTTAACTGGTTCTGATGCAGAGTAAAGCTCCAGAATCCTGGAAAACCGAAAAAACACACAAAATTGTATATTTAAGGACATTAGGTGAAAAAAAACCTCTTTATTAGAGTTACATATTTAGTCATACAATAATTCAGCAATTAATAATTTGCAAGCAGAGGTGTTTAAATCTGTCTTCAGAAAAAAATTCCTTTATCCTATTCACTTAATTAACAGGTGATTTTAAACCAGAGGTCTCAAACTCAAATCATCAAGGGCCAGTGTCCTGCAACTTTTAGATATCCCTTGCCCTATAAACCAGAATCAAATGACTAAACTACCCCCCATCATGTAATCTAGCTTTGCGGAGTTCTGCTAATAAACACATATTGAAGTCAGGTGTGTTGAAGCAAAGACGCATCTAACAGTTGCAGGACTGTTAGATGTGTCTAATGATGAGATGACTCTCCTCACAAGAAGACAGCTATGCATGCGACATATCCTCATATTGAAGACAGTCCTGTCTATGCCGTGGAGCTAGAAATGCAAATGGTACAGGGTTTTTACTTGCTGAACCTGGATTACCCACCTCTATTTCTAAGTACTACATTAAGGACCTGAAATGTAATCTTTTCTGATTGTACCCATGTGACAGTCTTTTATTAGCAAATGGAAGTGAATCCTAAACTCGTGCATGTGACTGCTACATATCAGACTTTTGTGATAGTGAAAGTGAGACTTGGTGCTTAATGTGTTCAAACAGGCACTAAAAGCACTGAAAGCGGGAAATAAATGTGGGATATCCCAAATCAAAGAAACAAACGGTTCAAACTAAGTTGAGTGGGCAGACAGGTTGTGGAGCAGACATAAAAAAAAAAATACAAGAAATAAAGGTAACACAGGCCCTCGAGCATGGGTATACAGGCACTCAATGGAACTGAATATAGTAGTTGCCATGACTCAGTTTAAATGAGAATATTAAATGGCAATATTACTCTTAGGTAACCTCATCCATTTTTCATTTATCGGTTGTAAATGGATAAATGTGAAATGCCTCAGGTTTTAACATTACCATCATGGTGATCAAAGTTCAGGTTGGGACATCAACTCAGGGGTTGCCTAGGACAGGAAAAAGACAAGGTTGAAAATCTACAAAGCAGTAAATATGAAGAAGGAACAGGAAATGGAGAAGGAGCATCTTCTTGAAACTATTGAGTTCAAGACAGACGATCAAACCTTGGCCAGAGATTGTGGTTGCAATATCACAATGGGCTGAGGGTGGGTGTAGTGCTGGGCAAGGATGAACATGGGCTGGTGCCGGGAATCTGTGCAGAGGGTAAACCTTTATTGCTGATGCTGAGATGGGCAACTGCTAAATTGGATAGAGACTTATTCTGTATTTTCCATTTCTAAATTTACCAGCAACAGAAACAAGCATTGTCACAGTGTTAAAAGTATTCAACAGTTCTACCTCTCTTCCCAGGTAGCTGTTCTCATATGTACTAGGTCAATTTCTGTCCAAAGCCTTGTCTTGCAGTTTCCATAGAATGGATCCAATTCAGACATGCGAGCATCCAGACTAATGAGGAAAATCTAAGTTCTAAAACTATAAACAGAACTAAACATTAGGAAACGCAGAGGAAAAAATCATAAGGATACAGACAAAAATTCTGCAAAGTTCAGCTGAAAGTCTTGGACTAAACAAACTCAGTGTGAAGAATACTCTAGTGGTGAAACAAGACCTGCAAGCAAGGAGCAGTAGCATAGGCAAATTAAACCAACTAGTATACAGACTAAACTACAACAAAAAGATGGTTCTCTTTCAGCAGAAATCCTTTTAAAAACTTTAGCTTTGTTGTAGATATGTACTTTGTCAATTTAGGCTCCTAACCTTTCCTATTAACAACCAAGTCTGTCTTCCTGTTGTGCCACAGAGAATGGCCCCCTCTAGAGTATGCCCCGTAGTGCTTTTAGTGTTTCTCCAAAATATTTCAAAGAGATTATATAAGCAGGCTTATCATGATTCAGGTGACCAAGTACTCTAATCACACCAAGCAATAGCCTCTAACGACCCAGGACAGTGACGGGTGGGTCATTGATTTGCATCCGACTTGGAATGCGCTGAGAAAGATCGGCCTCCATGTGCTTAAAAACAGCAGCACTCTAACTACAGGTTGCTTCAAGTGCAAGCTGCCAGAAATGATGAAGACTCATGGAAAGGTGTTAAAACATGCTCAGAAAAAAAAGCTGAGCGGTTACCTCCGATTTAAATCTGTTTTCAGTTGTGATGATCCGGTTAACTAAAAATTTGCACAGGCTTTTTATGTTTCTGTTTTTTATTCAGTTTCTTTTCAGGTTTGTCTTGAATGATCTGAAGGAAATTTTCCTCCAGCACACTTAAGGCGCAGTTCCACTGGCCTGCCTGTTTTCGCCCTCCCTACTTGGCTCCACCCCGCATGGATTATCGTCACCCGGTTTAGTGATTCAACCTATATAACTATATAAAATAATGTTTCTATAATTGTACATGCAAGATTGTCTTGGATATTTTTAAGGAGTAATCAACCTGGATAAATATCCGATCACACATCTAATGAAAAAATAAGCAGAGCCTGTCTGAACTCTGACTGCTTTGAAACTGTGTTTGAGAGTATTGCTGCAGGTTCCCAGGGCAAACTGCTCCTTCTAGGCATTTTTCAGTGACAGAGTTAATATTTACACCTTTATATGAGATCTTTTGTCTCAGCTATGGTGGTGGCTCGAAGAATACATTAATAAAAAAGATTTTAACCATAGTGATATAATTTTTATCAGTTAAATTTTGCGTGACTCACAGGATGTGGGCACCAATGAGGGCAGCAGGCATTGACCGAGCTCGAGGTTCCCAGAGCCGCTGTAGGTGCCGGGGACAGACCGGTCCTTCTTACGAATGTTTTCTGTCACAGAGTTAATATGTACACCTTTATTCAATTCAATTCAATTCAATTTTATTTATATAGCGCCAAATCATGAAACATGTCATCTCAAGGCACTTTACAAAATCAAGTTCAATCATATTATACAGATTGGGTCAGATTATACAAAGATCTTTATATGAGATCTTTTGTCTCAGCTATGGCGGTGGCGAGGAGAACACATTAATAACAAAGATTTTAACTGCAGTGAAATAATTTGTTTTTTCGGGGTTACTCCCCTGGCTGTCACAGCGGTGCAGAACTTGCCCAGCTAGAGCTTCCTTGGAGCAGTCAATGTTACCGAAACAAACCGCTACCTAGCCCGGGGGATTTCACATCTCGTTGTAATTTAAAGCTTTATATCAGATATTATACCTCAGGCATGGCCGGAGCAAGAAGGACACATTAATAAAAAAGATTTTAACCGCAGTGAAATTATTTTTATCAGTTTGATTATGGGCGGACTTCTAGGCTGCAGCCAGAGGTTAGAGTGTGAGAGCATTGACCGATCTCGAACTTCTGTAGAGCGGTCAGAGCTGCCAAAGGACACCGCTGCCTCTCTTGGGGGATTTCGGATGCATAGTTAAAATTTAATTCTTTATTTCGGATCTATTGCCTCAGCCATGGCAGCAGCAAGGAGGACACTCTAATAGTTTAAATGATTTTTAACCGCAGTGATATTTTTATTTTGTTGAATGTGTGCTTACTACCAGGCTGCGGGGCTTCTGTTGTCAGCGGAGGGAGGGTGAAGCTTGACCGAGCTCAAGCCTGTCTTACCAGGGCAACTATGTGAAAGCACCCCACTATTCTGCCCGGGTGCTTTATACAAAAAGATGGGCTAGCACCTTGGAAAGGGGGACAGCCGCTGCCTTGTATTGCATGAGATGGATGGATGGACACTGCAGAGACAAAACTTAACAGCCTTCAGTGTGAAATGAGAGAAAACCTTGTTATGCCAGAAACCTGTTTGATTATGAGTATTATTAATTATAATTTGCTATTATAATTTTAATAATAGATCATTCAAACTCAAATGGTAGCTATAACAAATGTAATTCAAATGGTTGTGATCCAAGGGCTACAAGCCTGTAATGATTAACACTAACAATGCGTTTATTAATCAGCTGTTATGAAATTTATGCTGGAAAAGTGTGATCTGACCGGTTGTTGACCGATTAAACTTATCCAGCAAACGTTGATAACTCAAATTATAACTGCAATTGGAGCTTACAATCAAACCAAGAACAACACAGCCAAAATCACTTATGAAATGCATGCACACACATCAGAAATATCCAGCACAGTTAAAAACAAACTCCGTCTCAGAGTAATTAAGCATTAAACTAATACCTAATAGGTTCTGCCCAGGTACAAAATATATCACCTTATGGGTGAAAAAGAGAAAATAAGAGTAAAATCCTTTCTTTACTCTGACGTTGCCTCTGTGGGGATGTCCCAGCTCCAGGTCCGCGGGCGTCCTTGTAGCTTCGGCAGCGGCGCGTCCGTGAGTAGCAAAAGGAGCGGGGGGGGGAAACCACACAGTCTCTGGGCTTTTAGACGCTTTGTTTGGCCAAAACAAGCATGAAGTCTGGCGATCCCTGGGAGATAGCGGCTTCCAGTAGGATCAAAATGAATTCAAAGTACTTTTAAAGTCGACCTCCTGCATAGGAAAACAGGGATAAGTTTGGAAGTTCTCGGTCCAGCGAGAAATCGAACACGTGTCACGTGGGGGAAATCCCACGGGAGAGAACAGCTGTATGTCTTCCCAGTTGGCGTGGTGCCAGTGAAGAAGGAAGAATCGAGCGCGCGGGCGCTTTTTATGTCCTCTCATAGCAACGAGATAACGTTGCTAGGACCGGTGATCGCGTTGTCCGTGTTACATGCTGGGGCTGGTTATCTGGTCGGCCATATTGCATGCTGGGAGCTGGAGGCTGTCACGTCATAAAATGGCATTACTGCATTGATCAGTCCATGGATCTGATACAGTGCATCTGGGTATAGAGAGTTGAAGTGTCCTTTTTTTTTCTTTCTTTTACCCTTCAGGCGTGATTCATGGTTTGAAAATAATACAATTATATTTTGCTTTGACCCACTCTTTTCAAAGTGGTCCTTAACATTATTGTCATAGTTCTTCAGTTTTACTGGACTTCCTCATAGAAAACCTTATTTCTCCTCGCCCTGTGGCCAATCACTGAGAAGAGGGGTGTTCACTGAAAACTGGTTTGACCCTGCTTTTCAGCAGAGCCACAGGAACCCAGTCTGGCCCTGAAAAAAAAATCCTCCTGAAACACTCATAAGTGAGCGGAGCCCTGCGCGGCCATTATAACCCAGTGGAACTGGGCCTTTAGAGCCTGATTTTCAAAATTTTTGCCTATATTTAAATATGTGCAAACTAAGTAGCATGTACAAAGCTGATCTTCATAGCAGGAGCACAGCAATTTGCGTGTATAAAATGAGCAGAACAGTGGGTGCAAATCTTTTTTGCATGCGTGCCTTAATAAAGATGCAGATCACATGCTAATGCCCAAACTGCAAAGGGAGTTATCAAAGCTGAAACTGATAGCAGGTGCATTTTTATGCATCTATATTTAGTACCTTTGACAGTCATGTCCAAATTACCATGCACTGGCAGACCTGCCGGGGTGGGGGTAGGCCTCACGGTGTATGCATGTGTGTTAAATGGGGACAGGTCGTCCAAAACAGCCACTGTCCAGGGATATATGTCCTACCTGAGTGATCAAACATTTTGTGTCCATCTGGGAAATTCTGTGTCCTCCACTCCTCCTCTTTTTTTATATGGAGTTCCTCAGGGTTCAGTTTAAGGCCCCCCTTTTTTTACTCTCTATCTGCTCCCCACTTGGATCCATCCTTCGGGAGCATGGTGTCTCCTTTCATTTTTATGCAGATGATAGCCATATCTATATGGGTTAGGGTTAGGGTTAGGGTCAGAAGATATCTGTCAGATCTCTTTTGAAATGTCTGGATAAGGTGAAATTCTTGATGGCTTCAAACATTTTAAGTGTAAATGAAAAAAATACAGAGGTGATGGTTTTGAAATGGATAATTGCCTTACCTTCGACAGCCAGATCAAAGCTGTTGTCAAATACAAAATGTTTCAGCTTCAGCAGTTGGCCAAAAGAAAGTCCATGCTGAATAAAGCACAATTTAAGACAATAATCCATCCCTTTGTGACCACTCGGCTGGATTACTGTAATGAACTTTATTTTGGTGTAAGTAGATCTGTGAGAGCATGTCTGCAGATGGTGCAAAATACTGCTGCACAACTTTTAACTAAGACACCTAAGTTTGAGCCTGTCATCCCTGTATTAAACTCACTTCACTGGTTGCTTCATTTTTTAATTCTTTTAATTGTTTTTAAGTCTTTTTAAATGGCCTTGACCCAGTCAAGTCAAGACCTAAATTTAAGTGTTGTGCTATTACACACCGTTTTAAGTTATTTAATGTTTAATAAATAACTCTCTGTCTGTTAGGTATTGTCCGGTGAACATCAGCCCAAGAGCTGATATCAGGACAATAGTTGAAAGGGATGATTCGAGCACTGCTGTTCTTTTAACAGCAAACTCTGCACACATATAGAATAAATGAGTGACAACTTCTCTTCAAGATCAAGAATTTATTAACAGAAATAAAACATCCAGAGAACATCACTATAGAATGCTGTTTATCTGAATTAATGCTATATTTCAATCAACAAATCCTCTCTACCAGGCTAGTGAAACTTAACTAAAACTACTAAGCAAAATGAAGATATAAAAAAGCTAACGAACTATATACGCACAAAAGACACAAAAGACAAAATAAAGTGGTTGATCATCATCAGCAGCAGCATCATCAGAATAATTCAGTGAATCCTGGTTCACTGCAGATCTAAGTTAAAGAACCAAAGTTCATCTTAAAGAATGTGAATTGAGATTAAATTAGTTTAACTAATTCAGAACAACATTTGGTATGTGTTTCAACCCATTCGCAATGCAAATCCTGAGTTAAACAAAACATTTGATGAAATAACATTTTAAAGAAGGATTTTCTTAGTGAACATCAGTAAACTTCTAGAATGCTCGATTTTATTAATGCAATTATACCTCCGGGAGGCTAGGGGTTGCTGTAGCAGTCTGTCGCTAAAATCGGCTAATCCTAAAATTTACAAAACACCTTTAAATTGACATTAATATTCCATATTAATGCGGTAATAACGCTCATAGCACTATTGAACGATGATGGAACGAAACAAAATAAACCGATTGTTTGAAACGAACCGTAAGTGCGTATCCGAAAAGGGCGAATGTTACCGGAACTTATAGCATTAGCTAACGGACATTCACACTGATTTTAAAAAGCTTTGGCTTCATTCTGGTCGTAATGAGCAGACCGGATAACACAAACATCAATTTCCCATCAATGTATAAAACCCTTGTGGAGATGATGTTTGTTATGACCATAAAACACTCTCGAATTACATCAGCAATGGCATGGTTTGAAGAATGCTAGCGGGAGCTACCTTGTAAACTCCACGTGTTTCAAAAAGACTGAAAACGCATTAAGTAACCTTCTAAATAACCCATTTAACTTTCCCTGTTATTTCTCTACATAACCTGTCGGCGCCTCTGTGTGAGTTCGGTTCACTTTGGGCATCCAAGGGACAGCAGTATTCCAAGGAAGCGTTGGTTATTTCAGCAATGGGCAGCGGGCATGCAGATCGGGTCGTAGTTGGGCCCCGGCATGTTAAACTCCCGATCAGCCCCTCGTTTCAGTTTGGCCTGGTGAGGAAAGGAGACCGTTCCGCGCTGTCTCGCGTCAGCTTTCCTGCAACAGTTAGCTTTGATACAGCTCTCCGAGCCCGGTCAGGTCCTCTGGACGAAGAGAAATTCCCCTTTTGTCGCTCCAGCTGCAACGTGAAAATGAGTTTCACAGAAAGCACATTTCTACTCAGCTTGTGAGTCCTCGAGCCCATGCGGACTGCATGGGCTCAAAGACTCACAAGCTGAGTAGGTCCCCAGGCAAGAAGAAAGAAAGTGAGGTGTAGCCTGGATTCATAGCAGGGCACCCTGCTGAGGGGGGCAATTCTTGGTGCAGCAGTGTGAAATTCCTTGGCTTACAACCCATTTAGATTTTTCCCTCATGGCCTGATGGGACAACATTCAATCTCTTCACAGTCCTATTCAATGCAGATTGCTTCTAAATAAGGGTTTCATTCTCAGAGAAAAACAAGATCATAATCTGATTTTCCAAAAGCTGTATTAGAGGTGTCGTTAAAATCTTGAGCTATTCCCACAAAAACAATAATGCATAGTTCCTTAGTTTAGCAACAACTGACCTGATGACATCACGTGCAATCTAGGCTGGGAATGACGCTGACCCAATCCAGTATTGCCAGTATTGGTATTGGATTTCGATACCAATGTATTTAACAAATTAGAAAATTCGGATTCAACACGTGGACATTTCCAATCCATATACTATGTCTGGGGTTTAATGTTTTCTGTTGAAAAGTCTCCAGAGTCTCTGCTTGCTGCTCTGCTAGCTGGCTGCTAACTGTGGATTGGATTTCCTGAATGGAGCTGTGTTACTCCACGTTTCATGAGACCCACGTCCATTCAGGAAATCCATTCTGTGGTTAGCAGCCAGTTCAATCTGAAAAACTCACACGGAAAGAAAAGACAATTAGATGAATTTTATTGATACAATTTTTTAAGACTTTGGCGCTCAGACCTCGCCAGGAAACATTAACGCTGAATTATACTTTAATATGCATAAGGAAGTGTATGAGAACAGGGATGTTTCCCCCAGGCCTGAACCTGGTGGTGGAGTGGACATAGGCAAAGTTTGTTCAGTCCATAGACTGCTGGTTGGCGAGACAATCTGCTTAAGCTGTATTGGCGAGATCCAGTAGACTGCGAGAGCTGATACTAGTCCTTCACTCAAGGACCCAGAAAGCTAGATGACCAAAACATTTGCCAAGGTTGAGGCCAGTGCATGCATCTGCATGCTCAGAAGGCAGAGAGACTTGAATCGAAAGATAAGAACATAGAACAGCAAGATGGGTAATAGAGGAGAAGTGCCGCGAAGGCTTACCAAAAGAGGGCTGTTGCTCCGAAGGCTTACCAAAAGAGGGCCATTGCCGCGAAGGCAAATTTACAAATTTGACTTTGTAAAGTGCCTTTAGGTGACATGTTTCATGAATTGGCGCTATATAAATAAAATTGAATTGAATTGAAAAGAGGGCCTTTGCCGCGAAGGCTTACCAAAAGAGGGCCATTGCCGCGAAGGCTTACCAAAAGTTTCAGTGAGATGAATGATCGGGATGAATGGTGAGATGAATGATCTGGATGAATGATCTGGATGAATGATCAGGATGAATGATCAGGATGAATGATCAGGATGAATGATCAGGATGAATGATATGATGAATGATAGGATGATGAGATGAATGGAGCCTGGAATATCAACCATATAGGCTGAGGAGTTACAGGAGTGTGATGGGTGATGTGAGGATGATTTATAAAACACAAATTTGAAAGAGTCAAGCATACAGGGTTTGGCGAGAGATATGAATGAGTTTCAAATCCACCACCAGTATTCGCAGATAGCTTACGCTAAAGGCTGAGAGAACGTTGAACGGCTAGGATGAATGAATGCTCAGGACGGATATATAAGGCGTACCCTGATGATTACCATCAGCCCAGTTGTTGGAGAGAAGCCACTGAGACTCCACAAACAGCTTCTGTTGTGGCTGCTCCTATCCTGAATGAATGGCTGGAATAATGGCTAGATGGAAGGCCACATTATAGATGTTTTTGAAACCAGTGTGCTCACATGGGAAAATCCTCTGGTGAAATGAAAAGAGCTTTGGAATGCGAGGACATTTTGTGTGTTTTGAACAAAATTAAACATAGCAAGAAAAGGGGCAGACAGTGTGGAATTTGAAATGGGAAAGAGGATGAGGAGCAGAAGTAGAATGGCCGGAAAAATGACGAGCTAAGAGAATAATATTATTGCGACTGCTTGGTAGATAAAAGGCATGAGAGATTGAGAGGAGGAGCGATCTTTATGCTTTAACACTGAAAAGTAATCACAGTAAGCAGATATGCGCAGTGTTGTATAAAGTACTGAAATCTCGGAGTCAAGTAAAAGTATAAGTACCTCTCCAAAATATGACTTTGGTAAAAGTCCAAGTAACTGACTGAAATGTTACTTGAGTAAAAGTCTTACAGTATCTGAAATGTCTTGTACTTAAGTATGAAAATTACTTTAAAAATAGATGTACTCAAGTAATGTAATTAAAAGTATAAGTAAAAAGTAAAACAAAGCACATGCAGTTTGAATGACATTTTTTAGATTTTGGTAAACTTTGAAAGTCAAATTCACTTAAAATAATATAAACAACCAAGTGCAGGAGAAATTTAGACCAAGTTTAGACAGAAAATACAACCTTTTTGTAAGCTTTCAGTTTTCCTTCTTCAAGCAAGGTCAGTGCTAAGCAACCAACACACAACCAAGTGCAGGCAAAGAGGGTGTATACTAAGAACATGGTGAAGTGATAAACCAGGCTTAGTTAACCTGCAGGAAGTGGTAAACCTGCTAATAGATACACCTGCAGGCCGGCCAGCTGACAGCTTTGCTAGGGCCCGGGACAACACACCACACTTTTTGGGCCCCCCCTCTACACCTGCCGCCAACACACCACACACACAAATCTCTGTATTTTATACTGGATATTTTCATCCCAGCTATTGAATTTAGTGCACTAGATGATCTTTTCTTCATAAGAGAACAGCAAGCACTGCAGCCAAAATATGGCCTTTTTTGACCTGCTGTATATCAGCCAGCCCATAACAATTTTTCCCTTCCATTGCAGGAGGTAGAATATGATAGATACTTTGGGAATTCTCTGCCCTCTGAATCTGCTAGCTCCGGCCCTGGTTTATACTAATTTACTAATGGACAGTGTGGAAATCTATGTACAATAAAACCAATGTAAATAGTGTTCCTTTGTTTTATTTGTCTTTATCCTAATTCTAGAAGTAGAAATAGTCAAATGAATAACACTATTATTTTGTGGAACCCTAATCATACTATTATAACTACGCAAAGGTCTAAACAAGAGTAGCAGTTGTTTAGGCAGCATCTAGTGTTCTTATGCAAAAGAAATTACACCTGCTATTTATGCCTGAACTGCCTCAAATGGTCGAATATAAATGAAAGCAACAATAACAACGAAATAATGGGAAAAGTGACACTCTCACCTTTTTCAGACGGCTGTGGCTAAGAATCTGACTTTTTAATAGTCTACAGTCTTTGCTTTTCCATCTTTCCAGCAGTCTTCAGAACTTCTGCCTGGCACAGAATATTTAGTTTTATAGAGGAGATTAGGTTTTTGTTGATAAAATGTGTTATACTTCAGAATTAAATGCTAGTTTGAGATATTAACTTTGTTTACTTACATTTCTCAAGTTCAACAATTCAAAACTCTCTCTGCTGCTTCTGTTCAGAACTGCACTCAGCAGCTTTCACCTATTTTAGTGCTGATAATATTAGTTTCTTAACTGGGACTAGTTTCGTAGTCTAGTATCCCAGAAATCTCGTGCTCCAAGCACGTACGCACATGCACGCACACACGTAATAGAAAACCGCCAATCAGGAAGAGGGAAGGCAGGATTTAAGGCAACACAACCAATGAGAGTGGAGTTAAAGGGGGGGCTCTACCTTGTCAATCAAAGGCCAGGCGCGTTAGTGATTGGCTGCGTGGAGCGACAGGCCCTGCCCCCGCTGGCGCACAGCAACTTTGAAATGACACGCCAAGCGCTTCAAACGGAGCGAACCTGTGCATGTACGCACGTCTGGAGGAGCCGAACTGACACTTTTTTTGTAACGAGTAACTAAACCAAACATTGAAAATGTATCGGAGTAAAAGTATGCAATTCGGAAATATAGTGAAGTAAAAGTAATCAAAAAAAATTATACTTGAGAAAAGTATAAAGTACTCCAAAATATACTTAAGTACAGTAGTGAAGTATTTTTACTTCGTTACTATACAACACTGGATATGCGCTTCTTTCTTCAAAGCAGGCCCCATAGACAGCAAGCTACGGCTATAGGGTAGACCTCGCAGAGAGGAGAGAATTGTAAATTAATGAGGGGAGAAGGCCACGGATGGCAGCAATCCGTACAAATTTAAGCATATCATAAGATAAGATAGGCTTTATTGATCTCATGTTGGAGAAATTCACTTGCCACATCGGCTCAATAGTCAATAGTCAGAAGAAGGTGCCACAAGTAGGAAAAGTTGCATCAGTTATATACAGTGTATCTTCATATATACAGTGGATCAAAAACAAAATGAGAAAAAATAAGAATAAAAATACAAAAGAAATCGGAGTAGGCAGATGATGTCATATGTACATTCACGGTTAATATATATATATATATATGTATTGACATATATTCACTTGGTGATAGCAGCAGAAGTAACTTCTTTAAGGATTATTGCACGGGTTATAGCACAGTGTATTAAATAGATTATTGCACATTAGTTATTACAGTTATGGTTACAGTGATAGTACAGCCTTGTATAGTTTGGTAGCAGCCGGAATGAATGATCTGCGGTAGCGCTCCTTTTTACAGACAGGATGTCTAAGTCTGGCACTAAAGGAGCTGCTCAGCTCCTCTACAGTCTGGTGCAGGGGGTGGAAGGTGTTGTCCATGATGGATGTGAGCTTGGACAACACCCTCCTCTCAGCCACTTCCTCCACCAAGTCCAGAGAGCAGCCCAGGACAGAAGTGGCCTTCCTCACCAGCTTATTCAGCCTCTTTCTGTCCCGCTCTGCGCTACCAGGGGCCCAGCAGACGACAGCGTAGAGGAGGGCTGTGGCCACCACAGAGTCATAGAAGGTTTTTAGCAGAGGCCTGCTCACTCCAAAGGACCTCAGCCTCCTGAGGAGGTGGAGGCGGCTCTGGCCCTTCTTGGATAGAGCGTCTGTATTATGAGTCCAGTCCAGTTTATTGTTGACGTGAACACCCAGGTATTTGAAACTCTCCACAGTTTCTATGTCCTGCCCCTGGATGTTCACAGGTGAGTGAGGTGGGGGTCTTCTCCTGAAGTCGATCACCATCTCCTTGGTCTTACTGGTGTTTAAGCAAAGATGGTTCTTCTCACACCAGTCCACAAAGTTCATTATGACCGATCGGTACTCCAGCTCGTTGCCCTCAGACACACAGCCCACAATGGCGGAGTCATCAGAGAACTTCTGAAGATGGCAGCTGTCCGTGTTGTAAGTAAAGTCCGAGGTGTAGAGGGTGAAAAGAAACGGAGACAGGACGGTGCCCTGGGGGGCCCCGGTGCTGCAGAGTGCCACCTCTGACTAACAGCCGTGCAGCCGCACATGCTGAGGGCGGTCAGTGAGGTAGTCGATGGTCCAGTCAGCTAGATGTTTGTCTGTAGATGTATATCTACAGACAGAATGACGTCATCGTAGAAAAAGATTTGCCGATCCAGTCGAGAAGCAGTCTAGACCAGAAGGAAAGGTCAGCTTCTACCAGAGTATCCTGGTCAAGGAGGGAGGAAATGGAATTAGCGAGATCGAGCTGCCTGAAAATAAAAGCGCGACTCTGGGGGATGATGCGCATGCGAAATTGAGGTGACCAAGCAAGGAGAGCAACTGACACTTGGAAATAACTGATACGGAAAAGTAAGACTGTGATATCTCGTGAATTAGAGAGAGCTTGTCTGCAGGGAATCCATCATGACTAAGTTGAGATCAATACCTAAAAACTCAATTTTAGTTGCAGAGCCAACAGTTTTATCGTCGGACAGGGGAACACCAAAACGGGAAAAGAGCCTTTTCAGTTTGTGAAGGGACAAACTGGGAATAGTGGAGGGAGGATCTATAAGAAGAAATCGACCAGAAGATGAAGAACGGATGGAAGACGGGTAACGCTTCTTTAAGATATTATTTTATCAAATCATGTTTTGCTTAACTCGGGATTTGCATTGTGATTGGCCTAAAACGCATACCAAATGCTGCTCTGAATCGATTAAGCTAATTTAAGCTCATATACCATGTTCTTTAAAATTAAATTTGTTTTTTTAACTCAGATCTGCAGTGAACCAGGATTCACTGAATTATTCTGATAAAACTGATGTTGATGACCAGCCACTTTGTCTTTGTGTGTACATAGTTCCTTAGCTTAGCTTATTTTTATCTTCATTTTGCTTAGCAGTTTTAGTTTAGCCTCACCAGCCTGCAGAGAGAATCCGTAATTGAAAATAGTATCAACCCAGACAACAGCACCCACAGTGATGCTCTTCGGATGTTCATCTTATTTCTGTCAATAAATTATTGAACCTGAAGAGAAGCTGTCACTCCCCATTCTACATGTGCAGAGTTTGCTGTTAAAAGATCGCCAGTACTTGAATCATCCCCCTCAACTACCGTCCCGACATCAGCTCCCGGCTGACATTCACCGGACAACACCCAAACGAGAGTCATCTATTAAACATTAAATAACTCTAACAGTGTATAATTGCACAACATCTGAAGTAATCGATGGGCAAAAACATTGAGATGACCAATGGAATGACAAGAGGAACGAAGAGTGACCTGGTCAGCATGATTACGAGGTCTGAATCCAATACAGACCAGTCCAAGCGGACTCTGTATTGCACCAGGGTTGCAGCAGCTTTAATAGTGAACAATTTGGTATTGATAAAAGTTATTGCTGAATTCTATATGAACTTCTGCAATTAAAGAGAGATAAGTATCGAACTCAACCCTACGGTCTGGGTAAACTGAACATAAAATGTCACCGTAGATACTGAATGCAGCAATAACAGTTAGGTCTTTGGATGAATGAGGATCAGAGGATTTGAAAATGGCTGTGACGTCACTTGCTAATATGACCTGCTGGTCGATTTTTTTATTTTATTTTTTTTTATATAAAGTGGAGACGTGAAGAAACGTTAGCATGTCAGAAGATAGTAGGAGAAAGAAGAAATGGAAGACGAAATAGAAAGGAGGAGAGAGTGATAACAAGGTTAAGATTTGCCATACAGGATTTAATTATACACTTTTTTAAAATTCAAAAGTATACTATTGGCAAATGTGTTTACTGTGGAAAATATGGAACAATAGAACATGTTATATTAGAATGTTATAAGTATGAAAGAAAGAGAAGATATGTAAAGAGAGTTTGAAAGAATTAAGGAAAAGATTAATTTATTAAATATTTTGAGGAAGAATTTGGGGAGTAAACATATACAAATAGTTATCAGATTTTTAAAGACAAACTAAATTATTTCATAGAATTTGATTATAGAAGGTGTGTTTGTATGAATGAACGAATGAATGAATGAATGTATGATATAGATGGGTAGATAAAAATAAAGATATACATATATAAATAGACCATCACGAACCACACTCCATAACCAGTAAGTGGCGGTAATGCTACTAAAAGTTTGTTGCCAACCGCCAATACAAGAAGAAGAAGAACATTAGCATACATGGGAATATACGTTCTGCCTGAATGGGGACGGGAAGGATAGAAAGCATGATAAGCGGAACGCATACAATGGAAACATTTATGAATGAAAACATGAGTGGATACATGTCACCTGAGATGGCCCGGGGCGGGCATTAGCGAGTGTGAATGAGAGAGAGGAGATCCGGCTGTGAAGTTGGCGGCAGAGATGAAGTGGAAAGGTGGGGGATTTCCAAGAGCTGATCGAAAACTTGGTGTGCGACGGAAGGATGGGAGGAACCAAGCGAAGCGGGAACTGGAGCTGGGGTAGAGTTGGGATGGCCTCTGTGGCGCTTGCCGGGGGGAGCTGAGGATTTGCAGGTTCATTTGCGGCCAGGAATCGGAGCTGACAGGAAAAGAGCAGAGGGTGGAGTGACGGAGATGTGTCACCACAAGGCAAGAGGGAGGCCAGGTGAGAGAGGTGAGTGGAGTCCAGGTCGGAGCTGGGCAAGATACCCTGGAGCATAATGCAGAGGTCGGAGAGGATGGATGTGCGGCTAGACGGGCACTCCTACAAGCAGGAGGATTTGAGGATAAGTTGGTATCATCTTGACGAAGGAACAGGGACCCGCAGGGTCATCTGAGTCCAAATGAGACATTGCGCAACCACTGCACGTGGATTTTTTAAAGACCTTTTAAGATGAACTCAGGATGCTGATTGGGCTTCGTGGAGGTGTGGTTGAAAGCTGATTGGCTTGCGTCGGAGGCGGATGAGCCTCTGATTGGATGAAGGTAAGTAATTCAGTTTCTTCAATTGAACTTCCGCCGAGGCTTCATCTAGCAGAGGCCCATTGAGCCTAGCACTGTGGCTAACCAACTGTGTGGAAATTGTTTACTATAAAAACACTGCAAAGCTGTTGTACCAAAACACAGAAGCTTCATTACAATTTGCATTACAACAAATTTTTAAATCTGAAAAAGCCACCCATGGAAGAACGGAATTTTTTTTTAGCCAGAATCCAAGGCAAGACAACTTCATTTATACAGCACTTTTCAGCAGCAAGACAATTCAAAATGCTGTACATTCAATTCAATGTTATTTATATAGCGGCAATTCATGAAGCATGTCATCTCAAGGCACTTTACAAAGTCAAATTCAATCAGATTATACAGATTGGTCAAAAATTTCCTATATAAGGGAACCAGTTGATTGCATCAAAGTCCCGACAAGCAGCATTCACTCCTGGAGAAGTGTAGAACCACAGGGAGAGTCGTCTGCATTGTCCATGGCTTTGCAGCAATCCCTCATACTGAGCAAGCATGAAGCGACAGCGGAAAGAAAAACTCAGTATTAACGGTCATCTGCCTCGACCGACTGGGGGTTAGAGAAGACAGAGCAGAGACACAAGAGAGACAAACAAGCACAGAAGCACACATTGATCCAGTAATCTGTGCTACATTAGATGGTAATAGCGGGTGATCTGTCTTCCCTGGATGATGTCACAGCTAACAGAACGCCAGACCAGGTGTACCTACTATGACGGGAAAAAAGAGAGAGAGAACAAAAAGTTAAAAGCTGAAATGACGACAAGCAATGCAAAACTGAAGAACAGTAGAACTCAGTAGAGTGAGAAAAATAGGCCCTGATGTCCTCCAGTAGCCTAAACCTATAGCAGCATAACTATAGAGGTAGCTCAGGGTAACATGAGCCACTCTAACTATAAGCTTTGTCAAAAAGGAAAGTTTTAAGCTTAGTCTTAAAAGTAGACAGGGTGTCTGCCTCACGGACCAAAACTGGGAGTTAGTTCCACAGGAGAGGAGCCTGATAACTAAAGGATCTGCCTCCCATTCTACTTTTAGAGACTCTAGGAACCACCAGCAAGCCTGCAGTCTGAGAGCGAAGTGCTCTGTTAGGAACATACGGGGTAATCAGAGCTCTAATATATGATGGAGCTTGATTATTAAGGGCTTTGTACGTTAGAAGAAGAATTTAAAATTCTATTCTTGATTTAACAGGAAGCCAAAGAAGGGAAACTAAAATTGGAGAAATATGATCCCTCTTGTTGATTTTCATCAGAACTCTTGCTGCAGCATTTTGGATCAGCTGAAGACTTTGAACTGCATTTTGTGGACTTCCTGATAGTAAAGAATTACAATAGTCCAGCCTTGAAGTAACAAATGCACGGACTAGTTTTGCCCAGAAAATGTATTACAAAGGGAAATATTACATAGGACATTAACAAAGGGATAAGCTAAGTAAATCCTTGACTAGACTTCTTTAGTATCACTGTAACAAGCTTCATCACTAACATTCAAAGCTTAATTGTTTCTATTCATTTATTAACAAACATACAGAAAGCACAAAATCTCAGTACTTAATTACTAATTACTAAACTAAACTAAACTTAGTAAATCCTTGGGGGTTTCTGATCTAAAGTAAATTTGTAGACTCTGTGCATACTTTCCAGGGTTCTTGCAACATGTACATGATCGTGACGCACTGCCATGGCAAAATAAAGCCGCCAGACCTTCAGAATTAAATATTTTTTTAAGATATATGTTGAAACAATGTAAAGCATATGAGACATGTAAATGCTATATTATGTATGGCCTATATTTGTGCACTTATACTAACAGAGTTTGAAATTCATTTAAATATCATGAAACGTACTTTATTTTGAAAAACTAACACTGCCTGTGCTGCCCTGCTATCAGGAGGGAAGGAAAACTAGAGATGTGACTTACTTTCAAACATCAACTAGCAACAAGTTTAGCAACTTTTTCTGAGTTAATGGTGACTTCACTGAAAGCCGCAATTGTTCTGGAGTCACTGTCTTGAGGTCACAGAGAGATCTGCTATTAACCTGGTCCTACTTCCCTCAGCGTTGTCTCAAAGGTACACCACAGCTGCTGCTGCCTTTTCCTCAAAGGCCCACATGCAGTCAGCAACAGTGCAGACAGAAGACCCGTGCCAAAATTAATGGTGATCCCGCCCTGGATTACAAAGCAGGAAAGAAATGTGACGTAAATACAGTTTTTAAAGTCTTTTCTGTCTCCGAAACTGTTGCACTAAAACAATTCCCAGAATTTGATCCACGCACAGCTTCAATCACTCATTCATCTCGTTTACTGTGTGCCTCTGTGTGTTCACTGTGTGTACCTCTGATAACTGTCTTTTTTGTACAGTGTGTTGTATGTAGTGTGGATGCAGGCAATGTATTAAAAAATCCTAAATCATCTCATAAAGGTCATTTATAGTTCCAAACACATTTAATCACTTTTTAGACACATTTTTGTCATTGTAAAAGCTGCTTATTCATACGGGATGATTAACAAATAAATATATAAACAAATATGCAAATCAGGCAATGATGTCATCTAATCCCCCCCCCCAAAAAATATGTCACATATAAAACAGTTAGATGTGCTAAGCAATCTATAGGTTGACACACTGTTCTATATTTTAGCTTTGCATGTACGTGTCCATCAAGCTCAAGTATGCGCGAGTTTAAGTAGCAGGCAGCAGGAATTACTTCCAAACACAAGGTAAACTTCCACGAGACAACATGACAGCTAAAGAGATTACTGTGAATGTTGACACTTATTGGACTTTAATATTTGATATCTGAAAATGGGTGAATGACTGACTGTAGTGTAAAGTGCTTTAGGGTCGTCGGACTTAATAAAGCATTATGCAAGTATAAGCCATTTAACAGCAGAAAAATAGGAATAAAAAAAATACATATTTATCATGCACTTTACAATTGGTTCACAAATATCAAATTGCTACAATCAAGAGTGTAAAAAAGACAAAACGTAAAGTAGTATTAAATTGATTAGAAGTGATCAGAAGTGATTAAAATAAAGTTTGGTGGTAAATCTTTTGAACAGCGTGGATTTCTACCCTTTATGGGTATCTGTTTTGGATTTAATAAATACAGTCAATTTGAAACTTACAGTGGCGCATTGTTTTCAGGATGGGTTTTTCCTGTGAACGCAATTTACTTTTTTTTGACTTCCTTCTCTGACCTCAAGGTGCCTTTTGGGATATACATGCTTACATTGGTACATATAATACTTGCCTGCAGAGACAAGTTTATCATATTATGTTAAAAAATCAACTATAACGATAATAATAACTCTAAAGTAAACAGAGCTCTGGTATTGGAATAGTATTGGCAAACATTGAAATTCAAGTATTGGGATCAGAACGGAAGTGAAAAAATGTGGATCGGTGCATCCATAAGCTTTAGTAACAACTTATGGTGGAATGTACATTGTTGCCAGGATAACACTGGTGAACTCTCTGGGTAAATAATATGGACAGTAACAGTGTTCATTTCAATCTGAAAAAGATGAGACAATTAGAAGAATTTATTGATACAATATTTTAAGACTTTGGCGCTCAGACCTCGGCAGGAAACATTCACGCTGAATTATACTTCAATATGCATAAGCAGGTGTATGAGAATAGGGATGTTCCCCCCAGGCCTGAAACTGGTGGTGGAGTGGAGATAGATGAAGTTGGTTTAGTCCATAGAGGCTGGTTTGCGAGATGATCTAATTGAGCTGAATTGGTGGGATCCAGTAGACTGCGTGAGCTGATACCAATACTTCACTCGGGGACCCCAAAGATAGATGTCCAACTTGGATAAACACAGGTTTGCCTAAACTGTCCATGATGAGCAAGCATGAAGCGACTGTGGACAGGAAAAACTCCCCTTTGGGAAGAAACCTCTGGCAGAACCAGGCTCAACATGGCGGTCTTCTGCCGGACCGATTGAGATGTGACAAGGAATTCTATAAGAGTCCGGGGAGGAATTACACTCTGATAGGGAAGAGGCTGTAGGAGCACCATAGGAAGCCAGACAGAGCTCAGCTACGATGGTGGAGAAGGGGATGGAGGTGGGTTGAATCAAGTCATCAGAGCCCAAATCAGACATTGCACAGCCACCGCTTGCTTGCTGGGTAGAAGGCTGAGATGTGAATTTGAAGTTCTTTTAAGATGAACCCAGGACGCTGATTGGCTTCGTGGAGGAGCAGTTCAAAACTGATTAGCTTGCGTCGGAGGCGAATGAGTCTCTGATTCGATGGAGGTAGGCAATAGAGTTTCTTCAATTGAATTTCCGCTAGCTTGACTAATTTAGAACAACATTTGGTATGTGTTTCAACCCATTCACAATGCAATTCCTGAGTTCCTACATTTTCTAAAATGTCTATCCCTTGTGGGGTCTCGAGGGGTGCTGGTGCCTATCTCCAGCTGTCAATGGGCGAGAGGCGGGGTACACCCTGGATAGGTCGCCAGTCTATAGCTGGGCAAAACAGAGACAAACAGGACAAACAACCATACTTGCACGCACTCACACCTAAGGAAAATTTAGAGAGACCAATTAACCTAACAGTCATGTTTTTTGAACTGTGGGAGGAAGCCGGAGTACCCGGAGAACATGCAAACTCCATTCAGAAAGACCACGGGCAAGGATAGGACTCAAACTCACGACATTCTTGCTGCACGGCAAAAGTGCTACCCACTGCACAGCCTATTTCCTGAGTTCAATAAAATCTTATTCAAGAAAATAACATTTTAAAGAATGATTCGCTCAGTGAAAATCAATACCTTTAGGACACCTGGTTTTGTTAATGCAATTATTTCGCCGGGAAATGATTTAGACTCGAATTAGTAATTTCAGATTAAACAACCAAGTTAATAACATCGACCGGAAATGACGTGTCGGGGCATTTCCTATTGGCAATGTTTAAATTAGCTTGAGTTTAATCCTAACGTTAGACAAGCACCATTAAATAAACATTTATGCTCCATATTAATAAACGCCATGCTAGTGGACATTCTCTGCTAATTTGGCTGGGCAAGCTGTACACGGCTGAATTGATTTAAGATCTCAGGAATTATGGGAAGACATTGTCAGGTCCTAGAGCTTTCCAAGCCTTTTGACACTGAAAGAGCTCAATATCTCTCTGGCATCCTCTGGGAGCCAGCAGAAGTTATGTGTGTTTAAAAATATCAGGACCTGTCATGGTTTAGTTTTGGTCTGGCTGTTTTCCCGGTTCAATCCAAAAAAAGTTAAAAAGTTTTCCCGGTTATTTTCCAGTACCTCCTCCTCTCACTCAGCTCACCCTCCACTCCTTCAGCAATCAGTCACACCTGTTAGGCACTAATTAGTCAGAACTCACTCCACCTGCCAGCCTCCCTACAAAGCCTCCCTCAGTCTTCTCTTCCCTGCCGGTTCGTCATCAGTCTCCACTCACTCCACGTCTGTCAGCCTGTTGCTCTCTGCTCAGCTGCTGGATTTCCTGCTTCCTCTGTGCTTCAAGTAAGGTCCCTGGTAGCTGCTGGATTTCCTGCTACCCTGTGCTCCAAGATCTCCTGCTACCCCTGTAGTCCAGCAGTCCTGCTCTCCCTAGAACTCTCTCGCTCTGCATCTCTGGATCAACAGCAGCCCTGCATCTCAAGAACTGTCTCGCTCTGCATCTCTGGATCAACAGCAGCCCTGCATCTCAAGAACTGTCTTGCTCTGGATCTACAGCAGCCCTGCATCTCTAAGAACTCTCTCCGGTCCTTCAGCTCCTGCTCCCATCTACACCCCAGTTCCAGTCCGGTACAGCCTCTCTGGTTTCCTTCATCCACTACTCATCTTTCATTCAATAAACTCTCAGAAATAAGCTCTGTGTGTGTGGTGTGCATCCTGGGTTCATCTTAGAAAAATCATGACAGGACCAAGCAACAACCCTAATATCCCCATGAGAAAAAGACTAAAAATGTTATGTGCACCCTTGACTATAATGTATCTTAAAATGGAATTTTTTAAAGCATCAGATGACTAGAGGTAGACATTAAACAAACACTATGCAAAACACTATGATAATGTTTTACTTGATAGTTGTAGAGTGGATGTGCAGGTGGTTGCCGAAGATGCCAGAGCTGCAGAGATTCAAGTATTCTTTTTTGTCACCAGGTGTTAAGGTGATGAAATTCCCTTTTGGCCACTCCGGCTAAGAGTACACATAAGAAAGACAGACAAACAAACAAACAAGTAGGCAATGAACAAGGGTTATAGTCTTTTTTTATGATGGTGTGCAAGTAGCCAATAACATTAAGGTGATTGTAATGTATGATGTGCTAGTTACCGGGGTGGTAATTTATAAAGCATTGGACTGCAGTCTCCCATCAGGGGGCGATTGCCCTCACAGCTCTTTGGAAGAAGCTGTTTATAAGTTTATTTGTTTTGGCTTTGAGGCTTTTAAAGTGTTTACCTGATGGGAGAGGGGCAAACAGCGCATTGCCTGGGTGGGTGGGATCAATTGGCGATACGTCTGGCCCTTCTTTGGACTCGTGTTGCATAAATTGAGTCCAGATGCTGCAGACGGCATCCCACAACCCCTTGCGCTGTTCTCACCACCCGAGCTAAGTCCTTCTTCTCCTAAACTGTGCAGCTTCCATGCCATACAGTTATGCTGATACACTCTCTATGATAGCTCTATAGAAGTTCTTTAGCAGTTTAGGTCCAGTCCTTTTCCGAGCTTTTCCGTTTCCTGAGGAAGAAAAGCTGTTGTTTGGCCTTCTTCACCAGGGGCCAGGTGTTCACAGTCCAGGAGAGGTCAAAAGTCATGTGAATGCCCAGGAATCTAATGCTGTCCACACGCTTCACCACCTCCCCCTGTATGTAGAGAGGAGCAGGTTCAGTCCTCCTGGACCTCCTGTAATCTGTTACCTCCTTGGTGTTGCTGGTGTTCAGGATCAGGTTGTTCCTGAAGCACCACAATGTGAGATTGCTAACCTCATCCCTGTAGTGGGACTCATCATTGTTGGAGATGAGAACCACTACAGTTGTGTCTTCCGCACACTTCACCACTGTGTTTGTGGGGTGGATAGCAGAACAGTCCTGAGTGAAAAGGGTGAAGAGAGCAGGGCTGAGGACACAGCCCTGTGGCATTCCTGTGTGGAGCACATGTGTGTTTCCCTATCCTCACCACCTGGGGCCTGTTGGTGAGGAAGCCACTGATCCAGGAGCAGAGGTGTGAATAATCCCATGTTGTGGAGCTTCAGAGCCAGCACGTGTGGAAGCACAATGTTGAATGCTGATCTGAAGTTCATGAAGAGCATCCTAACATAGGTGTTGGGATGCTGCAGATGGGTCAGAGCTGAGTGCAGTGCTAACGAGATAGCATCCTCCGTGGAGCGATTCTCCCTCTAGGCAAACTGCAGGTTATCCAGGCTGTCTTGCTGCCTTGTTGATGTTAACCTTTTTCAGGGAAGAGGACACTTGGTGGAGCTGCGGGACAAGAGGCTGATGGTGCTCCTGTGGCTGGGGAAGATGTTCAGGTTCCCTGCTGCTTGTAGAGTCAAAGCGTGCAAAGATGCTGTTTAAGGTGTCAGGGAGATCCGGGTTATTGCTGGGCTGCTGGTCGCTGCGCTTGTAGTCTGTGATGTTTGTGATGCTCTCCACCTGTCGCGTGGACTGTTGCTGCTGAAGTTGTCCTCGATGCGCTCCTTGAATTTATGCTTTGCCTTCTGGATGCCTTTTTTAACTTCACTTCTAGCCTGCTGTTGGCCAGTCTGTCTCCAGATCTGAATGCTGCATCCTAGGCCTTCAGCAGGAACCGCACCGAGCTGTCCATCCATTGTTTCTGGTTAGGAAACACTCTGAGGACACAGACACTCTGATCGACTGAGGAAGAGTTCCAGAACACTTGAGCTTGGAAGGATTCTGAGAGGGTTTGGATCCAGCGTAGTAACAGGCAGTATTTGTTCTGAGCTCAGGCCAACAGTTCCATGTCATGGGCTGTCCATGTGAATTTATCAGAAAGGGAAAAAAAATACTATGCAGCTATTAAACATTTTCAGAAAAAATGCATACATTGCATAAGAAATCCAATGTTCAAGATAAACAGCCACAGTTTTACAGAACTGTTACGGATTATTAGATTACAGAGACTGGGCTGCGAATAGCAGTTACCATGGAAACTATAGATAGACAACAGACACTGGAGACACAGAGCCTGACATACTTAGATTGGACAGAATGATCAGGGCAAGATGTATGAGCTAGGACATGTCTACAATATAGTATGATCTTCTCGACCAATGTGATGACCGGAACACTGATATCATACTCACCCACACCCTTGAATGGGTGTACATGATTGGTCCTTCTTAATGTCTGTGTGAGTAATGAACAGGGCTGTCTTGCATCCGGAAATATTTCTGTCGCATTGTTGTATATGAGAGTCCAGTACTGAAGCTGTAAACATCCCTCTGCTTTTTAGATTAAATATGTTAAAATCTAGTTTTGGTTTCAAGACTAATTTTATTACTGCAGAAGTCAATAGAAACACCACATTATTCAGGCAAAGAATCTGGGGTGATTGCAACCAGGTCAATTCTTTCGAAATGATTATGCTACCTTTGTTACTGAAAGAAGGTATTGACATTTATTTTGTTGTTTCTAGCACTAGAAATTTTATCTCATGTGGTGGAAGGCTAACCTGAGTCTTGCCAGATGAATGTAGCTCTTCCGAGCGCCACATGGCTTCACATCCATCTGGAATCATTGCCAATACCACATGAAATTGACGAGCCAATCAAGATCACTGGGTGGGATATTCATAGATGTGAGGTATCAGAGAAGCAAATGTTTATTTTTAGACAACAATGGTGGCTCAAAGCGAGGAAGTGAGCAGTAACAATAGTACTGTTATACATTGCCACTCAAAAGCCTGGGGCTTTTGAGAAGCCTGGGCTTTGCAAATTACGGGTAGTGTTTCCATACACAAACATGCGACTAATTTAATTTAACCGCACTATACTTTCCTGTGTTTTTTGTCTCCCTGCCGACCTAGTACTCCTCTGCTTTCTCGGGGCTTGTTGAGGGGGCGGGGTTGCGTGCAGTAAGAAAAACCGTTCACCACATGGGTGGAGTAAGGAGATGAGGAGTTTACAAACCTATCAATTTTATAACCTTAATTTATGACAAAATGTTGTTTTAAGATGATTTTAGGTGATAAAGTACACCTCCAAACTTGATCTGTGCAGTCAGTTGTGCAATTATACACTGTTTAAGGTTATTTAATGTTTATTAAATAACCCTCTGTTAAGTATTGTCTGGTGATGATCAGCTCTTAAGCTGATATCAAGACAATGGTTGAAAGGGATGAATTCGAGCACTAGCGATCTTTTAAAGGAGAAGTCCGGTGAAAATCAGAATTCAAACTGCTGAAAGTACTTTAAATATAAAACTACTACATACTGTGCAAAAAATTATCCGTTTTTTTAATTAAGAATAATTCTCATTTAATCATGTTTATGTGGAGGAATCCATCTTGGTCAAGAATAGTACTGTCACCTCCCATTTTTTGACGTCACTCGGCGGACCCGCTGTTGAGCAAGTTTCAACGCTCTGTTTGTCACGGCGCACTATTTTCCAAGATGGCAACGACTGGTGCTCTGTACGAAGCAGAGAGTGATGAAGTATTTAGTGACAGTGATGAGAGTTCCGTGGAGTCATCATCATCTGATAGCGATATGGATGTTTTAGAAGAGTTTCTTGACAGAAACCGGACTTTTGACGGAATCCAGCGTACCTATTTCCATTGCAAACTCAGTATATATATATACACGCGCGTGTGTGTGTGTGTGTGTGTGTGCGTGCGCGCGCTCCGCGCAGCACGGCTTTGCCAGCGCTGCAGCGGAGCGCGCACACACACACACACAGCGGAGGAGAGATCGCGCTGAAGTGACTTAAGTTATATATTTGCCCCCTAGTAAATAGGGCAGGTGGTCATTATTGTATAAATAATAAAATATAAAAGCATTCCAGCACATGCTGGGTGGAGCACGGCTTTGCCGGCGCTGCAGCGGAGCGCACGCACGCACACACACACACACACACACACAGCGGAGGAGAGATCGCGCTGAAGTGACTTAAGTTATATATTTTCCCCCTAGCAAATAGTGCAGGTGGTCATTATTGTATAAGTATTAAAATATAAAAGCATTCCAGCACATGCTGGGGCGGAGGGATACCATGTGGTATCCCTCCGCCCCTCTGGTCGGTAACCATCCCCGTAACTTCTAAATTAAAAATTAAAAATTTAAAAATAACTTACTGAAAATCCTCGCCCTCATGTCATGTTCAAAACATTCTTCTTCGAGATGGTCACTGCATATGACGTGTTTTCTCTCTGGCCAGAAGTTAGATGGCAAATCCGCTCTTCAAGTTAGCAATCCAGCGCCGAGCCCGGTGGCTCATGAATCGGGAAGTTGAAATAAGCTATGTTTTTTCCACTTTTACCAGTTGTGTTGGAACATCCGATGGCCATGCACGTGGGCATTGTTGCTTCAGCAATAGCTCTTGGGAATGTCAGCGGTGAAGTCCTCTGGAAATCCGAAATAATTATTGATGATCGCAGCTGTGTAGAACGACTCCTATTGACTTTGCATGGAAAGCGGAGAGAAATGCTGTCGCCGCTTCCGCTTTTCTACGTCGCAGGATGTGATGTCAAACGCCCCTTACTGCCCAAATATGGGCAGTAATGTCAGCCCCCATACACAGTGATTCAGACGACAATTTATGTTTTTATTTTCTTATTGATTAAAGATAAGTTCATTAAATAACCACGAACGTATTAGTTTTAGTTATAGCTAATGATACCCTGATTTTTCCTTGTTGACCGGACTTCCCCTTTAACAGCAAAACCTGCACACACATAGAATAAAGGAGTGACAACTTCTTTTCAAGTTCAAGAATTAATAACAGAAATAAAATGAACATCCAGAGAACATCACTATGTAATGCTGTTTATCTGAATTAACACAATATTTCGATTAACAAATCCTCTCTTATGGGCTAGTGAAACTTAACTAAACTACTATGTCACGATCCCTAGGCAGTTGTGATTATTTATGTTTGAGTTTTTTATCTTTGGGATCGTGCATTTGTTCTGTTATTGGGTTTACATTCATTGATCGTTTTTCATGTCTCTTCTTAAGTTGCCTTCCAGCTGTTCTGTTACCTTTGATTATTCCACACCTGTGTCCTGTTTAGTTCAATTATCTCCTGTGTATTTAAGTTCCGGGTTTCTGTTCAGTCTTTGCTGGATTGTTAGTGTATTTTTCATCCTAGTCTGTGTTCATTCCTTGTCAGTTAGTTTTCTCTTTGGTATTTCGTCCCAGTCTGAAGCCTCCCCTTTGTAACCTTCTTGATGTGCTTTCTGGATTAAAAACTTCTTACCTGCTTACCGATGTCTCCTCACCGCTTCTTCTGCACCGTGGGTCCTCAACAAAAACCTCAATTCATGACATACTAAGCAAAATGAAGATAAAAGAAGCTAAGCTAAGGAACTATTTACATGCAAAAACAAACAAAAGACAAAACAAAAGCTGTTGATCATAATCAGAATAAGTCAGTGAATCCTTGTTCACTGCAGATCTGATTCCAAAAAGCATGGAATGGAGTTAAAAACATTTTGGTTGTGTTTCAATCATTCACAATGCAAAGCCTGAGCTAAACAAAACATTATTTGATGAAATAATATTTTGTTTAAGTTAAAGAACCAAAGTTCACCTTAAAGAATGTGAATTGTGGTTAAATTAGCTTAACTAATTCAGAACAACATTTGACATGTGTTTCAACATATTCATAATGCAAAGCACAAGTTAACCAGAACATTATTTTGAGTAAATAATATTCTAAAGACTGATTTGCTCAGTAAAATCATTTAACCCTTATGTACGGCCGATCTTGCGATTCTCCCTCCGGGCGCCTGGGGTCGCTGTGGCGATCTGTCGCTAAAAAGGTTAAAGTCTATGTTATCAAAATTGCCTTTAAGCCAACATTAATATTCGATATTAATGCGGGAATAAGGCTCATAGCACCATCGAAGGATGGCCGAGCAAAACGGTTAAGCTTTATGCTTGAAAACAAGTTAGCAGGAGCTAATAGCATTTTGGCTAGCGGGCATTCGGTGCTAACAAATAAAAGCTTTAGCTTTAATTTTAGTCATAATGAGTGGGCTGGATAACGTAAACGTTACTGTCCCATCAATGTTTGAAACCCTTGTGGAGATAACCTTTTGTTATAACCATAAAACACACTCAAATTATATTAGCAATACCATGAAACGAAGGCTAGCGTGAGCTACCTCCGTTAGCCCTTTGTTCTAAAGGCACCGTGTGTACAACGATTTACAAAACATTTCCCAATAAACCCTTTTAACTTCTCTCCCAACTCTCTCTGCCCAAACCTGTCGGCGCCTCATGTGGTCATCCGAGAAGGCAGTTAAAGCAGGAAAGTTGTTGGTTTGTTCAGCAGCGGGCAAGGCGCTGCATGTGGTAACCAACAGCACCATGTGGTAACCAACAGCGTGGTCGGGCAGCTTGGCGACGCGTGGTCGGGATAGCTTGGAGGCCTCGACTGATGTCCATTTAATAGTCTGATCGCTCAGCTTGTCTGGTGAGGGAAGGCATCCACCGTCTCGCGTCTGCTTTTCTGCAACAGCTGACAAAAATGAACAAAGCTGTTTTGGCATCCCTTACTTTGCGGCTGGTTTGCGCAGAAGTCAGAGTGAAACTTAGCTCTGTCCCAGTAGTTCCTCCGATGCCAGGGAAGTCCTCCATTGAAGCAGGCAGACGAGTTTAGCAGACCCTGGGTCAAGCATGGCTGGTCCAAGCACCTTCCTTCAGATGCTGGCTTGTGTATCGGTCAGGCCCGTGCAGGGCCCATGGCCCGAAGTGGTTTTCTGATCTGCCCCAGGACGAGGTGGTCTGAGCAGACTGGAGTCTGAAGAAATCTGGGCAGAAGAGATGTGGGAGCTGCAGGAGAAGGTCTGTAGGGGGGGTGGTCAGAAGCACCCTGCTGAGAGAGGAGGTCCTTTGTGCCTGTGAGGGTCTCATGTTTGCAGCAGGAGTGGAATTCCTTTTGTTATCTCCTCCATACTACATGGCCAGAATTCAGTCTAACATCAAATATTATTATCATGCCGTTATTATGGCACAACACAGTTCATCAGGAATATGAGCAAATTCTAATTCTGTTTGAACTTGTCGGGAGCAGCAGAGACCCGATGTCAGGCGAGCCTGGCTTGGAAGACTGCAGTGTTACGGCCGCTGCGAATGGGTTATTACTCGGCTAGACAGTCTGGGATTTCCTGCTGACTAGATCATGTTTGTCGTGGCTGAAAAGTCACCCTAAAGGGTTTACTAAATTAGTGGAGACATTTCAGCATAACAGATATCCAAAATCTTGGCTGGGTGTTTTGAGTTTCCTGTCTATCTGTCTGTCTCTCTCTGTCTGTCTGTGTGTGTGTGTCTCTCTCTCTCTCTCTCTCCCCCTCTCTCTCTCTCTGTCTGTCTGTCTGACTGTGCGCATGCAGCAGGCTCGCTTTCCGTGGCAGAGAAAGAGGAGGAGAGAACTGCTCACCGCTTATAGCCTGGCTTTTAACTTGCATAAAAATTATTTTGCTGTGATCAAAAGTTTGCGATACTGTACTTACAAACCATTCCCCCGACAGAGACGGATAGATCTTCCATTCAGGTAGTATGCATGTCTGCGGACGGATATGGGAAGAATATTTAATGCGCATTATAATCTTGTGCACCTTATGGTCCGAAAATTACTGGTAATTCTTTAAAATAACTCTGACATTGGTCATTTATCGTGCTATATCCATGATGGCAGCTGTTCTGTTTTGGTTTTTCAGGGGTTGGTTTCGATACGAGTGGTTGAAGTAGCACGCCAGCAACAATGATGGACAAGTAGTTTATCCAATCATATGCAAGGATTTTTGATAAGGCCCTTCCTTCTGAAATACATCTCCAATGGAGCAATAGCAGATTGATGTGTAAAGCCGTGTGGAGCTCGGCCGAACTACATCCATCTGGCAACTCAGTTTAGTGGAAGGCCCTGGTGATCTAAAATTTGGGTTTATTCGTCACAGCAGGGGGATCAACCAAAAGAAGTCAAATTAGATTGTCTTGCAAAGTGACTCCAAACATGGTCAATCAGCAGAGGAGAATGAAGTTCTTCAGTGCCATTCACACTGAACTTGGTTCGGGTGGAGGTTTCTTCTGGTTAAAGGCTGGGTTTCCTCTCCACTGTTACAACATACATACCGGGTAAGAAGGATTGCTGTGACGTCAACAACACAGTGCAAGCGACTGTCCATTGTTGCTCCACACTTGTCAAAGAGGACTTAATGCTGCAAGTCAATGACTCGATGCAATCTGTCTGTATCATTTGATAGAACAAACTTTTGTAAAGTGCCTTGAGATGACATCTTGTGAACTGGCACTATATTAGACCCTTTATAGAATTGCAACGCTCTATTCTGCAATTGTGCTGCTCAGGGTGGCAGCCTGTTTATGTAGCTCTGTAACTTTGATTGAATTTTTTTTCAAACCATCTCTGCCATCCATATTATGGACAACGTGAGATCGTTAGCTAAAGAGTTGGATGAACTTCAAGCCCTGACAAGGACTCAGCAAGAGAATCGGGAATGCAGTATTATGTGTTTTTTATTGGGACATGGCTGCAGGATCATATCGCCGATTCCAACGTCTCTCTGCTGGGCTTCATGACTATACGAGCAGATAGAGATTTAAAGAGTATCAGGGAAAGGAAAGGAGGTTGAATGTTTGTCAACAACAGATGGTGTCACCCAGCACACATTACTGTGAAGTGTCATCTCTGCAGTCAAGACTTTGAACTATTGGCAGTTAGTTTTCATCCATATTATTTCTTGACTTCACCAGTGTTGTTTTGGTGGTTGTTTACATTCCACCCTAAGCTGTTGCCAACAATGCATGTGATGTCGTCAGTTCCATTGTTGCGAAGATGCAGACCCAACACCTAGTCTTTTGTGGCAATATTTGGTGATTCTACCAAATAGAATCACCATTCTCACCATTCTTATAGCTAATTCTACTTGTTTAAACTGTGTTTTTCTAAGCTGGGTGTTGAGACTTTACTATCAACAAATAAGAAGCTCTTATGTCCATCTGTCCTCCAAATTACTGTTCCTGGACAATGTACTCAAATTATTACCCAAAAGTTAATGTTTCCTTATGTTTTTTTTCTTCAAGCTTCCTTTTTCATTGAAAAAAAACCCAGACAAACAACTAATTCATTTATTGCAAGTGTGATTTTTTTATTTGTATATTTACCAGGATCTAAAGAGAGTATCCTTCCCTCCATACCCTGGGGATTATCTACATCCTGTGGTGTATGCCTGCACTGCAGTTATGCTGCTCTGTTTGCTTGTCTCCATCATGACTTACATTGTACACCACAGGTAAGAGGATCAATCTAAAGATTTTTTATCCAATTAAACTTTCTGAATTATTAAATTTTTTGGCTTCATCTAACCCTTCAAACTGTACATTAAACCCCATCCCAAAAAACTATTTAAGGAAGTGTTCCATTTGATTACAGCCCAATTCTTGTTATGATTAGTCTATTCTTATAGATCCAAGGTGGTGGCGTTGGGGCCCGCAGATGCCCGAGGCTCTTGGCTCATTATGTTTATTCTTGTGTTTTGTTCATGTTGTGACTGCTATCTGTCTGTTCTTATTTGGAAATAAATCTTACCAGATGCTAAGGACTATTTGCATGCTTGTGGCTTTTCTAAGAATGTGTATCCTATACTTTCATGCAATTGTACAGTATTTTGCATGGTTGTGTAAAGTGAGTGCTCTGTCTTTTTTGACTAAAATGTTTAAATCTTATCAGATCCTAAGAAGTATTTGCACACTTGTAGCTTCCCAGGACGTGTTGTTCAACTATTTGAACATTGTGCTTTGTTGTGTCAGTGTGTTATGTGTTAATCTCTCTGAATTCTGAACCGGTGTCTCACCAAACTTTCCTTATGGTTACATGATGACAAGAAAGATTCTTGATTCTGTGTGAACAGATATGTCCCACAAACTTTTAAAGTTGCTATGATTAAAGCTTTAATGAAAAAACATACCCCCAATCCAGACACCCTTATCAATTATTGACTTAGATCTAATTCCTCTGCCATATCTCAAATTCTTGATAAAAAAGCTTCACAAATAAATTTTGAGTTTTTATACTGCCTTAATCTCAGTTAAAGAAAGAAAAAATATCTATCTATCGATCGATCAATCTAATTGGAATGACACAGGGAATAAGTACTTTATACACATATACAACTTTATTAAATACTTTTTGGATACACGTTTTTGGTAACGTCAACTTCAAGGCATATCCTGTATTGCATATGCATATGCATATATGCATTGCTGACATGTGATTTTGACCCATTTTTCTGTACAAATTGTCTTGTGTGGAGTGGTGGCCAAGTGGCAGCGCTCTTGCATTCTGAGAAAGCTCCAACTCCCCAGTTCGAACCCCGCAAATTGCCACTATAAGTCACTGAGCAAGGCCTTTAGCTCCAGATTGCTCCCCGGGCATTGTAAAGCTGCCCACTATTAAATGCATAAGACACATTTTGTTGGAATGTACATTTGCAATAACAAATAATGATTTCTTTCTTTCTTCCAATCTTCAGTTGTTTCCATAGATTTTTATCTTTGGAAATAGTAGCTATTATAGCACTTTTAATTTCTTTCTCTGTAACCAATTACGTGTTTCCTTGACTGTGTTTTGGGGACTAATGTGTTGCTTGGAAATGGACACTCCTTTCATCTTCGGAATCTTATCAAATATGTCCCAGTCCATTTCTTCACTCATCCTTCAGTTATATGAAGTCTTCGAGCATCATGTGCTTTAAGACAGGTCACACCTCAATATTCTTACATGCAATCTTCACTTTTGGCATAGTGGTTTTGAAGTAATGTGCAGAAATATTCTTCCTCCAAACGGGGTGTGTGACGATGGCTTTCAGAGAATTAAACTTTGGCCGCATCGTCCAACATTTAATTGGATTGTCCAAATCTTTATCAACAAACTTCAAAGTTGTCTTTCTGCAGCAGTGTAGTTTTGCACAGTAAGTGTGCATTGAGCCCATTCGGGTCCAATTCAGTTTATTTATAATAATGTCAGATCACAACAGCTCTCAAGACACTTTACTTGGCTCAGACCCTGCTCAGTATGAGCAAACATCTGCCAAAACTAACTGGGGTTTTGAGAAGTCTGAGCATACACACAAAACCCACAGAAGCACTGGTATTGAAGTTAAGTGCAATATTTGTTGTTTTCATATAAAAAACTGTACTTATTATTTCCTGTTTTGTTGGAGCAGTGTGTGATTGTTGGCTCTTGTTTGCTTATTCTTTTGACCCCTTTAGTCAGAAATCAAATGATGGCAGTGGCTGGTTTAGAGTCAAATAACACTAATCCAAATTAGGATTTTGGCACCAACAGCACCACAGGATAATTTGAAGGTCAACAGTTACAGCTGTAACTATTGCCATCGGTACATTTTGCCACAGGAAGACTTTCTTGTGAAGATATGCTGGCTTTTACCAATTATACCACTCTGCAAAACTTTGTTAATGAGAAACCTATTTGTAGTCCATCAGTTATTTTTAAACAAGCTAATAATTATCCCTTCTGCAGCTGGGATTCGTTCTAAATACTGACAAATTTCAGCTGGTTTCTATGCCATTTTGTACATTATTTCTAATGCCTATTCCCTGTACTATTCCACTTCATTACACATACAATAACTTAATTCATGGACTACTATACTGTTTTGATTTCTTTATGTGTGCATTTCATAGGTTGCTGTTCTCATCTGGTGTACATTTCTCGTCAATAGAAATAATAGAAATATATTCACTGAGAAAAATGTTAGCACATGCAATACTTAAATATTAATAGTATTGGTAAAAAAATAATTACCAAGCCTCAAAATGGCCAAAATAATGTGGACTTACAATCTGACATCATATGCCCGTTTCTGCAGGAAGTAATACTGTCCTTCCATTTTCTAACATGTCTATCCCTTGTGGGGTCGAGAGGGGTGTTGGTGCCTATCTCCAGCTGTAAATGGCTGAGAGGCAGGGTACACCCTGGACAGGTCGCCAGTCTATCGCAGGGCAACACAGAGACAAACAGGACAAACAATCATTCTCGCACACACTCACACCTAAGGAGAATTTTGAGAGGCCAATTAACCTAACAGTCATGTTTTTGGACTGTGGGAGGAAGCTGGAGTACCCGGAGAGAAACCCAGGCATGCACAGGGAGAACATGCAAACTCCATTCAGAAAGTATGAATCTCATTGTTGCTCATCAGAATTGAAGAACTATGTGTCTGTTGCATGCAGATTTTCTTTTGGAAACATCACCAAACATACATTAAATGTTGAGATTACTGTGTTCTTTCCCATAAACCTCTGCTGTTTAACCAGCTGTACAACTTCATAATAACTTTCTTTATTCACTGTTTCCAGTGTCATCCGCATCAGCAGAAGGGGATGGCACACACTCCTCAATTTCCTCTTTCACACAGGACTGACTTTTGGGGTGTTTGCTGGAGGCATCAATCAGATCCACTTTCCTTTGGGTTGTCAGATTGTAAGTTGGTAATATTTATTCACATATTTGCTATTGAGCACAGTAATATTGGCCCGTTGTGTGCATCATTTGTGCATACCCTCTTTAATCTTAAAAAATGTCAAGGAACTTTCCTTTAAGTATCCATGATGTTAGACAGAGGCCTTTTTCCCTTAGCCCCTCTTTGTCATGGTTTTTATATGTTTTGCCCACATGCAGACACAATACAGAAAACAGAGCGCAGTTTAAGATGTTTATTTAAGTTCAGGCTGCAGAGAACGACACAGTAGACTGGATCTATTGAGGTCTGAACGTGAATGCTGGAGAAACTGCGGGAAGAAAGAGGAGATGGATTATGAGAGATCGAACCAGAGGGAAATCTCCAGAAGCCGAGCCGCTTACCATTTAGTTGGGCTGATCTAACCGGGGAAGTAGTGCCAAGGGAACTCTGGGGTCGAATGCTCACGATGGTTAACAGGTGGCTAGCAGCAGGAGGGCGGGCTGATGGTAAGTCGGCGAGGGATCCGGAGCGAGCCACGGCAGACAGAGGTGACAGATGGATTAACCAGAGAACGGAGGGAACCAGAATCCAGGGAAGGGGAACCTCGAGCCCGACTTGGTAACGCCAAGGGAGTAAGAGGAGGAATGCCAGAGTAACATCTGAGCGTAGTGGATTCACGAGAGGCTGGTTCGTCGAACGAGAAGTCAAGGCGGGTGAGTATCCAAAAAGCCAAACTAAGAAAAAACAGGAGATCCAAAATTAGTCAAATGTCTGAGAACAAAGACTCACGAGTACAGATTTCCAGGATCAGGTCAGAGGCCACGTCGTACCATGACTGGGTAAGGCTCTGGCGTCTTCCATCTGTCTGTGCCTTCCTTAAGACGCCAGTGAATTACTGCTCCAACGAGCCGCAGGTGTGGACCACGCCCCCCGGCTGACTAGAACCACCTGTGGAGCAGAGTGAGAGCACCAACACAGAGAGAACCCTGACACTCTTCACATTGGAAAATAATGGTAAACATTCAATTGAAGTGACAAGTTGTGGTTGGAATTCTAAACAATAACTGACTTCCTAGAGTTATTGAATAAGGAAACAGTGGAGTGATGAAGTTCCAGTAATTTTCTTGAGAAACAGAGCAGAGATCACATAGATGGAAAGTAATTGCACCCCAGTCCCGCTGGAGTCTGCGTCTGCCTGTTTCTGCCCCTCCTCGATTTCACCTCTCCCTAATAATCGATAGTGGCCTTGGCATGAGACCACTCATGTCTTTTGAAAACAAAGACAATCTATCCTAGACAATCATCATCCCGCATAGTAGCTATGCAGCATTTGGCCTTGTAATCAGCAGGCCCGTGCTCACATGTCCGGGTGGCGTGAGGCCATAGTGACTTCAGAATAATATTCCCATAACATTCCACCCTTTTGATCACAGAGACAATGTTTTATCTGTGTGATTCAATTCAATTCAATTCAATTTTATTTATATAGCGCCAATTCATGAAACATGTCATCTCAAGGCACTTTACAAAGTCAAATTCAATCATATTATACAGATTAGGTCAGATTATACAGATTGGTCAAAAATTTCCTATATAAGGGAACCCAGTTGATTGCATCAAAGTCCCGACAAGCAGCATTCACTCCTGGAGAAGCGTAGAGCCACAGGTAGAGTCGTCTGCATTGTCCATGGCTTTGCAGCAATCCCTCATACTGAGCAAGCATGACGTGACAGTGGAAAGAAAAACTCCCCATTAACGGGAAGGAAAACCTCCAGCTCAGTATGAACGGTAATCTGCTTCGACCGACTGGGAGTTAGAGAAGACAGAGCAGAGACACAACAAAAGAGACAAAAAAGCACAGAAGCACACATTGATCCAGTAATCTGTTCTATATTAGATGGTAATAGCGGGTGATCTGTCTTCCCTGGATGATGTCACAGCTAACAGAACGCCAGACCAGGTGTACCTACTATGAAGAAAAAAAGAGAGAGAACAAAAAGTTAAAAGCTGAAATGACGACAAGCAATGCAAAACTGGAGAACAGCAGAACTCAGTAGAGTGAGAAAAATAGGCCCTGATGTCCTCCAGTAGCCTAAGCCTATAGCAGCATAACTATAGAGGTAGCCCAGGGTAACATGAGCCACTCTAACTATAAGCTTTGTCAAAAAGGAAAGTTTTAAGATTAGTCTTAAAAGTAGACACGATGTCTGCCTCACAGACCAAAACTGGGAGTTGGTTCCAAAGGAGAGGAACCTGATAACTAAAGGATCTGCCTCCCATTCTACTTTTAGAGACTCTAGGAACCACCAGCAAGCCTGCAGTCTGAGAGCGAAGTGCTCTGTTAGGAACATACGGGGTAATAAGAGCTCTGATATATGATGGAGCTTGATTATTAAGGGCTTTATACGTTAGAAGAAGAATTTGAAATTCTATTCTTGATTTAACAGGAAGCCAAAGAAGGGAAGCTAAAATTGGAGAAATATGATCCCTCTTGTTCATTTTCATCAGAACTGCATTTTGGATCAGCCGAAGACTTTGAACTGCATCTTGTGTACTTCCTGATAGTAAAGAATTACAATAGTCCAGCCTTGAAGTAACAAATGCATGGACTAGTTTTTAAGCATCCCCCTTGGACAGAATGTTTGTAATTTTGGCAATATTCCGGAGGTGAAAAAAGGAAACTCTGGAAACCTGTTTAATATGGGATTTAAATGACATGTCTTGGTCAAAAATAACACCAAGATTTTTTACTTTATTACCAGAGGCCAAGTTAATGCCATCCAGATTAAGTGATTGATGAAGAAGTTTATTTTTTGAGGACTCTGGTCCAAAGAATACAACTTCTGTCTTGTCAGAATTTAAATGCAGGAAATTTAAAGTCATTCATCTTTTGATGTCATCAAGACATGACTGCAGTCGAAGTAATTGATTGGATTCATCAGTATTTATGGATTAATCCCATGCTTTCTGATAATTTTGCCAATCTGAAGCATAGATATAGTGAAGACAATTGGTCCAAGGATTGAACCCTGTGGTACTCCACAAGTGACCCTAGAGTTTGAGGAAGATTTATTAACATGAACAAACTGGAATCTGTCCGATAGATAAGATTTAAACCAGCCAAATGCTTTCCCCTTAATCCCTACAGTATGCTCAAGTCTTTGTAGGAGAATATCGTGATCAACTGTATCAAATGCAGCACTGAGATCTAACAGGACAAGTACAGACACAAGTCCATTATCTGAGGCTTGAGAATGTCATTAATGACCTTCACCAGAGCTGTTTCAGTGCTATGATGAGCTCTGAAGCCTGACTGAAACTCCTCAAGTAGGTCATTACTTTGTAAATGTTCGCAAAGTTGATTAGCAACTACTTTCTCAAGAATTTTAGATAAGAAAAGAAGATTAGATATACAGTAGGTCTGTAATTTACTAACTCATCTTGATCAAAAGATGGTTTCTTAGGAAAAGGTTTAATAACAGCTTCTTTAGCCTATGGTACATATCCATTTACTAAGGATAGATTAATCATGTCACCTGCCACTGATCAAAGGGAATATCTCCTTAAACAACTTGGTTGGGATTGGGTCTAATATACAGGTAGAAGGTTTAGATGAAGCTAACATTTTAGATAGCTCAGAAAGCTCTAGTGCTTCTAAACAGTTCAATCACCGCGCAGGTTCTAAAGATTCCTCCAACGCTGCCTCACTTACTGGGGACGAGGTAATCAAGTTTGGGAGGATGCCAATTGTTTTATTTTTAATGGAATCAATTTTATTTATGAAGAATGCCATAAAGTCATTACTGCTAAGAGCTAAGGGAATGGATGGATCAACGGAGCTGTGACTCTGAGTAAGTTTGGCAACTGTACTGAAGAGAAATCTAGGATTATTTTTATTCTCCTCAATTAATGATGAAAAATATGCTGCTCTAACGCTGTGAAAGGTCTTTTTATACAACAATAGACTGTCTTTCCAGATTAGGTAGAATTCCTCTTGGTGTATAGAGTGCCATTTTCTCTCCAATTTCCTAACATTGTGCTTCAAGGAACGCAGCTCTGAATTAAGCCAGGGAGCCAGCTTCCTGTGAATAATCACCTTCTTTTTCAAGGGAGCTACATTGTCTAATGCAGAACGCAATGACAAAGTCACACCGTTAACAAAGACATCTATTTGTGAATGGCAAGAAACATCATTGCTGCTATCTGCAGGGTATTTCTGCAATACTGAAGATATTAAAAGGGGGACAGATTCTTTAAAGTTTGATGCAGCATTATCGGATAAAGATCTACTGCAATGGAACCCTTATTTGGGGGTGGAGAACTCAGTTAGATTAAACTCAAATGTTATTAAAAATGATCAGATAGGACAGGGTTGTGAGGAAATACTGTTAATTCTTCACAATCAATGCCATATGTCAGCACAAGGTCTAAAGTAAGGAGCCAAGAGTGCGTCGGTTTATGCACATTTTGAGCAAAACCAATTGAATCTAGGATAGTTTTAAAGGCTACACTAAGGTTATCACATTCTGTGTCAACATGAATTTTGAAATCCCCACTATAAAAACCTTGTCAGTGTTTATCACCAAATCAGATAAGAAGTCTGACAACTGATCCAAAGAGTGTAAGGGCCTGGTGGACGATACAAAACAACAAACAGAAGAGGTTTTATTGCTTTGCAATTTGGATGAGGGAAACTGAGGGTTAAATGTTCAAAAGAAATGTAATTATTAATGGGCCTGGGACTAATTAATAAATCAGAGTGAAAGATGGTTGCCACTCCTCCTCCTCTTCCCACAGATCTGGGAATGTGGAAATTTGAATAATTGCAGGGAGTTGACTAATTTATACTAACGTAGTCCTCTTGTAGCCAGGTTTCTGTGAGACAAAATAAATCAATCTTATTATCGGAAATCAATTCATTAACTAATTCTTTGGAGGGAGAGACCTTATAGTTAATAGACCACATTTAATTGTTTTATTTTTTGTTTCAAGGTGAGCCGTATTGCTTTTTATTAGATTTTTATGATTTGTTCCTTTTAGATCAGTTTTTGATCTATTCAGTTTTGGCCGTGGGAAAGACACTGTCTCAATAGGGTAATGGGTGGGTAACAGTACAGAAGCTGCAGAGAGGTGTTTTAAACTACAGCTCTGCTTTCTGGTCTGGACCCTGGGTTGTCAGCATTTAAGAGAACTAATAAATACGTCCAGATTCCTAGAAAGAAGAGCTGAACCATCCAAATGGGATGGATGCCGTCTCTCCGGATCAGACCAGGTTTTCCAGGTTGAATGATGACATGCAGCTAAACATGTCATCACTGGTCAGATCAGGCAGGGGACTAGAGAAATTTACGGAGTCCGACATTGTTTTAGCAAACTTACACACCGAAGCAACGTCAACTTTGGTGACCTCCGATTGGCGTGACCGGGTGTCATTACCGCCAGCGTGAATAACAATCTTACTGTATTTAAGCTTACCCTAAGTCAGCAGTTTCAGGTAGGATTCGATGTCGCCTGTTCTGGCCCCTGGCAGGCATTTGACTATGGTCCCTGGTGTCTCTAGTGCGACGTTTCTGACTATAGAGCTCCCAATAATCATGGTCGACTTCTCAGCGGGTGTGTCGCTGAGTGGGAAAAATTGGTTAGAAACGCAGACGGGTTGGTGGTGACCAACCTGTCTGCATAGCTCTCTGCGGGTGACCAACCCGCAGAGAGCTATGCTTCCTACGAACCGTCACCCAGCCGGCCAGGTTATCCGGCGGCTCGGGTGCTGCTGCTGGAGGACCGGCACTTGAAGTTACTCTATGTGGCTCCGCGCTAGCAATGGGGCGGCTATCAGCTGGTTTTTCAATAGCACGGAGCCGGGTCTCCAATTCTGACACCCTCGCCTCCAAAGCTACAAAAACACTACATTTATTACATGTACCATTATCACTAAAGGAGGCAGAGCAATAACTAAACATCTGACACAGAAAGCAGGAGATAGGGGGAGACTTAGACAGAGACGGAGAAGTGGAGGGAAGAGTAGGGGAGGAAGCCATTGTGGAGCTTAAGCTAAGCTAGGTTAAAGCTAGGCTAGGGCACTCGTACCACGGCAAAAAAGCAAACAGTGTGAAACACGAGGAGTTCCCAAGCGCGATGTGCAGCAAAAGAAAATGTTTTAAAAGTGCTTATGTGTTAGAAACAGATGTTACAACAAAGAGATTAAAGATAAAAGCGAGAGAGTCTGAAGCAACAGACAGCGATTCCCACCGTGACAACAGGAAGTGACACAATACGCCTTACCTTTCAGCATGAAACTTTCCCCCTTGGGGAGAGATTTGTCCTGGAAACGCCTTTAACTAATTAACGGACACTCTGCTTCCAGACCCTTTTTTTATTTTTATTTATTTTAATGGTCCTCCGCGAGATCGACCAACTAATTGAAAGGCTTCACACTTATTGGCCGTTTGGGTATAATGAGAGAGAATTCTCCTTTTCAAATCTACCTACGTCTAGATAGTGTCAGGATCCTCCGAGCTGTGGACTTGTCTTAATTGGACTCACCTGTGTTTACTTATCCCAGCTGGTATTAAGTTCCCTCAGTTTGTTTCCCCGTTGTCGGGTCATTCTGCGTTTCTGCATCCTCCTGTGTCCTGCGTTCAGCCTGTGTTCACCTTCTGTATGTTCTCGCCTGCGTTGTTGTACTCCTGCGACAAGTCATCCTTTTGATTAAAGATCCTCGCACCATGTACCTGTCTCCGCCTCGTTGCTGCCTAGGTCCTCGCCATCATCGCAAAACAGAACAGAACAGAAATGACTCGACCACATGAGGACCAGGCAATGTGGCAGTTGGTCTTTGCTCAGGTGGAGTTGCTCCGGAGGCACAGCAGGAAGCCCCAGCATGAGAAGATGGACGTGGAGCCGATCTGGGCTGAGGTCCCGTTCGTCGTACGCGAGGGACTTCACCCTCCGCCAATTCCCCGCCTGCTTCCTGCCTCGCAACTCCGCCTGACAGCGCCCAGCCGGCTTTCTCCCATGCCGGCCACTGGAAGCCCCGCTGCTGCATCGCACACCACGGCCCAAGTCTGCGTGGGTGTGGTGCACGGCATTGCCCATTGTGCCGGGCACAGAGGGACCTGTCCCGCCGACATCCGAAGGCCCAGCTCCGCTGCTGCACGCCACGGCCCAAGCCTGCGTGGGTGCGCGCACCACTGCTGCTGCCTGCACGGATGCGGTGCATGCCAGAGTGCTGGGCACAGAGGGTCCTGCCCCGCCGACATCCGAAGACCCAGCTCCGCTGTCGCACGCCATGGCCCAAATCTGCGTGGGTGCCCACTTCCCTGCACCGGCCGTCAAACAGGTTCCCGCTGCGCACGCCACAGCCCAAGCCTCTGTGGGTGCGCACGTCCCTGCACCGGCCGTCACAGAGGTTCCAGCTGTGCACGCCACAGCCCAAGCCTGCGTGGGTGCGCACGTCCCTGAACCAGCCGTCACAGAGGTTCCCGCTGCGCACGCCACAGCCCAAGCCTCTGTGGGTGCGCACGTCCCTGCACCTACCATCACAGAGGTTCCCGCTCCGCCCAACGCTCTCAAGTCCCGAGAGGGGGTCCAAGGAGACCCGCCTCCATTCAAGCCTCCAGAGTTCTCCAGCGTTCTCAAGCCTTCAGAGTTCCCCAGTGTTCTCAAGCCTCCAGAGTTCTCCAGCGTTCTCAAGCCTCTAGAGTTCTCCAGCGTTCTCAAGCCTCTAGAGTTCTCCAGCATTCTCAAGCCACTAGTCCTCCAGCGCTCTCCAGTGTACCTCAGAGGAGGCCCCAAGGTCCTGCGGCCGGCCTTTGCACCCTCAGTGACACCCGCCGCTGGCTCTGCTGCCCCGACGCAGGGGTCACCCACCGCGACGCCCGCCTCTTGCTCTGCTGTTCCGCCGCCGGGTTCGCCCTCCGAACTCCGTATTGACTTTGTTCCCTCCATCCTAGACCCCCTCCGCCCACCCTGGCCGGGTTGTTTTCTTTTTTATTCCTGACTGGACATTGGTGTGCGTCTGGAATCCGCCCTGTGAAACTAAACGCTGCAGCGGGCGAATTGAGATCAGCCCCTCGTTTCAGCTTGGCCTGGTGAGGAAAGGAGACCGCTCCGTGCCGTCTCAAGTAAAAATAAACAAAGCTGATTTCGGCATAGGTGGATTCTTTTACTTCGGCGTCTGGTTACGCAGAAGTTAGACTGCATACTAAGCTGCGATCCAGCCTGCAGTTCTCCGAGCCCGGTCAGGTCCTCTGGACGAAGAGAATTCCCCCTTTGCTTTTCCAATGAAACAGCAGGAAATGAGTTTCACAGAAAGCCCATTTCACTCAGCTTGGTCGACCCTGCAGATGCTCGTGAGTCTGAGTCACTTGCGGCCCACGTGGGTGGCTGGTCTCCCCAGTGCGAACCCTCTCTTCAGGCCCGTTTACACTACACCTAAAAACCGAGCCATGCCGAGACCAGTCCGAGCTTGGATCAGTTAACCGAGATAAGACACCGTTTACACACAAGAGTTATCTCGGTTACCTCGGTTCCTTGGTTGCTCCTCGCCTCCTAGTGGCGATCTGCGGTACTGCTGCTCTCTGGAATTGAAGGCGGGACCGAGCAAATCAAAATGGCGGCGTCCGTAACATTCAGGATGTTATGGTTAGACATAGAGTCGGCTTTTGGGACGTGGAAAACGTCTAATAAGGATTTACAGACGCAGGAAACAACAACAGACACTGAGGTTCATCACACTGCTAAGCATAATCATCTCTGGAAACCGTATGGCACGGTAAGGAAGCTAGTATTATGTCTGAAATTTGTCTGAATGGAGTGTGAATCGGGACGTGCAGCCAGACACGGCGGAAAAAAACGCGGACAGTCAGCTGACTGTAAGGAGATGACGCGGTCTGTTCATGCGCTCTTCATTATCAGAAAACCGGGCTAAAAAAAACCAGTCCGAGACCTACTAAGGAACTGGTCTGCAGTTAGCGCGGTCCGGTTATGTGTAGCGCGGTCCGGTTCAGTCTGCTGACCGTTTACACACAAGAGTTATCTCGGTTACTGAGCTCGGACTGGTCTCGGCTCGGTTAAAAAAGTGTAGTGTAAACGGGCCTTTTGTGAGTCCACAGGCAAGAAAAAAGATAAATGAGGTGTAGCCTGGCTTCATAGCAGCGCACCCTGCTGAGGGAGGCAGTGTCATGTTTCAACTCTGTTCCGATTTTTCCTCATGGCTTGATGGCACAACGCTTATATTTGATTAACATTGATTCTCTAAACATTTTTCTTCTTTATGAACCTGTTTTGTTTTACTGCGTCTTTCCAAGCCTTCGTTCCACTTACGAAGAAACTATTGCAAAAATATTAAACAAAACATTTTACAACACTGTCTGCTGTTCTCCTGAGCCATTAACGCTCTGTTTATTATTTACTATACTTTATTTATAGAAAAGGATGTTCATTTTAGGGGTTTAAAATATAACACAAAGCCTCATCTTGGAGCTTTCCTTGATTCTCATCTTTTGTCAGATTATCAGTATTAATATTTCAGTTATTAAGAACTGTGTTCATAAAATAGTATGTATGTATGTTCTACTTTGAGTAAAATCTAATCCTCTTTTAATTAGTTTTGTCATGGTTTTTAAGTGTTTAGCCCACATGCAGATACAGACGGGAGAAAGGAATAAATTTAAGATGTTTATTAAAGGTTCAGACAACGGGGAAAAACACAACGGGTGGCTTGAGCCAGGTCTGAACGTCAGTGCTGGAACGATTACGGAAAGAAAGAGGAACAAGTTACGAGAGATCGAACCAGGGGAAAATTCCAGAAGCTGCGCCGCTTACCATTTAGTTGAGAAGACCTATCCGGGGAGAGTAATGACGAGGGAACTCTGTGACCGTAATTCATTGATGGTAACAGGTGGCTGAGTGACTGAGGGCTGACAGATGGTAATGCTGGTGAGGGATCCGGAGCGCACCCCAGTTGACGGCAGACAGGAGGAGCAGATGGAAGAACCGGAGTATTGCGGGTGAACCAGGTGAATCCAGGGAAGGGGGTCTCACGCCCGGCTTGGTACCACCAAGAGAGTATGAGGGGAGCTGCCAGAGCAAAATCTGAGCGGCGGGGATTCTGAGGAGCTGGTTCTTTGAACACGACGTCAAGGCAGGTGAGTAAATACAAACACGAAAAACTGAAGAACACCAAGAGAGACAAAAATGATTCCAAAAACAGGATTTCCAAGAACTCACAAATACGAGGCACAGGAGACAGGTCAGAGGCCTAGACTGGGTTAACGCGTCTTCCATCTGTCTGAGAGCTCCTTAAGAAGCCAGTGGAAGCCGCTCCTGACGAGCCGCAGGTGTGGGCCATGCCCCCCAGTCAACTAGAACCACCTGTGGAGCAGAGTAGAGCACGGAAACCACAGAGAACCCTGACAAGTTTAGTTTACATAATGTAACATGTTACACATATTATTTAAAAAATGTGGTGTTTAAAAAGTGTCTGCTCTTTTATTAATTTTGACCAAACATTTTTTGCATGTTTGTGACACTCAAGTGTTTCAGAACATCAACAAATTCAACTACTAGTCAAAGGCAACACATATAAACACACAAGTCAGTCTTTAAATGAAGGTTTTTACCTACATGGTGACTACTCCCTAAGCCAATTAACTGCTTGGGCCACCCTTAGTAGAAGTGACGGGTCTGGCAACACCAATGCGTTGGCGTATGCGTTGAGCTCATAGAGCAAAACCCATGTCGATGCGCGTATTACTATCAGAAAGTCACGTGACCGATACAGGAATTGTGACGTGCCAAACTGTTTATAAGGAAGGATATCTGTCAATGGGATGCATCTGCCAAAAGAATCTTTGATCTTTAGTGGTTCATGAAATTCATCAAGAATTATGGCGCTTCCTCAAACCAAACGAAAGGTTTAAGCCGTGTGGGACCATTTTGATCTCATATCGGAAAATAAGGTATTTGTTTTAATTAATTGTCGTTTCATCCTGTTTCTCTCAAAGTTTCCACTTGATCTATCTGAATTGAAATTGATTTCAAAGTGACTTTTAGTTTACCGTTTGGATTATTTTCTGCAGGTTAAATGTGGCATTTGTTCAACCGAACTTTCTTGTTTAAACAAAAGCACCTCCTCAATGCTGAGAAATTATAGGGCCAAACTGGATGACGCTCTGCTGAATTTCATCCTCAAGGACTGCCAGCCCCTCAGCATTGTGGAGAATGGGGGGATCAGGGAACTGACCACCAAACAAATGTTGGCCAAAAAGTACTAGAAGGAATGGGCCCAAGTAAAACGCGCTATGATGGAGGACTGGGCCATAACCAATAAAGTAGTCTTGTGACCGGCGCAGCACCAAACATAATTTTATGCGCTAGACAGCTCCAAATTTGGCACTCAATTTGCATTGCACATAGTCTCAATTTATTTGTTAGAAAGTCATGTGATCAGATCCTCACTCTTACAACCATGAGACACAAAGCCAGGCACATTGTCACATACTTCAGATCAAGCACTTACAACCAAGGAGAAGCTTGCTCAAGCTACAGTGGAGTTGTCTGAAGAGAGGCGCGTGTTAGGGTCAAACGTCATGCAAATGATGAAAATGTTCTATATTGTGTCAGGATTTGTTCTGATGAACCCGAACACCACCACACACAGAGCTACGTTTAAGGAGCTTTATTGAAGGCTTTGAGTAATGGAGATGGAGACCAGAGACTGTACCAGACTGGAACAGACGAGTGGTGGTGGAGATGACTGAGGGTGGAGACGCGGCGGAGCTGGAGCAGGTAGTCGGCTGAGCACGGAGTCTGAGGTAGGGATCTCAGGCAGGAAGATGCAGAAAACACAGGCTAGTTGACGTGTGAAACTCAGGCAGGCAACAAGGTGAGAATGCAGATGACCCAGCGACGAGGAGCAGACTGAAGAGGGCTTATAAAGGAGAGCTGGCAGGTGTATTGAGTCCGGACTTGATTATTGCAGCAGGTGAAACTGATCCAGCATGGAGTGAAGCACGGCAGAGTGGATGGTGGAAGGATCTGGGACTGTCCATGGTGCAGAAGGGAGACCTGCACCCTGACATTACCCCCCCTCAAGGCCGAATTTCAGGCGGCCTAAACAAAACACTAGTTCAAAAACAAGAACACCCATCCCGGGTGGGCGGAGGGAGGATAGGACGGGGGGGGGTCAGACTCCAACAAAAGGTGCCGGGAGAACAGAAACCTCTTGAAGCGCGCTGGAACTCGTGGGACTTGACAGCGCTGGAACTCGTGGGACTTGACAGCGCTGGAACTCGTGGGACTTGAGAGCGCTGGAACTCGTGGGACTTGAGAGCGGCGGCTTGGGAGTGACGCCTCTTTGAGAGCGGCGGCTTGGGAGCGACGCCTCTTTGAGAGCGGCGGCTTGGGAGTGACGCCTCTTTGAGAGCGGCGGCTTGGGAGCGACGCCTCTTTGAGAGCGGCGGCTTGGGAGCGACGCCTCTTTGAGAGCGGCGGCTTGGGAGCGACGCCTCTTTGAGAGCGGCGGCTTGGGAGCGACGCCTCTTTGAGAGCGGCGGCTGAGCAGCAGAGTCCTCGGCAGGCTCCGTGGAGGACGGTCTGGGCGCGGGAGGCGGCGGAGCAGGGTCAGCCGGCGGCAGGGCAGTAGAGTCTCAGGCGGCGGGCGTCGCGGTAAGCGACCCCGGCGAGGCGCAGTCATCCGGCGGCTGAACAGCAGGGTCACCGGTGGTGGTCATCGCGGTGGGCGACCCCGGCGAGGCGCAGTCATCCGGCGGCAGAACAGCAGGGTCACCGGTAGTGGTCGTCGCGGAGGACGACCTTGGCGAGGCTGATGGCGTAGCAGCAGGGTCACCGGTGGCGGTCGTCGTGGAGGGCGACTCCGTCGTGGCTGGAGCAGCCAGCAGCGAGGCAGCAGGATCTCAGGCGGCCGGCAGTGGAGTTTCGCCTTGGTTCTCCTGGCGTCGAGCTCCACTGAAGAATCCTCGGAGGGTTCTTGAGCTTTTACTGGAGGCGGGTCCCCCTGGACCGCCTCTCTGAACTGGAGAGCTGGTACTGGAGGCGGGTCCCCCTGGACCACCTCGCTGGACACTGGAGCTGGCACTGGAGGCGGGTCCCCCTGGACCGCCTCGCTGGACACTGGAGCTGGCACTGGAGGCGGGTCCCCCTGGACCGCCTCGCTGGACACTGGAGCTGGCACTGGAGGCGGGTCCCCCTGGACCGCCTCTCTGAACTGGAGAGCTGGCACTGGAGGCGGGTCCCCCTGGACCGCCTCGCTGGACACTAGAGCTGGCACTGGAGGCGGGTTCCCCTGGACCGCCTCGCTAGACTCGGGTGTGTAGACTGGAGGCGGGTCCACCTGGACCGCCTCGCTGGACACTAGAGCTGGCACTGGAGGCGGGTCCCCCTGGACCCCCTCTCTGGACTCTGGAGCTGTGACTGGAGGCAGGTCTCCCTGGACCCCCTCTCTGGACTCTGGAGCTGTGACTGGAGGCGGGTCCCCCTGGACCCCCTCTCTGGACTCTGGAGCTGTGACTGGAGGCGGGTCCCCCTGGACCCCCTCTCTGGACTCTGGAGCTGTGACTGGAGGCGGGTACCCCTGGACCCCCTCTCTGGACTCTGGAGCTGTGACTGGAGGCGGGTCCCCCTGGACCCCCTCTCTGGACTCTGGAGCTGTGACTGGAGGCGGGTCCCCCTGGACCCCCTCTCTGGACTCTGGAGCTGTGACTGGAGGCGGGTCCCCCTGGACCCCCTCTCTGGTCTCTGGAGCTGTGACTGGAGGCGGGTCCCCCTGGACCCCCTCTCTGGACTCTGGAGCTGTGACTGGAGGCGGGTCCCCCTGGACCCCCTCTCTGGACTCTGGAGCTGTGACTGGCGGTGGCAGCGGCTCAGCAGGATCCTCAGACACTGACGGCGGCTCAGCAGGAACCGTTGTTGTGACTGGCTGAGCAGAGACCATAGAGACGTCCGGCAGTGCTGGAACGTGCACACCCACGCAGGCTTGGGCCGTGGCGAGTGCCGCAGGAACCCTTGGGACAGCCGGCTGTGCAGGTTGAGCGTGCGTAGTGGGAACCTCAGCAATTGCCGGCAGAGCGGGGATTTCGGCGGCTAGTGGCGCAGGACCCTTTAAGACGGCCGGCGGCGCAGGACCCTTTAAGACGGCCGGCGGCGCAGGACCCCTTAAGACGGCCGGCGGCGCAGGACCCCTTAAGACGGCCGGCGGCGCAGGACCCCTTATGACGGCCGGCGGCGCAGGTTGAGGGCTTCTTTCGGCCGGCGGGGCTTTTCTCTCGTCGGCCGGCGGGGCTTTTCTCTCGTCGACCGGCGGGGCTTTTCTCTCGTCGGCCGGCGGGGCTTTTCTCTCGTCGGCCGGCGGGGCTTTTCTCTCGTCGGCCGGCGGCGGCAAGATGTGCACACCCACGCGGGCTTTGGCCGTGGCGTGCAAAGCGGGAACTCCCGGTGTGACCAGCGAAGCAGGAGCCTCACGCGCGGCCGGCGAAGGGACGTGCGCACCCACGCAGGCTTTGGCCGTGGCGTGCGCAGCAGGAACCTCAACTATAGCCGGCAGAGCGGAGTTTTCGGCGGCCGGCAGAGCGGAGCTTTCGGGCAGAGCGGAGCCTTTGTCGGTCGACAGAACGGATAGGTGCACACCCACGCAGGCTTGGGCCGTGGCGTGTGCGGCCAGAATTTCAACGTCGGCCGGCGGGACTGAGCTTTCTTCAGCCGGCTGCGCTGGGAGCTTGGAGACGGCCGGCAGAGAGGACTTGCGCACACCCACGCAGGCTTGCGATGGCTGGCAAGGCGGTGTGCACCCCGGCCTCGTACACTGTGCGGGTCTTGTCAGGGGCAGACCAACATGGGAGAAGGTCGTCCCTGTCCCCGTAGAAAAAATCCCACAGCTGATCTTCATGAAGGCGGGGTGCTCTAGCCAGACTCTCCTGAGCGGCAGCACCTGCGCCCGGCCGACTCACCGGAGAAAGGGAGGTGACGTCGGCTGCAGTTGGTGCGGCTTCAGCGGGAATGTCAGGCTTCGCCTCGGGAGATTTCACGTGCCGCCGAGTCCGGCGTCTGCGCCGGGAGGAGCCGGGCGGCGATGTAGAAACAGCTGTCGACGGTGAGGTATCGGGAGCTGCAGCAGAGACAGCAGCGGCAGAAGTTGCAGGAGCAGCGGGAGCCGCAGCAAAGACAAACGCTGAAGCTGAATCTTTAGCGGCAGCTGCGGATGAAGCAGCGGCGGCAAAGGCAGCAGGTGAGGTGGACAGACTGGTTGGCGGAGGTCTGGGTGGTGGTAATTTGCCGAGGAGCTGGGCAAGCGCTGCTTTGATGTTCCATTCTAGCTCCTCAAACAGCCCAGACACTCCGAGGAGCGACAGAAGCCCCATCTGGTTTTCCAAGCAGCCCCGCACGCGTTTAACCTCCTCAATCCGTTTCTTGGGTGGGCTGAGAGTAGGCAAGGTCCTCAAATTTTCCTGGAGCTGAATCCAGAAACGTTCCGCTGCGTCTCGTAAGACGAGCTCACCATGAGAGCTCTGTGTGGGCATCGGTTTCAACTTTGGCTGGGTCATGCTGTCAGGATTTGTTCTGATGAACCCGAACACCACCACACACAGAGCTACGTTTAAGGAGCTTTATTGAAGGCTTTGAGTAATGGAGATGGAGACCAGAGACTGTACCAGACTGGAACAGACGAGTGGTGGTGGAGATGGCTGAGGGTGGAGACGCGGCGGAGCTGGAGCAGGTAGTCGGCTGAGCACGGAGTCTGAGGTAGGGATCTCAGGCAGGAAGATGCAGAAAACACAGGCTAGTTGACGTGTGAAACTCAGGCAGGCAACAAGGTGAGAATGCAGATGACCCAGCGACGAGGAGCAGACTGAAGAGGGCTTATAAAGGAGAGCTGGCAGGTGTATTGAGTCCGGACTTGATTATTGCAGCAGGTGAAACTGATCCAGCATGGAGTGAAGCAGGGCAGAGTGGATGGTGGAAGGATCTGGGACTGTCCATGGTGCAGAAGGGAGACCTGCACCCTGATATATTGTACTAGAGCGTAATGCTTCAACCTTGCACAGAGAGGCAGCAATACACCTACATGAACATCTGAAGGGTCAAGTCACAGGCACTGCTTCCAATCTGGAGTCATTAAGTGTGTTGACCCTGGTAACATCTCTAGACCCCAGATTTAAATCACTCGGGTTCGGCAGTTCCTCCAAGTGCAATGAGGCCATCAGCATACTACGGTCAAAATGTGCATCTGTAATCGGAAGCACAAATGGCCAGGACCATCTTCACGACAGCTGTCTGCCCCCACTTCAGCCATGTTATTCAGCATTATTTGTTTGTAAATCATGTACTAAAATGTCAATTTGTTCTTTATAGATAACCTTTGGCAACATCTTGACATCAAAGTGGGCAGGCAGACCAAAAGTGCCACAGCTGATGCTATCCATGAGATGCACAGATACTTGGCAGAGGGCAATATTGCAAGGTCCCAGGATCTTATGATATACTGGAAAAACCAAAAGACAATCTATCCAAACCTCTTCCACCTTCCATTACAATTTCTCTGCACTTCAGCCTCATCTGTGCCGTGTTAGCGGGTGTTTTCTACAGCTGAAGAAGTGGTATCAAAAAAGCATAACAGACTCAATTTCAAAATGTTGGAACAACTTATTTTTTTGAATAAAAAATTGTAAAAAATAAAATGCCATTCCACAAGCATCCTCATTCACAACATGACTTAGAGGTTATTGCGTTATGATACAGGTTCACATTATATATTGACTGTATCTAAAAATATGAAAGATATTTTAAATTTAAATCAAAATATGAAATGATACATACAATGATTTAAATTGTATTATTGTGTATACTAGGTCATCAAATCAGTGTTATAAGGTCAGTATTCAGTGACACAGTATCGACACAGTATCAATACAGTTTGGCAACGTGTCGAAATGCTTCATGACGCCTCAACTACCCATCACTACTTAGTAGTAACAACTGCAATCAAGTATTTATGATGTTGGTCCACTCATCTTTGCAAAATTGTTGTCATTCTGTCACATTGGAGGGTTTACCAGTATGATGGCCTTTATAAGGTCATGCCACTTGACCGGCTCAGGATTTTGACTAGGCCACTCCAAAGTCTTGGTTTTATTTTTTCTGAAGCCATTCAGAGGTGGATCTGCTAATGTGTTTTGGATCATTGTCCTGCTGCTGAACCCAAGTACGTTTCAGCTTGAGGTCACAAATAGATGGTTCGACATTCTCCTTCAGGATCTTTTGGTGAAGAGCAGAATTCATAGGTCAATACACGCCCGCCGACAGGGGGGGAAAAACGGGTCTGTTGTCCTGGGCCCAGGACAGAGGGGGGGCCCAAAACTGACTCTGACCAGCGCACGCGCGCTGCTTGCAGAAGCTGCACCAAAGTCTCCCTCACGGCACTCTGCTGCTCCCCCTCCCCTCTCCTACATGGCTCAGCGGCGCCAGCCAATCAGCGCGCAGGTTCAGCCCGGCCCGCCCACTCTGCTCCCAACACAAGCATCCGCGGTGCTGTTCAAATCAGACTCGGAGAGAGAGAGGGACTGCACGAGCGGAAAAAAACATGAACAGGGAAAGAAGCGCCATTTGGCTAAAATTTAATACCGTAAATGAAATCAGGCTGTATGGTTTGTAAAAAGCCGGTTAAATTCAGTGTAAACATAACAAATTTATATAAGCACGGGAAAACCATGAGCAAGAAAACGTCGAGCAACAAACGGAGAGAGGAGACGAATCTTCTCTCATTGCCCCGATAGACCCACAGACTGACGTCACTGACTGAGGCGTTTCAGTCCTCCAGAGAACATCCAGATAGATCAGAGCAGCAGTTCATGTTAACTTTCAAAGTAGATATTATCTATCATATGTTACTGGAGCCCATACATAAAATGTAATTAAGACCTTGAAAGAACCCAGTACATATATCCTATTAAAAAGTGTTATTTAAGATAAAATAACATTTACTAATCCTTTATTTATCCCATGACGGGGAAATTTATAGGATTAAAGCAACAGGCAGGTGCACACAACACAGACAAAATTACATAAGGATTGAAAGATATAAGAGGTTGATTTGGGGGAAAAAAACCACTATGAACATAAGATTATTATTATTATTATTTAATTGTAATAGTAAAATAAAAATCACAAAACCCGGAAGGTCAACAGTTTCATGATACATCAAGCTTAGGGACTGGCTGATATACAGCAGGTCTAAAAAGGCCATATTATGGCTGCCGTGCTTGCTGTTCTCTGATGAAGAAAAGATCAACGAGTGCACTAAATTCAATAGATGGGTTTAAAATATCCAATATAAAATACAGAGATTTCCAGGGCATGAAGTACACAGTTAAGTTGACTTTTTTTTAGTGTGTGTGTGTGCGTGCGCGTGTGTGTGTGTGTGTGTTGGCGGCAGGTGTAGAGGGGTGGCCCAAAAAGACTGCGTTGTCCCGGGCCCTAGCAAAGCTGTCAGCTGGCCTGGGTCTATTCATCACAGCAAGTCTTCTAGGTCGTGCAGCAGCAAAATAGCCCCAGACCATTACACTACCTCCACCATATTTTACTGAGGGTATGATGTACTTTTTCTGAAATGCTGTGTTACCTTTACACCAGATGTAATGGAACACACACTGTTGGGAAATCAGCCAAGAGGACAATAAAAGTAAGACTCTTAAGGGTGAAGCCACAAGAAATATGGAAGACTCTCACTGAGAAACTGTCCTGATAGCAGGGTGCCCACTCTATAAAGGCCCCCTGGGCCAATCTCTCTCTTTGCCTGCTGCTTCGAGCAGCACAGGAGAAAACTCTCTCTTTTATGGACCACGGCACTGCAGCAAGGATGGACTAAGTGACCATGGGCCCACATGAGGTTCGGAGCACTGCCAAAATGTGCAAGCTAGACCAAGCTAAAGTCTATTTTCTGTGGAACCAACATGAAAATCAAAGATCTCTCTAAGATATACAAGATAAAGCTGACCCGGAAGCCAAGCCACACTCCTGCAGTCCGTGCAGAGATCCCCACACGCCAAAGGCCAAGATCAACCCACTGAAGACCCGCGTAAACCTCACCCAGGCCTGGTTCCGAAATGAGGGATTTCACCCTCAGCTAGCCGCCAGCCCGAAATACTTTCACCTTGGATGCCGTGTCATCACTACCAGACGTAAAGACAGAGGTTTGGTAGACATGAGCAGGGAAAGTTAGGATGGTATCAGGCAATTTAAAGTGGATTACTTTTTTTCAGTCCTGTCTGGCAATGTGACTATAAGAATTGTTGTCTTAATGCCAAAAAAAAAAAACAATAGCTTTTACTTTCACAAGTGGAGCCTTACTACTTTTGCCATAGGGCTCTGTTTGGTTTATATATGCAAGAAGCTTTATTAGATTTTATGATGGGACTATTTCATGACACTGAAATGGGAAGGTAAAAAGGAGAAAAACAGATGAGACAAAATGCCAAAAGGAAGAAATGGTGAAAGAAAATGAGGAAAGGGAGAGAGCAATATTATTTCCTCTGAGTATACTTCTACAACTGCAAAGAGAGATATAAAAAGAAAAGCAAAACCAACCTGTGATGGCAGCATGTGCAGCCACACAATGAATGGTCTGGTAACTCTTTTCATTTATTTAAATCTTTTACATTTCACTGTACTGTATTTAACCTTTTTACTTAGGGGATTTGGCATGGGTTAACTATTTGGGTGCACACATTTAATTGACTCATTTTGTCATTTCTTGCTTGTTTGGTTTACTTTAAATTAATATACTTTTCATCAGGGCCGTACAGAGACCGTTGGAGGGGCAGGGGCTCAAAGTTAAAAGAGGGCACATGGGGCATGGATTTAAAACACGATACAGAAACATACCTTGCTATACAACCGGCTGAAATGTACCAACCCATGCTATAAAGAATGTAACATGGAATCAAGGGCGTAGGTTTGATTTGAACTTTGGTAGGGACACTATTGGTCCAAAGCTTCATTGGTCCTACGCAATATGCATGCTCCTATTTTTTGATGCTTGATTTGGGCATCAGGACGCATTTCGCCTGTCTAAAGAGAAAAGGCAGCATTATTTGCTACATTTATACAAGTTTAATAAGCATGACACACACTAAATGCTGTTTATCTTTAAAGCATCACCAGATCTGATGAATGTCGAATTGGGACTTTTTCCCACTTTGAAAAAGTTTGCATTTGAACTTACCAGCAACAGAGACAGATGGTAAATACGTGCCTATTAAACCAAATATATTCAAAATTATGTCTGTTGTCTAGATTTATCCTGTATTTTCTTTTGAAGATATAGAAATGTGGAGAGATAAACCCCACCCTTATTCTTTTTTTTATCAAAGATACTCAACATAAAACAAAGCAAAATTATACATTCAAGAGACTGCAAATAAATTTCTTGTATTTACTTTGCACTGGAAGTAGAAGTGTCACTGACACTGACAGTATTTCAAATATTAAATTCAAACTTCAACAAATGTACAACTGGGCTGTAGTTACTCTCTGTAGCCCATTTCATGTAATTTATCTTAACATTCCAAACACATTTCTTACATCATACATCTGAAATGTAGATAACAGCTTCTCCTTACCTACATCCTCTCAGACAACTAATTATTTCCCTTACAATAGTGAGTTGTCAATGTTTAAATGTGCAGTAAATCTTAATACATAAGCAGCATGAAGGACCCAATACTGTACTTTTAGTAAGATTGGTGACACCAAGACTGAATTGTTACATGAGTGGTTGTCCATTTCATCATTGAAATGAGAACATATTAATATACTATTGGTATGTACTAGTACGACTATTAAAGAACAGCAGATTAAACTTTAAGATATGTAAAGGCCTATATTAAAATAATTTTGCGACCACATCAACAGATTAAATAGTTGCTTACTTTTTTGGTGTACCAAATTACCCTCGTAATGATGAAATATGTTGTGGGCTAAGCCCCTGATGATGAGAATGTCTAGCTCCACCCCTGGTTTGTACTAATTTACTAATGGACAGTGTGGAAATGTACAATAAAACCAATGTAAATAGTGTTCTTCTGTTTTATTTGTCTTTATTCTAATTCTAGAAGTAGAAATTGTGAAATAAATAGCACTATTATTATGTGGAATCCTAATTAACATAAACAAAATATAGCAGTTGTTTAGGCAGCATCTAGTGTTCTTATACTGTATATTATGTAAAAGAAATTACACCTGCTATTAATGCCTGAACTGCCTCAAAGGGTTGACAAAACATTAAAGCAATAATAGCAACAAAATATGGTAAAAGGGAAACACTCACCTTTTTTTTTTCAGGCAGCTGTGGCTAAGAATCTGAATTTTTAATAGCCTACAGTCTTTGCTTTTCCATCTTTCCAGCAGTGTTCAGAACCCCTGATTGGCACAGAATATTTAGTTTTATAAAAGAGATTAGGTTTTCGCTGATAAATGCATTATACTTCAGAATTAGATGCTATTTTTGTTAGGAATGGGGTGGAGTAGAACCCGGAATTCAGCCAAGACATTGTTTTCCTTTGCTGGATTTTATTGAAGAACAAATGAACAAAAACCAGATCCAAAAGGGGGTAAGGCAGACATCAAAAACACTTGACAGGAACAGAACTGGGCAGAAATAAACAGAAGCAGGTTAACAAAAAACAGGATCAAGATGCTGGAGCTCTTACCAAAACAGACAAGGAGGAAAGAGACGCATGGGCATGAAGTGTAACGAACCGAGGAATAACTGAGGAGGGAGTGAGGCTTAAATAGACAGACAAACAGGTGAGCGGAGTGAACCAATTAACTATAGGCAGGTGAAAGCAATAATGACGCTGACAGAAGAAAAAACCTAAGACTGAGCATAACACAAAGCACAGAGCAAAAATAAGAACTAATACAAAGGCCGGATAACTTAAAGCAATACACAGACTAAACCGGAACCTAAAACAAGACAGAACCTACAATAGAAATAAACCCAGAGGCAGGAGAGAACTAATTTAACCAAACAATAAACCTAAACCAAAACAGAACATTACAATTTTGAGATGCTAACGTTGGTTACTTACGTTTCTCAAGTTCCACAAATCCAAACAGTCTCTCCTGCTTCTTTACAGAACTGCACTCAGCAGCTTTCACCTATTTTAGTGCAGATAACATTTAGTTTCTTAACTGGGACTAGTTTCGTAGCCTGATGTTAATTGTGGTAACGGCAGTATCCCAGTATGAATCAAAACTTAAATCTCGCGCTCCAAGCACACAGGCACGCACACACGCACTAGAAAACAGCCAATCAGAAAGAGGGAAGGCGGAATTCAAAGGAGAAGTCTGGTCAAAATCAGAATTCAAACTGCTGAAAGTACTTTAAATATAAAATTATTACATACTGTTCAATAAATCATAACCTTTTTTAATTAAGAGTAATTTTCATTTGAAGGTCCTTTCATGGGGGCCGCCATCTTGGTGAAGAACAGTACTGGCACCTCCCAGTTTGTGACGTTTTGTCGCGGTATTGGCTGTAGAGCAAGTCCTAATGCTCTATCTGTCCCCTTGTAAATAAATATCCGTTTTCATGCCAAAATATTTTTTTAACCCCTTAAACAAAGATAGACATGGTATTAAGCATTTAAATTTAAATTAATACTAATTTTACATTTTAGAGACATAAAAAGACAACAAATAAGCATTAAAGTATGGTTTATAGGTTGGGTTCTGTAATGTTATGAGATGAGTATTAAAACTCATCTTTAGAACCAATCTCTGCTTAAAATGGTGATCTGCACCGCCTAATCTACTTTCAATTCAATTCAATTCAATTTTATTTATATAGCTCCAAATCATGAAACATGTCATCTCAAGGCACTTTACAAAATCAAGTTCAATCATATTATACAGATTGGGTCAGATTATACAGATTGGTCAAAATGTCCTATATAAGGAAACCAGTTGATTGCATCAAAGTCCCGACAAGCAGCATTCACTCCTGGGGAACCGTAGAGCCACAGGGAGAGTCGTCTGCATTGTACATGGCTTTGCTGCAATCCCTCATACTGAGCAAGCATGAAGCGACAGTGGGAAGAAAAACCACCCATTAACGGGAAAAAAAAACCTCCGGCAGAACCGGGCTCAGTATGAACGGCCATCTGCCTCGACCGACTGGGGTTACAGAAGACAGAGCAGAGACACAACAAGAGAGACAAAAAAGCACAGAAGCACACATTGATCCAGTAATCTGTTCTACATTAGATGGTAATAGTCGGTGACCTGTCCTCCCTGGATGATTTCACAGTCAACAGAACGTCAGACCAGGTGTACCTACTATGAAGAAAAAAGAGAGAGAACAAAAAGTTAAAAGCTGAAATGACAACAGTCATTTCAATGTAATGCAATGCAAATCTGGAGAACAGTAGACTGGAGAACAGTAGAAATCAGTAGAGTGAGAAAAGTAGGCCCTGATGTCCTCCAGTAGCCTAAGCCTATAGCAGCAAAACTATAAAGGTAGCTCAGAGTAACATGAGCCACTCTAGTTATAAGCTTTGTCAAAAAGGAAGGTTTTAAGATTAGTCTTAAAAGTAGACAGGGTGTCTGCTTCACGGACCAAAACTGGGAGTTGGTTCCACAGGAGAGGAGCCTGATAGCTAAAGGATCTGCCTCCCATTCTACTTTTAGAGACTCTAGGAACCACCAGCAGACCTGCAGTCTGAGAGCGAAGTGCTCTGTTAGGAACATACGGAGTAATCAGAGCTCTGATATATGATGGAGCTTGATTATTAAGGGCTTTATACGTAGGGTGACCACCTGCTAATAAGCCCAAAGAGGGACAAGGGGTATGTTTCTGAGGGACAAAGTGGGACACTGCTTGGCGCGGCGGTGCCCCCACCTCACGGGCAGACTCACTGATAGGGGTTTACACATTTCTAGCACATACCACCTTACATGGTATATTAATAATGCCCTATTCCCATAAACATGTGTAATTGCTGATGTATGCTCAGGAATAGGCCAACCAATGTGTATTTCTTTCTAAATAAAGATTCATAAAACGTTGAACATTCAATGAACAGATGCACTTCCAATTCCGATTTACTTTAGCTATTTAATTTTATTTATTTTTCATTACAATTTATTCACTTTAAATAAATTATCATTTAAAATTAAAGGATTAACAGGAATTGTAGTTGCTCTACACCACAGGAACTGTACAAAAGTCTTAACTCACGACTCCAGAGGTTCACAGAACGAGAAGGGGGAGGAAGGATGGTGAACTTGGATGTTGGTAAAGGCAGGCGCAGGAAAAAAAAAACTGTTCAACATCCTGGGGACACTTTTAGGACTTTGGGGTCACCTTTAGGACTCAAACCTTTTCAAGCCAAAACATGAAGTGGGCAGAATGTTTAGATGTCCACTTATAACATCAGTTTAATCCAAAACATTACAAAATTAACTGACCAGCAATCTAATCACAACGAGCCAACAGCCAGGATGTTTCTGAATCAGACCATTCATTAGCCTACCTTCCATAAGGTCGCCGCTGCATCACTGAAGGCTTCCCTTGGAGCCGCAGCACCAGAGCGCTTCGGCCGTCTCGGTAGAGCCGGTTGATGCAGGATCCAGCAGCGTGAACGTCGGACTAGTTTTGGCTTGAACGGCCAACAGCCTCCATGAATACCAGGTTATCCTTGTTGATATTTATTAACACCGATTCAACTTTTTCACTGCGGAGGTTCGCCTCGGTAAAGTCGCACTGCCCGCACCAAGTGACGACACGAAACAGGTTAAAATGTCCTCGTACTTTATATGAGGCATTTCTTCATGTCATCCTCTCAGTCATGAATAGTTTGAAGCTGTGGCCATAGTTACTTCGTCGTTCGAAAATAAGGTGGATAGAGCGACCAACTTTTTTTTGAGAAAGCATTGATTATGCGTGACACGGTCTCAATTTGCGGGACGCATGAATTGGGCTTCAAACGCTGTGCGCGCACGCGCTACGCGGGACAGGTGGTCACCCTATTTATACGTTAGAAGAAGAATTTTAAATTCTATTCTTGATTTAACAGGAAGCCAATGAAGGGAAGCTAAAATTGGAGAAATATGATCCCTCTTGTTGATTTTCATCAGAACTCTTGCTGCAGCATTTTGGATAAGCTGAAGACTTTGAATTGCATTTTGTGGACTTCCTGATAGTAAAGAATTACAATAGTCCAGCCTTGAAGTAACAAATGCATGGACTAGTTTTTCAGCATCACTCCTAGACAGAATGTTTCTAATTTTGGAGATATTCCAGAGGTGAAAAAAGGAAACTCTGGAAACCTGTTTAATATGGGATTTAAATGACATGTCTTGGTCAAAAATAACACCAAGGTTTTTTACTTTATTACCAGAGGCCAAGTTAATGTCATCCAGATTAAGTGATTGGTTAAGAAGTTTATTTTTGAGGACTCTGGCCCAAAGATTACAACTTCGGTCTTGTCAGAATTTAGATGCAGGAAATTTAAAGTCATCCAGCTTTTGATGTCATCAAGACATGACTGCAGTCGAAGTAATTGATTGGATTCATCAGGATTTATGGATAGATATAGCTGAGTGTCATCAGCATAACAGTGGAAATTAATCCCATGCTGTCTGATAATTTTGCCGATCGGAAGCATATATATAGTAAAGAGAATTGGTCCAAGGACTGAACCCTGTGGTACTCCACAGGTGACCCTAGAGTTTGAGGAAGATTTATTATTAACATGAACAAACTGGAATCTGTCAGACAGATAAGATTTAAACCAGCCTAATGCTTTCCCCTTAATCCCTACAGTATGTTCAAGTCTTTGTAGGAGAATATTGTGATCAACTGTATCAAATGCAGCACTAAGATCTAACAGGACAAGTACAGACACAAGTCCATTATCTGAGGCCATGAGAATATCATTAGTGACCTTCACCAGAGCCGTTTCAGTGCTATGATGAGCTCTGAAGCCTGACTGAAACTCCTCAAGTAGGTCATTGCTTTGTAAATGTTGACATAGTTGATTAGCAACTACTTTCTCAAGAATTTTAGATAAGAAAAGAAGATTAGATATAGGTCTGTAGTTTACTAGCTCATCTTGATCAAGAGAAGGTTTAAGTAAAGGTTTAATAACAGCTACTTTAAAAACCTGTGGTACATATCCATTTACTAAGGATAGATTAATCATGTCTAAAATAGGACCACTGATCAAAGGGAATACCTCCTTAAACAACTTGGTTGGGATTGGGTCTAACATACAGGTAGAAGGTTTAGATGAAGCTAAGATTTTAGATAGCTCAGAACGCTCTACTGCTTCTAAACAGTTCAGACACAGCGCAGGTTCTAAAGATTCCTCCAATGCTGCCTTACTTACTGGGGATGAGGTAATCATGTTTGGGAGGATGCCAATTATTTTATTTTTAATGGCATCAATTTTATTTATGAAGAATCCCATAAAATCATTACTACTAAGAGCTAAGGGAATGGATGGATCAACAGAGCTGCAGCTCTGAGTAAGTTTGGCAACTGTACTAAAGAGAAATCTAGGATTATTTTTATTCTCTTCAATTAATGATGAAAAATATGCTGCTCTAACTCTGCGAAGGGTCTTGTTATACAACAATAGACTGTCCCTCCAGATTAAGTAGGATTCCTCTTGGTGTGTAGAGCGCCATTTTCTCTCCAATTTCCTAACATTGTGTTTCAAGGAACGCAGCTCTGAATTAAACCAGGGAGCCAGCTTCCTGTGAATTATCACCTTCTTTTTCAAGGGAGCTACATTATCTAATGCAGAACGCAATGAGGAAGTCACACTGTTAGCAAATGTATCTATTTGTGAATGGGAAGAAACAGCATTGCTGCCATCTACAGGGCATTTCTGCAATACTGAGGATATTAAGAGGGGGACAGACTCTTTAAGTTTTGATACAGCATTATCCGATAAAGATCTACTATAATGGAACCCTCTTTTGGGGGTGGAGAAATCGGTTAGATTAAACTCAAATGTTATTAAAAAATGATCAGATAGGACAGGGTTGTGAGAGAATACTGTTAATTCTTCACAATCAATGCCATATGTCAGCACAAGGTCCAAAGTATGGAGCCGAGAGTGCGTTGGCTTATGCACATTTTGAGCAAAACCAATTGAATCTAGGATAGTTTTAAAGGCTACACTAAGGTTATCACATTCAGTGTCAACATGGATGTTAAAATCACCCACTATAATAACCTTGTCAGTATTTAACACCAAATCAGATAAGAAGTCTGACAGTTGATCCAAAAACTGAGTGTAAGGGCCTGGTGGACGATACAAAACAATAAACAGAAGACTGGGATTGAAGGCGGTAGCAGCAAAACAAAACAGCGCGGCGCCCGTAACATTCAGGAAGTTATGCCCTCCCAGTAAGTGTGGAGTCCAGTCTGCACCACTAGGAGCAAACACTTACAGCAGTAACAGCCGCTATCCGTTGTGATGCATACCGGTTTGTCTTCATTCAGACCCCATGACTCCCATAATTCTGCCAAGCCTTGTGCAATCATCTGTGCTGTATGGTCGTCCAGAAAGTAAGCTGTTTCTAGACATTTCCTTCTCAGGTTGCATTCTCTGTCTATGTTGTGAATTGAGAAGCTGCATTTTATTTTGCACTGATTCCCTACACTTATCGTACAAATTAGGTAGCGTTGTGTTAGATAAATACTTGTGGCTTCATATTAGCTTGTTTTGCCAGCTTTGTTTTGACAGAAGTTCCCGTTGATTCTTCCGACGAAGTGGAGACATGCTGGGGCCGACACAGCTCGTGCTCCTTGCGGGTGTGAGCGGTTTAAGTGATAAAACAAGTTGGTTGTGTTACCAGACTCTGTTTTTACCGATTTCCTGAAAATTTTACAAATGACTGTGGTTTGCTTTTTGTCTGACTTGCTATAACCGAAATATTGCCAAGCTGGCGAACTACTGAAACCCTTTTTTGAGATAATTTCCTCTGCCTCTCCTTGCTGTGATATCTTCATGTGCTCTGTGTTCTAGTTGGAGATGGTGGCACTTTGTGATGGTGTGCCTGGGTCCGCAATTGCGATTGGTTGGGAGGAAGTAGTGACTGTAGCATCACGTCTATCGATCAATATATATTGTTATTGAATTATCGTTCAGCCCTACTGATACATCATTTAAGGTTGGTCATCTGCCTACAGTGCCCTTTAGATTCTTAAGTTTCTTCTAGATTCTTCTAAACTTGCTCTCCGCCTGATAGGACGCTTTTTCCTCTGCTCCTCTGCTCCCTGCTTGCTTCGATTAACTTTTCATCTCCTAACCAAAACTACAGAAAGTATGATTTATTTATTTATTCCCGTGTGGACTATTTTAGTTTTCAGATAATCCACACAAGTTGCCACACAAGTTTACACCCCAGAGCAGTTAGAAAGACTTCTCAGGAAAAACGCTGTTATAGAAAGAATTCAACATGAAGTGAGTATGGAGAAGAACTACTCTAATCCAGCTAACCAGCACAAAAGTCCTCCCTTCACAACACAGGACTTTGACAAGCTTATATAGAAAATAGCTATTATGGAGCTGAAAATCCATATGGATATGGAAATGAAACAAACCTTCCTGTGATTCCAAACTGGGACATCCAGTTAACGCCCCCCCCCCCCCCTCGCCTTAACATTACACCCAGGACGGTATGTCAAAAATCTTCATTCTAAGCTACCAGAGAAAAGATAAAGCCACAGAGCCATATACCTTAATATAGTGCAATGGATCTGTGAATGGGATTACACATTTCTATAACAAGAAGAGCATAGTGTTGATCTATAACTCTTTGAACTATGGCCTGGTGTCTAATGTATGAGACATGCTTCCAAGGATCATGAAAGAGCACCTGACTATGGAAAAACTCAGTACAAACTGAAGCCTAGGGTGACATCAGGATAAAAAAATCAGAAGTATTGAAGGAGGATTACATTTGTGTGATAAATTCAGTTGAGGATCTAAATATCAAAGTGTTTCCTCATGTGCCCATTAATTGTGGAGATGAGATATTGATTTTGAGATCAATAGTTCTGATGCTTAGCAAATGGCTGAAAAAACATGCGAACAAACAGCTGCAACCTTCATAGACAACTTTAACCTATTTTGGGAGAGAAGACATGTGCTCAATAGAGACCATTTCTCTCTAAATGGGTCAGGTGTGAAGCACCTCATTTTCAACATCTTCTATTCAGTGAAGCATGCACCATCAGCTTTGTCCCAAAACAAAGTACAGTGATAACAAAATCAAATCATAAGCCCAGCACAGCCCAAACAAGCCAAGATAAAGATAGCAAGAAAGATGACACAGAAAGAGACTACATCAGAACTACAGGAGGATTAACTCCAGATTTCAACAGGACAAAAAGTGGACTCCCCTTTAACTCCCAGAGAGAACCCAAAACCTCCATCCCACCGGACACTGGTCCAGACTGCACCCAACTCCTGTTTTTTTCCACTCAGCCCAGATGTCCCCTTTCTGGATTTGGCCAACAAATCCACCAGTAGTGAGCCAGCACACACCCAAGCACCTAGACCCAGACACCGAGGACCACCAATGCACCAGCCAACAGAGGGGAGCAGGATGGGCTCCACACTTAGTGGAGACCTGAGAAGTCCCAAGATAGGTACTGCTCTTCCTGAATCTGAGATTTCCAGAACCCCGGAATAGAGGTTACCAGGGAGGCTTAAGAGGGTGATTTCTCTATAGTTGGAACACTCCCTCCGGTCCCCCTTTTTAAATAGGTGGACCACCACCCCAGTCTACCAATCCAGGGGAACTGCACCCGATGTCAACGCAATACCACGCACCAGAGATGGGAGAACCCGACCCGAAGTCCCCGGGCTCTGCTTCCTGAATGGAGGACGTGTTGGTGATATTAAGAAGGTCTTCAAAGTATTCCGTCCACCAACACACGACGTTCCGGGTCGAGGTCAGCAGCACGCCACCCCCACTATAAACAGTGTTGGTACTGCACTGCTTCCCCCTCTTAAGATGCCGGATAGTGGACCAGAATTGCCTCGAAGCGTACGGAAGTCTTTCTCCATGGCCTCTCTGAACTATTCCCATGCCCGGGTTTTTGCGTCAGCGACCAGCCGAGCCGTCTGCCGCTTTGACTGCCGCTACATATCAGCTGCTTCCGGAGTCCAACATGCCAATAAATCCCGATAGGACTCTTTTTCATCTTAACAGCTTCCCTCACCTCAAACGTGCTGCTGGACAGCTTGTTCGAGGGTTGCCACAGTGACATGCACCGACAACCTTGTGGCCAAAGCTCCGACTCTCCGCTTCGACAATAGAGGCACAGAACATGGTCCACTCAGACTCAATGTCCCCCACCTCCCTCAGGACGTCTTCAAAGCCCCCAGCAGTACAAGGGAGTCCCCAGGAGGGGCACTCTCCAGTTGCCTCTCAAAGAACCCCAAAAAGGGTGGGTAAACTTAACTGCTGTTTGGCACATAAGCACAAACAGCAGTCAAAACTCGTCCCCCCACACGTATGCGGAGGGAGGCCACCCTCTCATTCACCGGGGTAAACCCGAACGTTCAGCAACCAGGATGAGGGGCAACAAGTATGCCCACTCCTTCTCGGTGCCTCTCACCAGGGGCAACTCCAGAGTGCAAGAATGTCCAACCCCTGTCAAGACGACTGGTTCCAGAGCCAGAGCCATGCATCGAGGTGAATCCAACTATCTCTAGCTGGAACTTATCAACCTCGCGCACAAGCTTAGGCTACTTCCCCACCAGAGAGGTGACATTCCATGTCCCAAGAGCCAGCTTCTTCAGCCGAGGATCAGAACGCCAAGGTCCCCGCCCTCGACTGCCACCTATCACATAACGCACCTGACCCCTTTGGCCCCTCCGACAGGTGGTGAACCCATTGTAAGGAGGACCCATGTTTCCTCTTCAGGCTGTGCCAGCCGGGCTCCATGGGTAAAAGCCCAACTAACAGGCGCTCGCCAGCGTGCCCCACCTCCAGGCCTGGCTCCAGAGTGGGGCCCCAGTGACCCGCGTTCGGGCGAAGGGAACATTGCGTCAATTTATTTCAATCATCATAAGTGGTCTTTTGGCTGCTCTTTGTCTGGTCCCTCACCTAGGACCTGTTTGTCTTGTGTGACCCTACTAGGGGCATAAAGCCCCTGACAGGTCCTAGGGTCAATGGGACACTCAAACCCCTCCACTACGATTAGGTTGCAGCCCAGGGAAGGGTTTTTACACAAGTAAAATGCTCAATAGTTGTTGCGACGAGACAAAGAACGCTGAGGCAGATGCCTGAAGGAACACCCTGAGCAAAGGTGCCAAATAGGGTCCAACACAGCTGCCTCCCCCATCCCAGGAAAGAGTGGAGAGGAGCCCAAGGAAACCCCCCCAACAGCTCGTCATTCAGGCCCCAAACTCCAGATTGCAATCGGAGAAGAATGGTGTGAGAAAGACGCAGAGGGGTTAAGAAATCCATTGCATAGTTTTCTGATTACAAGATCAGCATTATTTCGTATTATATTCATAAGCCCTCTTTCTGAAATAGCAGACACATACTGTAAAGATGCTGGAAATAAAAAGTTACAACACAACTTACACTTGAACTGGGTCTCTAAGAAGTATTTCCTCATCTTCCGATTCAAAATCCAAGCTGCTGTCTGAAGAAATTGAAGATTCTTCAACTTCTCTGTCACTGGTCCAACTCCTGGGAAGGTTCGCCACTGTTCCATGTTTTCACCATTTGTGCATAGTGAATCTAAAAGTTGTTTGCTGGAGTCCCAAATCGGTAGAAATGGCTTTGAAACCCTCTGGCTATACCCGGGGCCTGTGGTGCACTGGAGGGCCTTGGAGGGATGGGAGGGGAGGGGGGTTGGTGTGTACCCAGCCTGGGTGTCTGTTGTCGTATGTGGTGTTGGAGTTGTTTGAATGTTAATGTTGGGGTGGGTTTAATAAAATATTTCTTTCCTCTGTGGGGTGGGGAGGAGTTGGCGGGGGATGCTTGGAGGGCTCCGTGTCCGGCTCCTTATCTTGGTCCTGGTTCATGGCGGCTCTCGGTCCTGGTTCTATCCGTGGAACCGGGGTCTGCATGGTTCGGGCCGTCTGACTGACCAGAAATGTTTTTTTCCCCACCGGATGGTCCGGAGGGTGGACGGGTGGGTTGGGGTGGTGGTGTTTGCGGTTGGCTCTCTGACCCTGCCACCTATCTCTAGCCCCGCGGACTGTGGTGGTGGGGCTAGTGGAGCCTCCCTCTCTGGGTGGGTTTTTGGAGAACGGGAGTGCCTATTGGAGTCAGCAGGGGAGCTGGCTTCCTGGGAGGGCATTTTGCGCCCCAGTCATTCCTCCCGCCACCTTCCGCTGCCTGCTCCATCACGCTGCCACCCACCTTGTGGGTGGGGTTGTCACTTGGGAGACGGGAGGATTTCACAGCCCCAGTCTGGTGACGTCCCTGACCCCAATTTTATTATACACCTTAGACACTTTAATTTATAACATATATAATTTATGACATTCTCATAACACACATATATGTAGGTGTATTGAGGAGGTGGGGGAGGGGGGGTAAGACATCTGAGGGGGCTGATTGTGTAGGTGTCACCCCTGGTGGCTTCCTCTGCCCCATTCCCATTTAGACATTAAGGCTTCTGGATAGGGTGCATGGAACCTTCTACCTTCTGCCGGATTTGGACTCTACCCCCTTTTTGACCCTCTCAGCGTTAAACACACTTGAGAACAACATGCAACAACACGGCATTTGAGCATGCGGAGGCAGGCTCGAGATCTTTTTCACAACCCTGTTCTCTGATTGCTACCCAGACTCCAGGGCCTGTAGGAGGAGTGGGTCACATCGTTGGGTCCCGGGAATCGGCTAGGGCTGGCCCTTTTGCCTCCCCTGGAATATGGTGGGGGGGCCGGGGGGTGGGGTGGGGGGGCTTGGGTATGGAGGGCAGGTTGTGGGGGAGGTAGAACCTCAGGCTTTGTGGGGTGGGCTCTGGTTGGTTCGCCCATTCAGTTCATGTTGGCCCCATCCCCGGGTGGATGGGCCCGTGGGTCGTCTGGTCTGCTCGGGGTGTGGAGTTAGGACTGCCGCATGAACCAGGGAGGTTGGGTTGTGGTGTTGGGGTTCACCTCCCGGGTCCGGGGGCTGGATACTCTGGGATGCCGGTGCCTGAGAATAAAGGATGTGTGTGGTGAGTACAAGTGTGTGTACTGCGTCCCCTTTTTTGTGATAGGAGTGTTTGCAGGGGCACTAGGTTGGGAATGTGTGAATGTGTACATGGATGTGTCTGCCTCAGTGCTCTGGGGGGCAGGTCTTTGACTCTTCACAACCACTAATGTGCTACCTTATTGTATCTGTAATACTTTATCCACTGTTCTTTTTACATCACTCTTTGCAGGTGAAGAAGCAGACTGGTGTTGTTTTAGCGTTCTCTCCCTTTTATCTCCTCTTTCTTTCACCTTTTCTCCTTTTTTCCCTTTCTTTCTCTCTTCTACTTTCTTATTTTAGTGTCCATATAGATGGTAAATGCCTTGTACTTGTGTAGCGCTTTAACTAGTCTTGATGACCTCCAAAGCGCTTCACACTACAGTTTTAGTCATTCACCCATTCACACACATTCACACCCTGACAGTGGTGAGCTATGTTAGTAGCTACTGCTGCCCTGGGGCAGACTGACAGAGGTGATGCTGCCATACCACCGGGCCCTCTGACCACCGCCAGCAGACAATGCGGGTGAAGTGTCTTGCCCAAGGACAAAACGACAGAGACAGTCAGAGTCGGGGATCGAACCGGCAACCGGCCAATTGCAAGGCGAACACCCTAACTTCTGCGCCCTCCCCCATATAACATGAAGTATTCCCTGCATAAATTATAATAAAGCTATTTACATGTATAAATCAAGCAGAGCACTATGACGAAAGCTGTACAGCTCCACTTGTGAAAGTAAAATCTGTTGGGCTGTTTTTGGCATTAAGACAACAATTCTTAATGCCACATTGCCAAACAGGACACTATAAAAAAAAGAATGTGTACATGTTTTTGATTTTGTCTATTTGTCAGGTTGAACTGCCCCCTCTCCTGGGACATCTCAGGTCTCCACTAAGTGTGGAGCCCATGCCCCCGTCCTGCTCTCCTCCACTGGCTGGTACCTCGGCCCACTGGTGGATTGGTGTTCCTCATTGTCCCAAGCTGGGTGCGCGGGTGGATGCCGGCTCACTCCTGGTGGCTGCTTCGCTGGGCACAGCGCCGCCGTGGGGCTGGGTGCCACTGGGCCTTGGGTCTCCGTGCCCATGGCTGGATCCGCTCCGGCGTAGCTGGCTGCTGGCAGAGTCCATGGGCTCGTCCCCGCGGCTCCCAGGGGCTTCGGCGTTGAGGCTGTTGGTGGTTTCTTGGGGCTCATCTTTGCTCTTCCTTTAGATGGGGGAGGTAGCTTTCCCTGTGTTGGCCCCTCTTGGGCACCTTTGCTCGGAGGTCCCTTTGGGCATCTGGGGTTTTGGTTCCCTTGGAGTCTGCCTCGGTGCTCTGGGGGGTGGGTCTTTGGCTCTTCACAACCACTATTAAAAAATGTTTATGGAAAAACCTTACATACACAAGTACACTCTCACAAACACCTACAGGTGCTTGGATTCAAGTACTTACACATTTACTTCTATACAGAAAACCCCTATTATTATCTTTAGCTGTCACTTTATACATTTTGGATTATATCAAATTGTAAATTCTCCTGGATGGTATATCAAGGCATTGGTTGTTTGTACCTGTAATACCTTATCGGTTGGTTTTGCTGTTCTTTTTATATCTCTCCTTTGCATGTGTAGAAGCAGACTCAGTCGATGTTATATTGCTCTCTTTCTTTATTCTCCACTTTGTCTTTCACCTTTTCTCCCTTTTAGCTTTTTGGCCTGTGGTGGATATTAATAATCATCAATTAAGTGAGCACACAACTCATAAAAAGAAAAGATGCATCTTTGTCTTTGTAAGTTATTTAATTCAAAGGCGAGAAACGTTTGAATGTCCCTGTCCCCCAACGCAGTCAGGAAACAGAACAAGAGGAAAAGGGCACACTAAACCTTTATACATTCTGGGTTAACATAGAAAGTGGGAGTAATCTTCAGAGGAGTGCAGCCACTGGTACAATCCAGTTCCTATCTAACTCAACTCCTTGCTGTGTCCTTGGATATGGAAACACAACAGTAAATCTGTAAGCATGCGAGCTTCTTTGACACGGTAAAGTTATGCAGGTACATCCAGACAAGATATGATCAGGGTTACATACATCAATAAAATTTTCCACAACAGGCTCATCTCTTTTTCTGCTTTATTTCCTCTCTTACCTTCCTCTTTCAGTGTCCATTTAACATGAAATAGTCCCAGCATAAATAATAAAGCTTCTTGCATATATAAATCAAGTGGAGCACTATGGCGAAAGCAGTAAGGCTCCACTTGTGAAAGTAAAATCAGTTTGACTCTTTTTGGGATTAAGATAACAATAATTATTGCCAAATTGCCAGACTGGGCACAAAAAAGAAAAAAAAGTAACCCTTTGCCGACTGATAGCTCTCAAGGACTTTCTTTCCCATTTATTCCTGAATTTCTTTGGATTATGTCTGCATGATGTCTAGCTTTTTGGTGTACTCCACTTTGTCAGACAGGTCATATTTAAGTGATTTCTTGATTGAGAACAGGCCAGGGTGAGGCTAGAGAAGGTGAACTCAGGTCAGAGTTATGTTTAAACGGAGGGATCAATCACTTTGTCACACAAGATTTTGTCCTCCCCTTAGTAAAAATCTTCATTTAAAAACTGAATTTTTTGTTTATTTGTCATGTCTTCGAATAATATTTGAATTTGTTTGATCTTCTGAAACCCTTCAGTGTGACAAACAAGCAAAAAACAAGAAATCAAAAAGGGGCAAACACTTTTTTCACACCGCTGTAACTTATGAATGTTACATTTGGGACTGCTATAACTTATTTATTTTTAATACTGCATCTTTAAACAACCATTTGTGTTTTGAATCTGAACAGAACATGTGGTAGAGAAGAAGGAGGCTTACTTTTGAACTTACTGTGTAGATACGTTATATTGTCCTGGTTTATTGAGCAACACTTTTTCTGTCTACATGTAGAATTCGACCTGCTGTAGCAAACAAAACAATCTAGTGATCTAAAGGACATTTTAATGTGTGTAGCGACTTTAGGAATACTTTGATTTTCACAGAACCAAGAATTAGTTAATGCTATATTTTCCTTATTACATTGAACAGCGTTAAAACAACCCAGTTTTTCTTTAAACTTTTGGGTTCTATAATTTATGCCACGTCTTTACAAGTCATCATGTAATGGTTACCCAGCAGGAGCACCAGTTAAAAAGGCAATCTTTAAATGAATTGGGTGTGGAAAATATTAAATTTTAATAAAAATACTGGTCAATACTGATAGACTTTGATTATTTTTTTCTCTCTGTCAACATTTTACTGCAATTTGCATTGTGTTAACTACAACACGTTTGATAAGAGCAGGCAAAAGTTAATTTTGTAATTTATCACTTAAAAGGGTAGTAAAATTGATTATATTTAGGAGATTTTAATGGTACATGTAAGAGAGACTCATAGTTTTTGTAAAATAATTTCATGATATATGTAAGGGAGATGGTGTTTGTGTGAAACATTATTGAGATTATAGTGATGTTTGTGAGAGGGTTTAGTTGTCTCTATGTGAATAGTAAATAGTTGTGTTTTTGTGAATAGTTGTGTTTGTGTTAGATAATATGCAGGCATGTGAGAGCAATTGTAAGTTTTGTCTCATGGGGCCTCTCATATTTTTCATTCACCAACATCTAGAAATAAAAATGACCCTCACTGTCACCAGCTACCCAAAGAAGTGTTTGGGATCTTGTGAAAATTCTGCAAGGCCTGGTCCTCTTCTTCCTCTTATCCCTCATGCTCTGCTGAGCAGCAGGCCAAAGTCATCTGACCCACAGCATCAGATAAACAGGTGATGAAAGTATTTGTGCTATCCATAGCCATAATACCTAACATTATATTGCCCCTAAAAACAGTATGTGGCTACTGGCTTCCTTAAAAAAAAGAAGAAAAAAATGTAGGGAGGAAAGGGTCTAGGCATAACACCTGCATCACACCCGAAAACGCTTGCCTTTTTATACAATGAGACATGATATAAGACAGCAGTCTGAAGTTAGCGGACTCAAGTTCAGATGCGGGAATCCTTCATCTAAACTATGAAGAAGCCTGTAAAACCTTTTCCCCCCTACAGCTGGCAGCAGTTTTTTTTAATGGCCACTGCAAATGTATGGGCCCTCTTTGGTTTGCCAAGTAAAACTTGACAAATACCCAAAGTTTAGAGATGGGAGGCCCCTTGGACAAATTTACAAACAAATATGATTTTTCTCTGTTTTTGCTACTATTTGTTTAGTCATTTTAATAATTTGAGGTATTCTGTTTGATCAGACTTGCAATGATTGTGTTAACAAAAACATTTCTATAAGTGAAATAGAAACTTACGTTTTTTTATGAAGGATTTTGGGGATGGGTGCCCGTTCTTGGTTTTGTGCACCTGTCCCGAGAAATGTCTGTGCACGTGTCTGCTGACTGTTAAAATAGCTATTTCCTAATGTGGATTTTTCCCCACATAATAAATGTACTCAGTTATTACATTTTTTATTTTATTTTCTCTGTCACACTAATAATTCTGTAGGAAAATATTCACGAGTTTCTCTATTTTGTCATACATTATAATGCATCACTGAAATGAAACAGACTGTGTTGAGACAACTATAATGATTATAATATTAGATCAAACAATTAACAGGATGGTATATATTTTATAATTATCTTTTATCTTTATTTTTTCATTGCAACATACATTTGGGAAACCACTTCTCCTGGTTGAGTAGGATGTCTTTCCCCAAGTGGAGGAGTATATAGGGGTCTTGTTCAGGAATGAGGGAAAGATTGGTGCTGCGTCTGCAGTGAAGCTGGCACTGTACCAGTCTGTTCTGGTGAAGAGAGAGTTGAGTCAAAAAGGTGAAGCTCTCGATTTACCAGTCAATCTGCATTGTCACCCTCATCTATGGTGATGAGCTTTGCAAGTACATGCGGCCAAAATGTGTTTTCTCTGTAGGGTGTCTGGGCTCTCCCTTAGAGATAGGGTAAAAAACTCGGTCATCCAGAGGGGACTCAGAGTAGAGCCGCTGCTTCTCCACATCAAGAGGAGCCAGTTGAGGTGCCTTGGGCATCTGGTTAGGATGCCTCCTGGATGCCTCCCCTGTGAGGTGTTCTGGGCATGTCCACCGGGAGGAGACCCAGAGGAAGGCCGAGGACACGCTGGAGGGACTATGTTGCTTGGCTGGTCTGGCAACGCCTTGGGGATCCCCCGGAGGAGCTAGCCCAAGTGGCTAGGGAGAGGGAAGTGTGGGCCTCCCTACTAAGGCTGCTACCCCCACGACCTAAGTGGAAGAAGATGGATGGATGGATGAAGGGAGGGAGGGATGGATATACATTCCAATGAAATTCATACTCTGCATTTAACCCATCCCTCAGGGAGCAGTCGGCTGCCACTGTGTGCTGCCCACAGAGCATTCTGGGGCTAAGGGACTTGCTCATGGACCCAGAGTGGCAGTCTGTGTGTCCCTAACCACTAGACCACCACTCACCTGCATTGATGCTCTTATGTCAATAAGATGTTAAACCTACTGAGCATGAATACAAGTGGTAATGGTGGTCAAAATGTCTCTTTAACCAATGACAGCACAGGGCTAAAATGGGGAAATTGCCCATTTCACATCCGGAAGTTTGCGAGAAATAATATAAATATTATTTTGAAACTTATGAAGGATACAACCTTGGCAAGTGTTAATGGAAAAACACGGATTTAAGTTTAGTTATTATAGCAGTGAGCAAGCAAGTCCTTAAGCCCATTGTTAGTCTACTCAAAACAGGTTTAATTAATTCAATGCAGCAAAGTTTTTAATTCAATTCAATTTTATTTATATAGCGCCAATTCATGAAACATGTCATCTCAAGGCACTTTACAAAGTTAAGTTCAATCATATTATACAGATTGGGTCAGATTATACAGATTGGTCAAAAATGTTCCTATATAAGGAAACCAGTTGATTGCATCAAAGTCCCGACAAGCAGCATTCACTCCTGGAGAAGCGTAGAGCCACAGGGAGAGTCGTCTGCATTGTACATGGCTTTGCTGCAATCTCTCATACTGAGCAAGCATAAAGCGACAGTGGGAAGAAAAACTCCCCATTAACGGGAAGGAAAACCTCCGGCAGAACCGGGCTCAGTATGAACGGTCATCTGCCTCGACCGACTGGGGGTTACAGAAGACAGAGCAGAGACACAACAAGAGAGACAAAAAAGCACAGAAGCACACATTAATCCAGTAATCTGTTCTACATTAGATGGTAATAGCGGGTGAGCCGTCTTCTTTGGATGATGTTACAGTTAACAGAACGCCAGACCAGGTGTACCTACTATGAAGATAAAAGAGAGAGAACAGAAAGTTAAAGCAGAAATGACAACACGTAATGCATAATTGAAGAACAGTAGAACTATATAGAGTGAGAAAATTAGATCCTGATGTCCTCCAGTAGCCTAAGCCTATAGCAGTAAAACTATAAAGGTAGCTCAGAGTAACATGAGCCACTCTAGTTATAAGCTTTGTCAAAAAGGAAGGTTTTAAGATTAGTCTTAAAAGTAGACAGGGTTTCTGCCTCACGGACCAAAACTGGGAGTTGGTTCCACAGGAGAGGAGCCTGATAGCTAAAGGATCTGCCTCCCGTTCTACTTTTAGAGACTCTAGGAACCACCAGCAGACCTGCAGTCTGAGAGCGAAGTGCTCTGTTAGGAACATACGGGGTAATCAGAGCTCTGATATATGATGGAGCTTGATTATTAAGGGCTTTATACGTTAGAAGAAGAATTTTAAATTCTATTCTTGATTTAACAGGAAGCCAATGAAAGGAAGCTAAAATTGGAGAAATATGATCCCGCTTGTTGATTTTCATCAGAACTCTTGCTGCAGCATTTTGGATCAGCTGAAGGCTTTGAACTGCATTTTGTGGACTTCCTGATAGTAAAGAATTACAATAGTCCAGCCTTAAAGTAACAAATGCATGGACTAGTTTTTCAGCATCACTCCTGGACAGAATGTTTCTAATTTTGGCGATATTCCGGAGGTGAAAAAAGGAAACTCTGGAAACTTGTTTAACATGGGATTTAAATGACATGTCTTGGTCAAAAATAACACCAAGGTTTTTTACTTTATTACCAGAGGCCAAGCTAATGCCATCCAGATTAAGTGATTGGTTAAGAAGTTTATTTTTTGAGGACTCTGGCCCAAAGATTACAACTTCAGTCTTGTCAGAATTTAGATGCAGGAAATTTAAAGTCATCCAGCTTTTGATGTCATCAAGACATGACTGCAGTCGAAGTAATTAATTGGATTCATCAGGATTTATGGATAAATATAGCTGAGTGTCATCAGCATAACAGTGGAAATTAATCCCATGCTGTCTGATAATTTTGCCGATCGGAAGCATATATATAGTAAAGAGAATTGGTCCATGGACTGAACCCTGTGGTACTCCACAGGTGACCCTAGAGTTTGAGGAAGATTTATTATGAACATGAACAAACTGGAATCTGTCCGACAGATAAGATTTAAACCAGCCTAATGCTTTTCCCTTAATCCCTACAGTATGTTCAAGTCTTTGTAGGAGAATATTGTGATCAACTGTATCAAATGCAGCACTGAGATCTAACAGGACAAGTACAGACACAAGTCCATTATCTGAGGCCATGAGAATATCATTAGTGACCTTCACCAGAGCTGTTTCAGTGCTATGATGAGCTCTGAAGCCTGACTGAAACTCCTCAAGTAGGTCATTGCTTTGTAAATGTTCACAAAGTTGATTAGCAACTACTTTCTCAAGAATTTTAGATAAGAAAAGAAGATTAGATATAGGTCGGTAGTTTACTAGCTCATCTTGATCAAGAGAAGGTTTCTTAAGTAAAGGTTTAATAACAGCTACTTTAAAAACCTGTGGTACATATCCATTTACTAAGGATAGATTAATCATGTCTAAAATAGGACCACTGATCAAAGGGAATACCTCCTTAAACAACTTGGTTGGGATTGGGTCTAACATACAGGTAGAAGGTTTAGATGAAGCTAAGATTTTAGATAGCTCAGAACGCTCTACTGCTTCTAAACAGTTCAAACACTGTGCACGTTCTAAAGATTCCTCCAATGCTGCCTTACTTACTGGGGATGAGGTAATCATGTTTGGGAGGATGCCAATTATTTTATTTTTAATGGCATCAATTTTATTTATGAAGAATCCCATAAAATCATTACTACTAAGAGCTAAGGGAATGGATGGATCAACAGAGCTGCAGCTCTGAGTAAGTTTGGCAACTGTACTAAAGAGAAATCTAGGATTATTTTTATTCTCTTCAATTAATGATGAAAAATATGCTGCTCTAACTCTGCGAATGGTCTTGTTATACAACAATAGACTGTCCCTCCAGATTAAGTAGGATTCCTCTTGGTGTGTAGAGCGCCATTTTCTCTCCAATTTCCTAACATTGTGCTTCAAGGAACGCAGCTCTGAATTAAACCAGGGAGCCAGCTTCCTGTGAATTATCACCTTCTTTTTCAAGGGAGCTACATTGTCTAATGCAGAACGCAAAGTTTACCTTATGGTTTAGTGAATGTATTGTAAAACAATCTGTTTTCAGAACATTATCACCTCTCACTGAGCAATATCAAGCAAATGTTGTAGAACTGAGATCCTTCTGGGGATGTGGTTTTTACTAAGACCTGTAAATTGGAAGACTAGCTTTTTAACTGTTTCCTTCTTTGATGTGATAGGTTGGCATTACACTTCATTATGCTTCGTTGTCAACCATGCTGTGGCTGGCATTTACTGCTAGAAACCTTTATAAAGATGTGTGCAAAGATCCAATTCGAGCCCAGGAAAGGAGCGGTCCAGCCCAGAAACATTCCAAACCAACCATCCTGAGGTATAGTTTTACAGTATTTCTAAGAACTAAATGACTGAAAATGTTTGAAAGAGTTTGAAATAATGTAAACTATTTTCTTTGGGTCTCTGGATCTTTCACCAGATTCAGAGATAACTTGTTTTGAGTCAACTTCTTATATTTTGCTTCTTCAAGTGATCCTCCAGCCAAGCCTTTGTGCCTCAACTAAACAACAGACTAATCTCACTGCTATATGTAAATGTGAGGGGACCTAAAGGCCGATTTAGTAATGCCTGTTTTTGTGATAAATTTGTGATTAATCAAAGTCATTCAGTTTACTCAGCTTAGGAAAACTTCTACTGTGGTGCAATTTTAAAATGTTAATAAAAATACAATTTCTTAATACTCTGATGGTAGTCAGCACAGCTATTAAAATTGATTTGTATTGAAGGAAAATCTGGCGTGTATAATACATAATTTTGCATTTAATATTTTTTTATAAATGTTTTGTTAGATAAAAAATTTTTTTTAGAGAAATTTGATCACCATTATTGTGAACGTGGACAGGGCTATACAAGTAAATGATTGAGAATAATTCATTTAGTTTTATACACACCAGATTTTCCCTAAATTTAAACCAATAGAAATTTTCTTCTGGTAGAACCTTAAGAGGGAGTGTTACACATGATGTCTCTTCTTGCATCACATTTTGCTGCGTAATTTATTTTATTTTTTTCACAAAAACATAGGCAAAATAATGTGTGTGTGTGTGTGTGTGTGTGTGTGTCTAAACAGATGTCAAAATTATTTGAAATATTTATTTAGTAACCTTTTACTCTTTTCTGCAGATATTATCTCTTGAGTGATGGCGTACCTCTCATAATTGTCAGTGTTATGGCTATGTTTAGTATGGATAACTACGGCAGCAGGGGCGGGGCTTTGTAGTAAGTATGGATTTACTGTACATTACATTGATATACTTTATGTTTATGTTTGTCTGGTAAAAGAGTCTTACTTCCCCATCTATCATTTGCAGTTGCTGGATGGCATGGGAACCTAGCCTGGGAGGCTTTTATGCCCCAGTGGGTCTTTTGGTCTTAGTCATGTCTATATACTTTTTGAAAGCCTACATTCAGTTGAAGCGCCACCCAGAGAGAAAATATGAAGTGCACCGTCTGAGTGAGGATCAGCAGATGCTGTCATCCAGTGAGTCAAACCATCATTCTCAAAGTGACAGTGGTGGAGCTTCAGGGTCTTCTGGAGACCTGTTGCCTTTTTCTACTGGTGAACTGGCTAATGAACATTCTTTTAAATCCCAGCTCCGGGCCACCATCTTCACACTGTTTCTGTTCCTAGCAAGCTGGGCTTTAGGAGCATTGGCTGTATCACAGGGATATTTTCTTGATATGATATTCAGCTGCCTATATGGGGCATTTTGTGTCACTCTGGGCCTCTTCCTTCTCATCCAGCACTGTGCCAAACGGGATGATGTATGGAATCGTTGGTGGGTTTGTTGCCATTCCAAGACAAACACAGAGGATGGGAATACTAATGGCCAACGTCAGAGGCAGAAGCCACACTGCCATTTTAGCTCTCCATGTTCAGGCAAGCGCCCACTGCTTTCTTCACATGTTTTGCAGACTTCTTTTGACAAAATGACACCACCTCCTAATAGTCCAACTCCAAGTAACACAGGCCCATGTTGTGTGGCTGTAATGAGTCCAACATCCCCCGTCCCATCTCTCATTGAGCCAGTGCCCTCACCACGTCCACATTCACTTCCTGATGAGCTCCCTCGTCCAACTCTTCCCCTGCAGAGATGCCTTACTGAAAGAGCAAAGTCCCGCTCCTTTAACCGTCCACGTCCTTGTCTACAAGACTACCGCTCACATATGACTTCCCTGAGTATGGATGGAGGTGTGCACCACTCACAAAGGGACAGTGCTCTGCCAGCACATCATCTTGAAGGAATACTGTTGATTTCCAACAGCCCACTCCCTGGACTTCAGCTTCCTTGTCCTAGCCCCCACTTGGATAAGCAGATGGCTTCCTGCCACACTTTACAACGCCAAACCTCCTGCCAGAGTGTACAAGACTCAGTGACTTCTTGTTATGGCCATGTCCGAAACATGCATGACAGTATGACTTCCTGTCACAGCCTCCTCCTGCCTTCTCAAGGGGTCCATTCCTCCCAGTGGCACATGTATGGTTCAGTCAATCCTTCTTCTACTGCAGCCTGTTGTGAAAACCCTGATCCATTTACAATGCAATATGACCAAGACCCCAAACCATTCAGCTGCACATTAAAGGAGGAGATCCATTCTCTGGACGTGGAGCAGAGAGGCTTCCCAAGAAATACCCTACCTCGGCAGCATTCTACTGTAAGCCGCAGGGGAGTCATTGGTCGAAACAGAAGTCTGCAAGAAGATGGTCTTTTTGGTTCAGATGATACAGGAAATATACGGACTGGACCTTGGAAGAATGAAACTACAGTTTAGCTGTGATGCCATTTTAGCAATCTTCCAGTAACACCCACTTTACAGATGACCTGTATAAGTTTGGGTCTTCATGCTTACAGCTGTACCCTAAAACAACCTCAAAGAGTCTCCACACAGCTTAGGATCCACATAGCTTAGGATAAAATTAACTTGTCAAATGTGTGTTTTTCTTAGTTATATTTTGTCAAGAAACAAGCTCATCCTTTGTGGAATACACTTTATGCTTTAAAGCTGCACGCTATATCTCATGAAATCTCAGGGTCATACTGGCTCATCAGTTAACAATGTAAAAGAAAAGGGTACTCAGTTTAAATCATATAGGTTCAGCTTTGTTTGTGTCAGTTATTTTAGTTTCCTCTAATAAGAAAAAAAATATCTGGCATCTATGATAGTAATATACCAGTACTTACAGATTTTAAACATTGCATTAGAGCAAAGACCCATTACAAAACTTACCTTGACTCAACTGCCTTTGAATTTCGACAAAAGAATAGACACAATAAGGGTCTTGGGCTCTATACCATAAGTTCATATGCATAAAATAGCTTTCAATAACTTTGTTTAGATCCAACACCTTGTCAGCTGGGAAAGGATCCTCCTTAATCTGCTCAGGGTTCACGATCTCTTGTCTATGTATGGGTGCCGTTACAAAGAAATTTTTAATATTTCACCTCCTGTCAATTGGCTCTGTAGCCATGGCAACATTTACTAAATAAGAGGTACTCCAGTATATCTTAAAGAAATCCTTACTTTTCAGATGATTTTAGAAACGATCAGTTATTTATTTCCGACCGCTTGAGATAGGCAATTACCCACACCCCATGACCCTGTACAACTAAGCAGGTATAAAGGATTGATATTTATTTCCTCTGCAAAGTAACATATAAAAGGGCAAAACTGAAAACAAGAAAATATTATTTTTTTAATCTCTTGAAGAGATGGTTAAATAGGATTTAAAAAGTTTTATTCAAACATATTACGTTGATGATATGCCATACTGAACGTGGTGATTTCAGAATTTTTCTAATTTGGAATTGTCTGGATCCAGCATTTGTGAAGCTTTGCACCATTTAAATTGTGAGATTTACACATTTTAAGTCTATATTTGTTATTTCTTTTTTCTAACACAGTCCTTTAAAAATTTGTGATCACTCATAAACCACTCTGAAATCTATTTAAGCACGTGCGTATGATCAATATGTGAACAGTGCATGATTAAGTAGACACAAATGTGGTGTGTGTTTGTGTAATATTTGCTTATTACTCTGGATCCACCCTAACAGAGGTGTATACATTTTGTATGAAGTTGTACTTAGGAAGCCTATGAATATTTTTCTTAAGTGACACCTTATGCTTCCAAACAAAGTCAAACAGAATTTTGACTGTTATTGCAGTAGTGTGCATTATAGGACCCCTTGTGTGGTGAGATATTTAAAAAATGCAATATGCTATCAAGCACAGGGTTTTTATAGTGCCAAATTGATGTGCCAATTTTCACTGTGAAGAACAGCTACAGTAAACACATTCTCAATGAGAGATTTCAAGTTTGTAGCATAATACAAACTTTTACTCAGGTTTCAGAATATCATCAGCAACACTTTAAAGAGCTCTGAAAATGCATGATTAGCACAGCTATGCATCATTAAGTCAAATGTGTTTCTGTAAATCCGTCTCATCTTCATATAACCAACTACAAATTCTGGTCTTCAGTCCAGCAATGTTCTCATGCAATTAGGTCTAGGTGGTGTTACAATATCCAATTAAGATCAACATTTGAATTTTGAATTTTCTGATCTTTTGTATCCAGAGTAACAGAAAAAAAATCTAGTGACTGTCTGAACTTGGTATAATTTAAAGTGCTAAAATTGAAGAGCCAATGTGGCTCTTGAACCTGCAGTTCAAGAGCCACAATTGGCTCACTTAATATATTAAACGATGAAATATTGACCTGTTTAGTTTTGTCCCAATCTTTTGTTCTGTGCCCCCATGAAAAAACACTGGCCCCACTGACTAAAATGTCTGTTGAAGTGAATTTGATGAAAACATCTTAAAATCAGTCTTGTTCTTGGAGTTCACTGCCCTGCGTGTTTTCTACGCTTGCCTGTTTTAACCCATTCAATGTGACAGATATTTAAAAACTTCAACAGGTCTGTAATGTTCTGTGGCTCTTTGGATAAAAAGTAAAAGAACATAATTGTTAATCTGAGGCAGAACACTGTTAAATAGTTTAGGTTAAACATTTTCACATGTTTGTTTGTATAACCCTGTATCATGTCAGCATCGTTGTAGTCATCAGCAAGGTTGACTTGATGTTGATGACTCTTGACATGTAATGCATTGTATACCCATGTTTCAACAGCTCAGTCTTCCTTGACAATGGCCAGGAATCATCTTACAGGTTCTGTCTGATTATGAAGTCATTTTTCATTTTTGGCTTTGCTTTTGTTTCTTACCTGTGTTGTAATGTTCTGTAACGGAAGAAGTCAGATGTACACCCTTACAAATAAAGGGAATACCTTTTTGAGCACTGTTGTCTGCACTAAAAATAAAGATTTACTGTGACAAACTACACAAAGTGTTGAATCTGCTTTTGCACAAGGTTTTTTTTTTCCCAATTCTTTCCAGAACATACTATAACTCAGAAATGTATTTCAGAACAAAAGTATGTTAAAGAAATTAATTTTAAACCATGGAGTGATTCCCACTTAGAGTTTAATCTGCAGTTTCCCCAACTTGAAAAGGTGTCTTGTTTCAGGAGACTTTCAAGTTTACATTTCCCATGATCGTCCCAGAAGTAGCAAACACAGAGACAACAGTTGTAGTGAAAAATGGTTTATTGGAGGCTTAGATGATGGGAGTGATGGAGAAGAGGGCTCTGGTCACAGACTGTAGGGAAGTGAAAGATATAGCTGAGCACCGACAACAAGGAGGGAGGCAAAAGATGGTGTGGCAGAAGCTGACTTGCGGGAAGTTAGAAGAGTGGACAGCTGGAGGTGATGAGATAGGTAGCTGGTGCTACTAGTGGTTTGAATGGAGGTGTGGTCTGGAGCTGGATGGATCCTCAATGTTAGAGGGTGGACAGGCCCACTGGTGGCTGAAGCCAAAGACGCCAGTGGGGCCGTTGGAGCAACAGTAGACTGGAGCACCAGTAAGGCTACTGGGACACAGAACAGGCCCATAGAGTGAACAATCTTCTGATGGAGTCGCAGGGAAGCCAGACCTAATTAATTATGTACCTGAGAGAGGAACAAGAAGCATTAGCTAAGGAGAACCATGGAACGACTTGGAGCTAAGGTCTGGTCAGGTACCACTCTAGGTGAGCTAATGCTCTGACACCCTCCATCCAACTCCAGCTGCCTTAAATTCTCCTCCTAATTGAGGTGGATGGAAAACCCCTGCTGTTGGCATCCATCTGTTGCATCCTGCTAGAGAAAGGTAAGAACAACACCACACCTCTATAGCACAGAACCGCATACCTGACAGAGATGTTGAACAGGACATCACTCAATGACCAAGAATCAATTATTTCTTTTCCTTCTGGTATTTTGAAATTTGTCAAGACCAAACAGGAGAAAAACAATTAGGACGCTAACAAGAAAAAAATCAATTATCCCCCAAATTAAATATTTTTCACACTATTAGAAATTGACCTTGAAAATAAGTATCAAAAATCCACATTTAATGCACCCAAAATAAACATATTTCCACAATCACAAATAACCTTAAATTTAGCTTTTAACTACTTTAAATATACAGAATCATATGAACAAATTACTTTTAGATTTATTACATTTTAAAATATACAGTTATACTGCACTTTGATGAATATATATCACTTTCAATTTCATCTTAAATCACATAATTTTAAAATACACATTATATTTTTAGCCTTGTCTTAATCACATCGCTCAATATGTTCATCAACAGTTGCAAAGACAGTCAAATTGAAAGCTTTCCAGCTCCTCCTCCTTCTTTTTGAACCAGTCCATAATTCTGCAGTCTCTTTGTCCAAGTCTAGATTCTGACAGCACTTCTCCACACATTGGCCCAGTGGTCTTTCGCCCTGCCCCCTTTGCACCCTGAATCCACACTTCGGCCAAGCATGCATAAATGCGGACTCAGCCACAATTAATTGGAGCAAGTTACGTTTTTTTAACAGCCAAATATCTTGTGCAATTAGTAAAAAGACCTTTACTGTACATTTAAAATTGTACTGCCACATTAGATAAATGACTGGTCACCAATTTACATTTCTTAGAACAGACACAGTAGTTATTTTAACCTTTTTTTACGTGTCCTAACGCAGTAAAGCAAAAAGAATTGCTTTCTTAATACCAAAGAGAGCCCAACAGATTTACTTTCACAAGTGGAGCATTATTGCTTTTGCTTAGGGCTTTGCGTCTATGTAAAATTTTATTGGATATTGTTTTAGGATTATTTCAAATTCAATGGAGACCAAAACCGAAAGGTAACAGAGGAAAAAATGAGGCAAAACGTTAAAGGGAAGCAAAGGTGAAAAAATTTGAGCAGAGGAAAAAGAGAGTGTAAATAGAGATATAGAAATAACCACAAAACCAACCAAGAATGTATCAAAGGTACAAACAAACAACGCTTTCAATAACTTCACTGAATACTATGCAGTACTGTTTAGTACAAGATGTATTCAGTGACAGCTTTGGCTGTCACTGAATACATCTTGGGTGAATACAAAGGGTTTATCTGTATAGAAGCATGTCTGTAAACACCTGGATCCAAGTATCTGTGGGTGTTTAAGAGTGTGCCTGTATATGTAAGGTTTATCCATGAGAAAAATGCTCAGTAGTGGTTCTGAGGAGCCAAAGACCTGCCCCTAGAGTACCAAGGCAGACCCAGGGGAGACCAGAGCCGTCGGCAGCTAGCTACGCCAGAGCAGATCCAGCCATGGGCTCAGAGACCGGAGGCCCAAGGGCCCACTGCCTCCCAGCAGGGCCCCTCAAAGCAGCCTCTTCGAGGGGCCCAACCAGACAAAAAGACAAGTACATAAACACAGTCACATTCACATGTTCCCACCCACATGCCCTTACAGGCAAATGTCATAACCACATGCGAGAAAAGACGCTGTACACATACTTGCACTCACCACACATACTTTACTCCCAGGTCCAGGTGCCGATACCCCCAGAGAGGCATCCAGCCCCCAGACCCGGGAGGTGATCCCCATCACCAGGATGGGGGAGAGCAGACCACCAGAGGCACAAGTTCAGACCAGGGACGAGTACCGCCCCAACCTGGGCAAACCTGGTCCATACCCCAGCCCCTTGCGCCAAACCCCAGCTTATAGGTGTCATGGTTTTCAAATGTTTTGCCCACATGCAGATACGAACGGGAGGCCAGGCACAAGTTTAAGATGTTTAATGAAGGAACAATCGGCAGGAAAACAACAGCATGTTGCTCGAGCGAGGTCTGAACATCGGGGCTGGAGTGACTGTGGAGAGAGAGTGGGTTTTGATTACGGGAGAACGAACCAGGGAAAATTCCAGGCGCTGCGCTGCTTACCATTTAGCTGCGCAGACCTATCCGGGGGGAATTATGCCGAGGGGACTCTATGATCCTATCCCAGTCATTATAGGCGGCTAGCGGCTGGAGGGCTGGCAGATGATCGCTGGCGAGGGATCCGGAGCGCACCACAACAGACGAGAGTAACTGATGGATTAACCAGAGTGCAGGGGAACCAGCAGAATCCAGGAGGGGGGGTCTCAGGCCTGTCTTGGTAACGCCAAGGGGGTATGAGGGGAAATCCAGTGTCAGGATTCTGGAGATCTGGTTCTTCAAGCGAGACTTCAAGGCAGGTGAGTGCATCCAAGCACACAAAACTAAGACAAAGAATAGGAGATCCAAAGTTAGTCAAAAATCAGAGAGCAAAGGGACTCACAGATACAGGTTTCAGGATTTGGTCAGGGGCCACGTCAAACCACGACTGGTTTAACACTCTGGCGTCTTCCATCTGTCAGAGCTCCGCTTAAAAAGCCAGAGGAAGCCGCTTCAAACGAGTCGCAGGTGTGGGCCACGCCCCCCAGCCAACTAGAACCACCTGTGGAGCAGAATTAGGGCACGGATGCACAGAGAACCCTGACACTACCCCCCCCCCTCAACGGCCGCCTCCAGGCAGCCCAGACAAGGAGGTGCAAGGGTGCGCAGACCAGAACCTACTAACCAGGTCCTTATCTGCTATCGCCGAACCAGAAACCCACGACCGCTCCTCAGGGCTGCGACCCTCCTATTCGACAAGGTACTTGTGGCCCTTACCTCGTCGACGGGCGTCCACAATCCTGAGGACGCGAGGGTTCTGATTGTCCTGGGAGGGTGGAGGGGGTTCGGCAGGTGGGCACAGATCACTGTCCAAGACTGTTTTGACCTGGGAGACTTGGAAAGTGGGATGTACTCGGGAGTGAGGAGGCAAACGCAGACGAACAGAGGCAGGGTTGATGATGGATTCTATTTCATATATCTATTTCATAGGGTCCAGTAAATCGGGGAGCGAGTTTCTTGGCGGATGGGTCCGTTAAGACGTCCCTGGAGGATAACCAGACCCTCTGACTGGGGCAATATTGTGAGGCTGGTCTACGGTGCTGGTCGGCGAACCTCTTGCTCTGCTCTGCGGTGCGTGTGAGAGCAGTGACGGTGGCTTTCCAGATGTCTTGACAGTGAGCGATGTATTCATTGACTGACGCGAAGGGAATCCTGAGTTCGTCGCTGGGCAGAAGAGGTGGCTGGTATCCTAAGGCTATTTCAAATGGTGAGCGTTCGGTGGATGATGAGACATGAGAATTGAGGGCGTACTCGACCCAGGGTAGAAACGTATTCCAGTCTGTCGGTGAAGATGAGGTGAGGCAGCGAAGGGTGGTCTCTAATCGCTGGTTCATCCTCTCAGTTTGGCCGTTTGTTTGTGGGTGATATCCGGAAGTGAGGGTGTAGCGGGCACCGAGAGCAGAGCAAAAGTGCCGCCAGACCTGAGAGACAAACTGGGGACACCGGTGAGAAAGGATCTCGGTTGGGATGCCATGGAGTCGGAAAACGTGTCTTATCAGGAGCTGGGCTATCTGGAGGGCGGTTGGAAGTTTCCGGATCGGGATAAGGTGGCGGGACTTCGAGAAACGATCTACTACCGTTAAAATGGTTGTCATACCTTGGGATGTAGGGAGACCGGTAACAAAATCTAAAGCAATGTGGGACCAGGGGCGCTTGGGGATGGGGAGTGGGTTCAGCAGACCGGAAGGAGGCTGGTTTGAAGGCTTGTTTCGGGCACAGACCGGACAGGCTAGGACATATTCTCGAACGTCTCTGGTCCATGACGGCCACCAAAACCGCCGGGAGACCTGTGATTGGGTCCTGTATATTGAGGACTCCAGGTGAGTGCATCCAAGCACACAAAACTAAGACAAAGAACAGGAGATCCAAGTTAGCCAAAAATCAGAGAGTGAAGGGACTCACAGATACAGGTTTCAGGATCTGGTCAGGGGCCACGTCATACCACGACTGGTTTAACACTCTGGCGTATTCCATCTGTCAGAGCTCCGCTTAAAAAGCCAAAGGAAGCCGCTTCGAACGAGTCGCAGGTGTGGGCCAAGCCCCCCAGCCAACTAGAACCACCTGTGGAGCAGAATTAGGGCACGGATGCACAGGGAACCCTGACAATAGGTGTATACTACCACCTACTATACATTGGTGTGTGACATCTATAGCTTCCACCCACTAAATTCTGTTTATTAGTTTTGTGTTATGAAGATAAATGGATAATGCTTTCCTAATTATACAGATTTTCTCTTTGTTCCTTTCAGTTTCCAGTATTCCTTCTTGACCCCATTGTTTACCTTTTTATTTGTACATGCAGTCTTTCTTTTTCAGCTCTGTACATCACAGTTCAACAAAATATGTTCTAGGTTTTCTTTTTCTCCATAACCCTCACATGTATCATTGTTTTTCCTCCCAATCATATCAGTACATCAATACAGTCAATACAATATGTCATTTAGATAGGTAGGACCTATGACCCTTAGTCTCACCGTTATTACTTGTTAAGATATGGGGTGTGTAAGTACACACCCCATAGCACGGGCCTTTGTGCGATCAAGAGCCCATCAGCGCTGATGTGTTTGTAAACATTTCTCAGATTTTTGTAGATTAAATAAGTTGAAGTATACTTTTTTCTGTTTTGAGCATCTTGAATCCAAAACAATAATTTAAGTGGGGGTCGCCTGACGGGTAAAAACGACTTGGGTCCACTGAGGGTGTTTTTACCACCGACCGGGTGCGGTAGGTTTACAAACTGGTGTTTCCGCCTCGGACCCAAAAGGCGACGTACCACCTTCCGTTTCTGTTTTCCGGCCAGGACACAATTCCGGGAGAAAAACATACAGCCTGGCTGTGTTGTTTGCTTCATGAAAGGGCCGACTTTTTATATTACTTGAGGCAGAGAAATGGTTCAGATAAACTGGTTGCAAAGATGTCGATGAGTACCGTGTGATTATATAGGGTTTGTTATGTCCCAGATTGTGTAGGCTCCCACGTCTAAAATATTATAATGTGTGAAAGTCATCCACGGAGACATTCTGGTCCGTAATGTCCTTGTGCAGCCATGTCTCAGTGAAACACATCAGACTGCACTCCCGGTATATGTAACAGTCAGCATGCAGCTTTCACGCATTCGCACGAACGAGAATCTGGAGATTCATCACCCAGATCGAAGCTAAGTTGCACTCTGACTTCTGCGCAACCAGCCGCAAAGTAAAGAATGCCGAAACAGCTTTGTTTATTTTTGTCAGCTGTTGCAGGAAAGTGGAGCCGAGACGACGCGGATCGGTCGCCTTCCCTCACCAGACAAGCTGAGAGATCAGAGACGCTGCAGGGCCTCCGAGCTGCCCGACCATGCTGCTAGCCCATAGCTGCATGGCCGCAGTCTGCTGCTGAACAGACAAACGTTTTTCCCTGCTTTTCCATTGTCCTTCCTTGGATGGCCAAAGTGGACCGAACTCACACGAGGCACCGACAGGTTGGACAGAGAGACCCAAAGGGAAAGGTTACATGGTCATTGGAAAATGTTTGTGCAAGGCGCTCACATGGTGTCTTTAAACAAAGGGGCTAACGGAATTAGCCCATGCTAGCATCCTGTTCCATGGCATTGCTGATATGGTTCAAATGTGTTTTATGGTTATAACAAACATTATCTCCACAGGGGTTTCATGCATTGATGGGATATTAATGTTTATGTTATCTGGCCACTCGATATGACTAAAATAAAAGCCGAAGCTTTTAAAGTCAGCGCCGAAAATCCGCTAGCCAGAATGCTATTTAGCTCCTGGTTACATCCGGTTCGGGACTTTCAAAAGGAGCTTGTTTTAAAGCATAAGGCTTGTTTGTTTCGCTCCACCGTCGTTCGATAGTGATATGAGCCTTATTCCCGCATTAATATTGAATATTAATGTCGATTTAAAGGCGTTTTGTTTAACTTTAGGAGTAACCGAGTTTAGCGTCCGTTCGCTACACCGACCCCTAGCGTCCGGAGGTAGAATCGCATAAATAAAATAAAAGTTTCACTAGCCTAGTAGAGAGGATTTGTTAATTGCAATATAGTGTTAATTCAGATAAACAGCATTACATAATGATGTTCTCTGGATGTTCATTCTATTTCTGTTATAAAATTCTTGAACTTGAAGAAATTGTTCTTCCCGTGTGAAAGAACTCATAATACGGATTTACTATTGTGTTCTGTTCACCCAAGGGCAGAGAGAAGAGTTGTTAGATAAGGAACAGCTGTATGCACTCTAATATCTCACATAAAACTACTACCATTTCCTATGTTACCCCAGAATGTATAAATGTGTAGTGTGCTTTTTCCTGTTTTCTGACTGCATTGGGAGGCAGAGACATTCAAACGCTCTATTCCTTTTGAATAAATTTGCAAAGACAAAGATACATCTTTCTTTGATTTACTGAGTAGTGTTCTCTTCCTTTTTTGATAAAGATAAAATCTACAACCACATAATGCTTTGCCTTTTCCCTCCTGTACTTTTATGTTCTTTAAGTTTTTGGATCTTCCACTGTCTATGTATATTTCCAAAAGTTTCTCCACTACGAACTGCAGCAAATGTTTCATCAAGCTGATTTGCCTTATCTTTATTTAAAACTATTATCTCCTGATCTCAGGCTGGTATTTTTACAGGTTTTTTTCACGGTCATTGTCCTTAACATTGACCATTCATATTGTAGTTTTATTTCTGAGCCTATTGAAGAGCAGTATTCTCTCCATGTTTTCTTTTTTGCATCTTTAATTATCTTGCGAGTTACTGCCCTTTTCTTTTTATATTCTATAAGGTTTTCTGCTGTCAAAATTTTCCGTAATGTTTCGAGTGCCTTGATAAGCTCTTTAACCTCTCTGCTGCATTCATCACACCAGGGGACTATTTTTCTTACCTTTTACTGTTTTTGGTATGATAGGTTTTTGCAGCTTTTAAGGATATAGTGGTCAGTCTTTTTCTGCTTCGATATCCAGGGGGGTCTTATCTATTGGCTGTCTGAAATGCTATCATTGTGACATGCTCACGTAACGCCAATGGAGCGTTTCTGCTTTCTGTTTATGTATCCAATTAGGTTCGGTGTTAGCCATTAATTGTAGCTGCTCTTACCTTTTACTTTGAAAATGGCTGAGAGTCGCAAGAAGCAAACTGTCTTATAAGTTTGTGAGAAGAAGCGGAAGGCCTCAGAATAAAGAAATCAGACCACAGTTTTTTTCATGCAACCCCCTTGAGGAGCAGAAGGGCAGGGAAGATGGTTTTGCAAAAAAGAAATTAAGCGTCTCTCACCTATATTTCCAGACAAATCGTCCAATCTACCCTTAAAATATGTTCTATTACCTGATTGGTAAATTCTTCTATTCCGCCAAGGTTGCCCTTTGTCACCGATTCTGTTCATAACTTTTATGGACAGAATTTCTAGGTGCAGCCAAGGTGTTGAGGGGATCCGTTTTGGTGACCTTAAGATCGCATCTCTGCTATTTGCAGATGACATGGTTCTATTGGCTTCATCAGGGCATGATCTACAGCTCTCACTGGAGCGGTTTGCAGCCAAGTGGGAAGCGGCCAGGATCAGTGCCTCCAAATCCAAGCCCTTGGTCTTGAGCCAGAAAAGGGTAGAGTGCCTCTTCCGGGTTGGGGAGGATGTGCTGCCCCTAGTGGAGGAGTTTAAGTATCTTGGGGTCTTGTTCACGAATGAGGGGAAGATGTAGCGGGAGATCGACAGGCGGATTGGTACGGCGTCTGCTGTGAAGCGGGCGCTGTACCGGTCCGTTGTGGTGAAGAGAGAGCTGAGCCAAAAGGCAAAGGTTTCGATTTACCGGTCGATCTACGTTCCTACCCTCTTCTATGGTCATGAGCTTTGGGTCATGACCGAAAGAACGAGATCCCGGATACAAGCGGCCGAAATGAGTTTTCTCCGTAGTGTGTCTGGGCTCTCCCTTAGAGATAGGGTGAGGAGCTTAGTCATCCGGGGAGGACTCAGAGTAGAGCCGCTGCTCCTCCATGTCGAGAGGAGCCAGTTGAGGTAGCTCGGGCATCTGGTTAGGATGCCTGCTGGACACCTCCCTGGTGAGGTGTTCCGGGCACGTCCCACCGGGAGGAGACCCAGAGGAAGACCCAGGACACGCTGGAGGGACTATATCTCTCGGCTGGCCTGGGAACGCCTTGGGATTCCCCCGGAGGAGCTGGCCCAAGTGGCTGGGGAGAGGGACGTCTGGGCCTCCCTACTGAAGCTGCTACCCCCGCAATCCGACCCCGGATAAGCGGAAGAGGATGGATGGATGGATGTGATAGAATTGTGCTGCTCAAGATGGCTGCATGTTTTAGTAGCTCTGTTGTTTTTATACTACACAAAAATAATTACTTTGAATGTACTATGTTAATACTTTGTATGCACTCATTTCACAGTGAAAAATCTATACTTAAAACACGTATTTAAAAAAAGATTCTCAAAGACAGCCCCATATTTCACTGCTCACACCGTTGCGCAGGCTGAAATTATAAGCCCACGAGACATCAAAGGCTGCCGGACAACCTTAAAACACAAAATAAAGAGGCAAAATGGAGCGCTTTCTTGTAGTTGGTGGCACAAACCACCAACTACAAGTGCAGGGACTACCAAAGACCCACCACTTAAAAAAAAGAGGAAAAAACTGTCAGCAGACAGTATCATGAAAGTCATCTCTCTTATGGCTTCAGTTGGACTGGGGATGTCAACTGTCCTCAGCCCGAGTGCGTCCTCTGTCGGGAGAAGTTAGCTAATGCTAGCATGGTTCCAAGCAAGCTGAAGAGGCACTTGGAAACCAAACATCCATTTCATGTTGAAAGAAACTTGGCCTACTTTAAAAGAACGTGGGATTTGAACCAGAGGCTGCAAGTCTGTTTGTTGGATTGTGTGAAAGTGTCTGAAAACGCAACGGAGGCTAGTAACATGGTAGCAGAGCTTATTGCAAAACAGAAGAAGCCTCACACAATAGCAGAGACATTCATCCTCCCCGCTTGCAAAAAATTGCAGGTGTCGTGCTGGGTCCAGATCCGGCTAATGAGCTGTCCAAAGTGCCGTTGTCTGACAATACAATGAAAAGAAGAATCAACGACATGTCACAAGACATTGAGCAACATTTAGATGAAAAACTGCAGGAGAGCGGCAGATTTTCCCTACAAATAGACAAAGTGGAGCTGCCTAACTTCTGGCAAACATCAGATATGTTGATGGTGACTCTATCAAGCAGACTTTTTTCTTCGGCAAAGAAATGTAACACCATACTATGGGAGAAGAAATATTCAGGGTAACTACTAACTATTTAAAAGAGAACAGTCTGACCTGGAATATGTGCGTCAGTCTTTGCACAGATGGTGCAGCATGCATAACGGAAAGAGTGAAAGGATTTATGGCTAAGGTGAAAGCTCAAAACCCACCTATTGTGACAAAGCACTGCATTTTGCACCGAGAAGCATTAGTTGCCAAAACCATGCCCCTGGAGTTGTCAGAGGTGAAGGATCAGGCTGTGCATATGGTGAATTACATCAAATCAAGGCCCCTGAAATCTCGCCTCTTCTTCCAGCTGTGCACTGAGATGGGAGCTGACCACCAAAGCCTGATCCTCCTCTGTTGAACAGGACTTGCAATTGGCCCTCTCCTCAGCAGTGTTGTATATTTACAAAGTAAAAATACTTCACTACTGTACTTAAGTATATTTTGGAGTACTTTATACTTTTCTCAAGTATAAAATTTTTTGATTACTTTTACTTTTACTTCACTATATTTCCGTACTTATTTGTATACTTTTACTCCGATACATTTTCAATGTTTGGTTTAGTTACTCGTTACAAAAAACGTGTCGGTTTGGCTCAGCCAGACGTGCGTACATGCCTCCGTTTGAAGCGCTTGGCGTGTCATTTCAAAGTTGCTGTGAACCAGCGGGGGCGGGGCCTGATGCTCCACGCAGCCAATCACTAACGCGCCTGGCCTTTGATTGACAAGGTAGAGACCCCCCTTTAACTCCACTCTCATTGGTTGTGTTGTCTTAAATCCCGCCTTCCCTCTTGTATTACGTGTGTGTGCGTGCGTGCTTGGAGCACGAGATTTCAGTTTTGATTTTAACTGGGATACAGCCGTTACCACAATTAATACTAGACTACGAAACTAGTCCCAGTTAAGAAGCTAAATATTATCTGCACTAAAATACCCAGATAGCAAATCATTTTGGCTTTTTTGTGGCATATGTCTGGCCTCTTTGGGGTTGTTTTGGCAAAGGATTATGGTTTTGGGTCAGCTTTGGTTTTGTTATGATCTGCCTTAATAAATAAATGGCGCGATGTTATTTTGGCCGAGTTTTGGCTTGTGTCTGGTTAACCAGCCAAAAAGGCGTTGAGCGGGACCATATTTGCTTGAGCGCGTTCACATTTCATGATTTTACGGGAGCGGTTTGGCATCCCTCCGGCTTGCCAAAAGTCAGCACAGAGAGCGGGGAATTTTCAACGGACAGATCTAATTTCTTGGCGTGATCACTGAAGGTGAAGGTGAGTACATTTTTCCTTTTCTCCAAAGTGGTTTATTTGATTTTTATCAGTCTTTAGATTTCATAATGACATGTATGCAGACAAGGTCTCTGGTGCCTGATGTAGCAAAGCAACCCCAAAACATCTGTGAACCTCCACATTGTCTGTAGGGGCCATGTACTTTCTTGAAAAAGTTCAAGGGTCCCTATATTTTCATCCATGACTGTACATGCCCTGATAATTTAAAACTACACATTTGAACTAAACAATTCTTCTTTTTTCAGCTCTTCTGAAAGACGTTCTGATAAATCAACAAATTCTAATGGATCAGCAAAAGAACATAATCAGAATGATCCAAGATTTGCAAAGATCCAACAGTGGTGTCACAGGGATTTCCATCACTTCATCCCACATGACCATCTTCCCTCTGAGTGATAAGCCTGCCCTGTATAAACTTGAGAAGGATCTAGCAAATCAACCAGACCTCCGTAAGGAACTGGTGAGCTGCTTTCAATTTCTTTTTTTAATTGATGTTTATGCCGAATTGATGATGGAAAATGGGACTCTTTTATTTTGAATTCCTAATTTTGTTGTTTTTTTCTTTTTGTACTTAGGTCATCACTCTTGGATTGGCAGGGGGGGGCAACAGTAAAAGAAAATGTGTGGCGCATTTTAAAACAGGCCATCAAAAATGACCTTGCTAAGACGATCTCATGGCGTGGCCTGAATGGCAAGGTGCCTTTTGAAAAGCTCCACTTCAGGGCAGTTGTGACAGGTAAGGATTATCCTGCACCCATTTTGACTATTTATTCTATTATTATTATTATTTGTCTTGATTAGAATTAAACAGAATTTAATCTCCCATGCCCTTTTGGCAATGCTCATGACCCCTGTTTAATGATCACGATTGCAGTTTGTAAATTGGATGAGCTGTTTGCCATGTTACTTGTACCAGATTAAGTTTTTCTGCAGTATTGTTTTTCTTTAATTTGTTATGTCATTTTCAGATGCTGTCAGACGTAACCCAATCTGTCTGGAAGCAACTGATCTGACCATTGCTGATGCTATTAAAAGGTGGTTCTACTGGGCTGGGGATCGAGAGGGGGGGAGGAAAAATCGGCTGCCAGGCTCCAGCCGAGGGCAGCCAGCAGAATAATTGTATCAATCCTTAATTTATTGTTTTAAGAAATTAATTAAAAAAATAAAGTATATATATATATATATATAAAAAATGTTTGTTTCGTTTTTATACATACAGTTATAACACAAATAGTACATGAGCCTAGGATACTAGGACATAGTTATCACACGAATGAATGAATGAATGAATAAATAAATAAGTAAATAGAATTAAAAATATATTGTGGCATCATTTTGGTTCAATTATGGCATCCTTTTGGATCAGTTTAGGCTAGTTTTTGGCAAGGTTATGGGTTTTTGGCTTCTCTCTGGGGTAGGTTTGGCAACACTTTGGAATTCCAAAATCCATTTTGGCTTACTTTTGGCTGAGATTTGTTCTTTATTTTGCATGCCAGAGTTTGCCCAAATTTGGGCCGTACATCATTCCAAAGCTTTTCCAAAATGGCAAGCCACATTTGGGCCAAATTTGGGCCATAAAAAATTGTTATCTGGGTAGGTGAAAGCTGCTGAGTGCAGTTCTGAACAGAAGCAGCATAGAGAGTTTTGAATTGTTGAACTTGAGAAATGTAAGTAACCAACGTTAATATCTCAAAATAGCATTTAATTCTGAAGTATAACACATTTTATCAACAAAAACCTAATCTCCTCCATAAAACTAAATATTCTGTGCCAGGCAGGAGTTCTGAAGACTGCTGGAAAGATGGAAAAGACTGTAGACTATTAAAAAGTCAGATTCTTAGCCACAGCCGTCTGAAAAAGGTGAGAGTGTCACTTTTACCATTATTTCGTTGTTATTGTTGCTTTCATTTATTTTTGACCATTTGAGGCATTTGCTACTCTTGTTTAGACCTTTGCGTAGTTATAATAGTATGATTAGGGTTCCACAAAATAATAGTGTTATTCATTTGACTATTTCTACTTCTAGAATTAGGATAAAGACAAATAAAACAAAGGAACACTATTTACATTGGTTTTATTGTTCATAGATTTCCACACTGTCCAGTAATAAATTATTATAAACCAGGGCCGGAGCTAGCAGATTCAGAGGGCAGAGAATTCCCAAAGTATCTAACATATTCTACCTCCTACAATGGAAGGGAAAACATTGTTATGTGCTGGCTGATATACAGCAGGTCAAAAAAGGCCATATTTTGGCGGCAGTGCTTGCTGTTCTCTTATGAAGAAAAGATCATCTAGTGCACTAAATTCAATAGCTGGGTTGAAAATATCCAGTATAAAATACAGAGATTTGTGTGTGTGGTGTGGTGGCGGCAGGTGTAGAAGGGGGGGGGGGGGGGGGGGGGGGGCCCAAAAAGACTGTGTTGTCCCGGGCCCTAGCAAAGCTGTCAGCTGGCCGGCCTGCAGGTGTATCTATTAGCAGGTTTACCACTTCCTGTAGGTTTACTAAGCCTGGTTTATCACTTCACCATGTTCTTAGTATACACCCCCTTTGCCTGCACTTGGTTGTGTGTTGGTTGGTTAGCACTGACCTTGCTTGAGGAAGGAAAACTGAAAGCGTACAAAAAGGTTGTATTTTCTGTCTAAACTTGGTCTAAATTTCTCCTGCACTTGGTTGTTTATATTATTTTAAGTGAATTTGACTTTCAAAGTTTACCAAAATCTAAAAAATGTCATTCAAACTGCATGTGCTTTGTTTTACTTTTTACTTATACTTTTTATTACATTACTTGAGTACATCTATTTTTACAGTAATTTTCATACTTAAGTACAAGACATTTCAGATACTTTAAGACTTTTACTCAAGTAACATTTCAGTCAGTTACTTGGACTTTTACCAAAGTCATATTTTGGAGAAGTACTTATACTTTTACTTGACTCCGAGATTTCAGTACTTTATACAAGTGCCACCAAAGATTAAAAGAATCTGTGTGCTCCGACAGGCACATGTATCTCACTAATGTGTAATTAGGCAACATATTTGTACGTGTAAATATTTATAATAGCATGTTTCAATACTGATTCCAAATGTTATGTTAATAATTTGTAGGTCACCACCATGGACAGTGCAGCTTCCTTGCACTGACAGTTCTAAGTGCTGAATATTTGTGACCCGTCTGTTTTAAATGGGTGTGTTGCTGCTTTGATAAAGCTTAATTTGAAGTAATTTTTAAAAAATATTTAGTTAATAAATATTTCATGAGTGATATAGTTGTCTTTGTCTCATTTTATTTGGAATTAGTGTCAGGGTTCAGTGTTTGGACAGTTTCTAGATCTTTCCACCTCTCATCCAGCCCAGTTACCTCCAGTCTCCACTCCACGCCTGATCACTGCCACCTGCCGCCTCCAATTAATTCCAGCTTCAGTCCACCTGCCAATCTCCCTATGTAAACCCTCCTCAGCCAGCTCTTCCCCGCCAGATCGTCTTCCTTCTTCCCTGGTCTTTCGTTCTCCTGCCTGCCTTCGTCTCTCCTCGTTTGCCACGCCGTCTCCTTCGGCTCACGTCCGCCTGCTTCTGCTCCTTCACGTCCACCTGCCCCTGCTCCTTCACGTCCGCCTGCTCCAGCTCCTTCACATCCACCTGCTCCAGCTCCTTCACGTCCGCCGGCTCCTGTCGTCACCATCCACCAGCTCCAGTCTGGTAGTCTCCGGTCCTTCCTTCCACAACTCATCGTTCTTTCAATAAACTCACTCAAACGTGGCTCTGTGTGTGGCTGAATTCAGGGTTCACCAGATCCTTCCCTCACAATTAGTAAATTAGACTTAGACCTAGAAAAACGTTATTGTCATTTTGTATGCAGAGTGCATACAAAACGAAATTTCATTGCATACAGCTTATAGTCCGTGGGCCAGAATCTGTAGGACGTTTCCTTAAGAACTTTCGTATGAACTGTCAGGGGGCAACTTTCTTGCACTTGGATAAGTTGCTACACATAGCAGTGATCTCAAAAAAACAACGTTCCCACGTTTTCACTTGCACATTAATAAGTTATAGCCGATAAAAAATCTAAACTGTTGCGCACCTGTTCAAAAGGTCACGTGATTCGATTTTTGCTGCTCAGCCAACCAGATCGCTGTATTGTCAGCTGAGCGAGTTCAACCAGTTCATCATGGCTGTGCCCGTAAAGGCTGTGCCCATAAAAGGTTGTATGCAACCTGGACAGGTCGCCAGTCCGTCGCAGGGCAGAAATAGCCCAGACTTTTGCCCAATTTACTGTGATATCACCAAGACCTGCTACGCTAGGATAGGACAGGTGTTGTGCCAAATGACTTATCGCTGCCAGAATTTGCTATCCTAGCGCAACAGGTCTTGGTGATATCACAATAAAATGGGCAAAAGACTGGGCTGTTTCTGCCCTGCGATGAACTGGCGACCTGTCCAGGGTGTACCCGCCTCTCGCCCATTGATAGCTGGAGATCGGCACCAGCACCCCTCGCGAACCCAGCAGGGATAAGCGTGTTATCCCTGAAAGGATGGATAGATGGATGGACTGGGCTATTTCTTTTTCCTCGCCATCAAGATCTCTGCCAACTTGCACCAGAAAATGCCATTATTGGGCTTTCTTCGTCTGGAAGCAGATGCATACAAACACCTTACGGGCGTAGCCATGATGAACTGGTTGAACTCGCACAGCTGACAATACAGCAATCTGATTGGCTGAGCAGCAAAACTCGAATCACCTCTTGGACCAGAGCGCAACAGTTTAGATTTTTTATCGCCTATAACTTATTAATGTGCAAGTGAAAACGTGGGAATATTGGTGTTTTGAGATCACTGCTATGTGTAGCAACTTATCCCGGTGGAAGAAAGTTGCCCCCTGACAGTTCATACGAAATGTCATCCTACAGATGACTTTTCGCACGGCCTATTACGAAAATGTAATGAGATTGTAATTGAAATAAAATAACATTACAATATAAAGTGCAGCAGTGATAAGAATGTGCAGGAGAAAAACAGTTTTTAAAAAAGTGTGCAGTGTGCAATGTTCAACCATGTTTATAGTGCAAAGATAATGGTGCAAAAAAAGGCAATAATTTGAAAAGTTCAATGTTGGCAGTGCAAAATAATGATGCAAAAAGGCTATAAAGTTCAGTTCTGTGCATGTGTGATGGAGAGTCCAGTTTAGAGTTCAACAGTTCAACAGTCGGATGGCAAAGGGGAAAAAGCTGTTGCAGAACCTGGTGGACCTGCAGCGGATGCTGCAAAGCCTCTTCCCAGAGGGCAGCAGGGAGAACAGTCCATAGTGGGGGTGTGAGAGGTCACTGATGATGTTATGGGCTCAGGACATGCAGCGTTGAGATGAAATGTCCTTAATGGAGGGAAGAGGAGCCCCAATGATCCTCTCTGTTGTCCTCACCACTCTCCTCACGTTCTTCCAGTCAGATGCGCTGCAGCCTCCACAACACACAGAGAGACAGCTGGTCAGAATGCTCTCTATGGTGCTTCTGTAGAAGGTCTTGAGGATTGGCGGGGGCAGGTGGGTTCTCCTCATCCTCCGCTGGACGTACAAGCACTTCTGTGCCCTCTTGACCAGTGACATGGTGTTCACAGACATGGTGAGGTTGTCTGTGATGTGCACCTCTAGGAATTTGGTGCTGCTGACCACCTCCACAGCTGAGCTGTTGATGAGTGGAGCGTGATCTCCTTCGTCTTCTCCACGTTCAGGATCAGGCTGTTGTCTCTGCACCAGTCCACCAGCTGCTCCAGCTCCTCTCAGTAGTCCCGGTCGTTGTCCTCTCTGATGAGGCCCACGACCGTTGTGTCGTCTGCAAACTTCACGATGTGACTGGTGGTAAACCTGGGGACGCAGTCGTGTGTCATCAGAGTGAACAGCAGAGGGCTTAGGACGCAGCACTGAGGGGAGCCTGTGCTGAGGGTGATGACATCAGAGGAGTTCTGTCCAAACCTGGACTGACTGAGGTCTGTTGGTGAGGAAGTCTAGCAGCCAGTTGCGAAGGGTTTACTGAAGCCCAGATGTTCCAGTTTTGATACCAGATGCTGTGGGATGATGGTGTTGAACGCTGAACTGAAGTACAGGAACAGCATCCGTACACGGGTGTTCTTTTCCTCAAGGTGTGCCAGGCTCAGGTGAAGAGCAGATGAGATGGCGTCCTCAGTGGAGCGGTTCCGCTGGTAGGCAAACTGGAATGGGTCGAATGTTGGGGGAAGTCTGGAGATGATGTGTTCTTTTACCAGACTTTGAAAGCACTTCATCATGATGGGAGTCATTAAATTAAGTGACGTGAGGTTTCTTTTGCACCGGAATGATGGAGGCAGACTTAAAGCATGCTGGCACTGTGGCTTGGTCCAGAGAGGTGTTAAAAATGTCTGTGACGACACCAGCCAGCGCACCTGCACATTCCCTGAACACCCACCCAGGTATGTGGTCTGGGCCTGGGGCCTTCCACGGGTTGACTCTTCTCAGAGTCTTCAACACGTCGACTGTGTCAAGGCAGAGTGCCTCCTTTTCGTGATGGTGAACAGCTTTCACTGCTGGAGTGCTGTTTAGTGCCTCAAACCTCCCAAAGAAGTTATTTAGGCCGTTAAGGAAGTCAGCATCAACTTCACCCACCGAGGGGGAGGGTGTGTTTTAGTCTGTAATCGCCCGTAAGCCTTGCCACATGCTCCTGGTGTTGCTGGTGTTGTCGAAAAGATCCTGGATTTTCTGACTGTGGCTCCACTTCGCTAACCTGATGGCCCGGTTCAAGTTGGCTCTCGCTATCCTCAGTGCCTCCTTGTCGCTTGACTTGAAGGCTGAGTTCCGTGCTCTTAGTGTTTGTCGAACCTCCTCAGTAATCCAAGGTCATTGGTTGACCCGGGTGATGATGTTCTTAGTGGTGCTGACGTCCTCAATGCATTTGTTGATGTAGGCTGACACAGTCAATGGCATACTCATCAATGTTGATCTTGTTGCCATATGTTGCTGCAGCTTTGAACATGTACCAGTCAGAGCACTCAAAACAGTCCTGGAGTGCCTCCATGGGCCCCTCAGTCCACACCCTCACCTGCTTCACTGTGGGTTGTGCTCTGATCAGCAGGAATTGTATGCAGGAATTAACATTACAGATAGGTGGTCTGAAGAGCCGAGATGGGGTGGGGGGATGCTCTGAATGCGTCTTTTATATTGGTGTAAACCAAGTCTAGAGTGTTCTCTCCCTGAGTTGGAAAATCCATGTGTTGACTGAAATGAGGGAGAACAGTCTTCATATTGGCCTGGTTAAAATCCCCAGCAATGATGAAAACACCCTCCGTGTGTGCAGATTGCAGCTCAGTGATAGACTGATAGAGAACACTCATAACCTCTTTAGTATTAGCGCTGGGAGGCACATAAACAGCAGTGATGCTAACAACAGTAAACTCCCTGGGCAGGTAGAAAGGTCTGCAGTTCACAGTCAAAAGCTCTATGTCCGGAGAGCAGTACCTGGCGACAGATCTAGCATTTTTACACCAGGCTAACCTCGTTGTCCGGTATCGATGAGTTAAGCCATGTCTCCATCAGAATGAGAGCGCAGCAGTTTCTAAACTCCCTCTTTGAAGAGAGTTCAAGTTGTCTATTTTACTGTCCAGAGAGTGGACGTTGGAGAGCAAGATGGATGGAAGCAGCGATTTGTAGTGGTCAAATTTAAAAAAGAAAAGCAAAATGGTACAATAGTCCTCCATCAAATTTCCACTGCATGCTTAGTATAATCTTGCGCAGGCTTTTGGAAATGTACATCAAATTATATCAAAAATCATTTTTCCAATTCAATTAATTCAAGTAAAGTTTGATTAAAATCACCTGCCATGAAATGTTGATTTAAATTATAATGCATACAAAGTCCAAGTCAATCCAGTTTTGTTACAATACAGTCAGACCCGATTGGTCCCAACATGTCTTCTAGTAAAGGGCTCTCTATAAGGTAAACAAAGGAAATGTCAATTCCCTCATCCTGAACAAGCACAGGGCAACAGCGGAGAGGAGCAACTCGCTTTTAAAAGGAAAGCAACATCCACCAGAACTGGAATCAGCATGAGCAGCCATTTCCTTTGGTGGTTTCTGTGAGGATACAGAAAAACACTGAACCCAGAAAGAACAACAAAGAAAACAAATGTAAATGTTGCCACCATGGAGACAAACTGAGAGCTGGTTCCACATCAACTCTTCCAAACTGGACTTACATGGATATCTTTTTTTGTGGATGGCTATTTAGGGACAGCCAGTCCATGTCTTTATGCAGTCCAACTTCAGCCAAAGGGCTTCATCAGAAAGGGCCTAATGCATCAGCGTTTGCACTGATAAGCCAAAATTGGCACAGCAGCCCGAAGCGCCTTTCTTTCCCACAACAGAGTTCTCACTGTTGACCTCATGAATAGTCAACGAACAGGAGCGCTAGGAAGAGGGGCTAGGAGCCATAATTAGGACATTTCGGATGCAGGGTACGTGGACTGCAGGCTTTAATGCTCAATTCTGATTTCTTGCTGAAATCTGTTTTTTGTTTTTTTTACTCTGTGTTCATTCATACTACTAATTAATGCAACCACCATCAGACTTCTGTCTGAAAGGTGCAAGACACCAAAGTTATCTGCATGTGCATATAACAGAGAAAGATGTGCTTGCCATTGGGGGTCTGTGCCCGCCCGCTGAGCCAGCCGTGGCTGGCCTGGACTGGAAGCTGTTTTTGGGTTTTTTTTACCTGGGAGTGGCCATCGTTCTATTAGTACTATCTTTGATTTGTCAATCATGCAATTCAACCAATCAAATCAACAACTGAAGGCAACATGCTAGCCAATTACAGATAGAGTACAGTAGAGGGGCGGGTCTCTGGGTCATACATTCATAGCCTTCAGAGACGCCGCGGCTCGGCTGTGGTCACCGTCGGTGTCAGTATTGCGGGATGGATATTCGGTCTGATTACCAAACAATTACAAGAAGTGACATCGAAGCAAACGAGAGCGAGCTGGAAGCAGCGTTATTAATTTCTGTTTGAAACGTCAGCATTGAAGTCAACACTGGAGTAAACAGGAGGGTTAGCTATGACAGCTAGGAGCTGAACCATGCAGTAAAACTGCCAAAGTGAAGAAACTTGGGTTACTTGCAGGCAGAAGGGAACTCTGCTTTGTTATGATCCTTGTTCTCTTAGCTGCTGTAATTACCCCTTCAAGTATGAATTTTTACTTCAATCAGTGTTCAGTCTGACACCAGTGCTCATGTTTATCAGCATGTAGCTTATGCTTTACTTTTGAGTCGACACAGCACTACAGTTTGCCGTATCTCACTGTTAGTTTCCAGCCCAAACCCAGCATAAAACCTGCCCAATTTAAAAGAAAAAAGCAAGCCCAAATCTCAAACTCTCTCATGTTAAAAGCATAGAATTATTAAACACATAAGAACATGCACACGCTGAAGCAAAGAAAAAAACTTCATGCAACCCGTCTGGGTTCCGTATGGGTTCCGCACAAAATATACCATCAGAAGACCAGATAACACACAAGATCACTTTAACAATCATGATATATCAACCGGAAAAAAAAACACTTTTATCAACAGCTTCCCTATCCACCTTATTTTCGAACGCGGAAGTAACTATGGGTCCAACTTCCGTTTTTTTGTGTGGCACTTCCGTTTTAGCGCTTCCCTCTGTCGAGGCAACATTGTCAAAAACTGCAGAGCGATCGAAGTGGCAGGTCAGTGCCACAGCCTCAAACTATTCATGACTGAGAGGATGACATGAAGAAATGTCCTCATATAACGAACAAGGACATTTTAACCAGTTTGTGTCGTCACTTGGTGCGGACGGCTCTGCAGTGCGACTTTACAGAAGCGAACCTCCGCAGTGGAAAAGTTGGATTGGTGATAATAAATATCAACATGGATGACCTGGTATTTATGGAGGTTGATGTCCATTCAAGCCAAAGCAAGTCCTACGTTCACTCTGCTGAATCCTGACTGCATCAACCGGCTCCACCGAGACGACCGGAGCGCTCTGGTGCTGCAGCTCCAGGGGAAGTCCTTCAGTCAGGCAGCGGCGACTTACGGAAGGTAGGCTAATGAATCGTCTGATTCAAAACATCCTAGCTGTTGTCTCGTTGTGATTAGATTGGTGGTCAGTTAATTTTGTAATGTTTGGGATTTAACTGATGTTATAAGAGGATATGAAAACATTCTGCCCACTTCATGTTTAGGCTTGAAATTTAAAATATAAATGGATAGTTTAAGTTGTCACTATATACTATCCATATTTTTATATAAATATGACACCAAGGACTGTAATATAAAAAGTAACAGTTTCTTTAACTTTGTTAAAAGGTGCAGTTTGACGTGGTCAAAGGTCTGACTGGATTGCCCTGCACAGATGAGCAGCGGCGTCCCCAACAGGCTGAATGATGGATGTTTCCTGCACCACAAAGAATTAAATGGCCTACAAATATACTTTATATGTGAAATGTACATAAGGTACAATTTAGTTCTTTACATGTGCTAAGTCAACATCCACTTGATCAAAATATGAATAAATGCAAATTACATAAGAAACTGAAATGGATTGCAAAATGTATTAATACACATTTTAGTTGGGCACAATTTTTGTTTAAGTAAACATTTAAATAGTCTGGAAATAAGGATCTACAATACTTAAAGTTATTAAAAATGAAAAGTAACTCCAAAATGTAGAACCTCAAGGTGCTAAATAAAGAATATTTAAAATCAGAAATCCAAAACACATTCTTGTGTATTACATTTCCTCTGGTTTACAGTAGAATATAACTAATCAGGATCTTTTTGACATGTAAACTTCTCTGCTTCCTCATATATGATTTCTCCTGCATGCTCACAGGAGCTGCACAGATTCTAAAGACTTGGTCTATTTTATAAACCAACTTCATGGTTACAGTCTGGGAGATTACTGTAAAAACTCTGAGCCTCTTGATAACTCTTTCCACATGTATGTGGACATTTGCAATCCTCCTTGTGGCAGTTACATCCTCATCAGACAAGTGCTCTCCTTTTATGGGTGAATCTCCTCTCAAACAGCAGATCTCCGATGGTAAAGCCTCTGTCTGCCGTTACTTCATCACCAGGACGAAGATACTCCCGGTGTTTTCCCAGCCACATGCATTCTTCTTCTTTTCTCCTAGGTGTGATCATCGATGCCTGTAGTGTCAGCATCTTTATCCATAGGTGACTGATTATGGAGGGGTCTGGTCAGCCTCTGCATCACAGTGGCGGTCATCTGTCAAACACAAGCCTGCACAAGACCACAATCAGTTTAGCAGACAGCATAAAACATGTCAAGACTACTTAAAACTATGGAAACACCAAGCTAATAGAGCACCACCTGCATCATTACACATTCAAATATTCATATCACACATTTCTTCCAGTTTTTACAAACACCTGGGGTTATTACCTGGGATGTCATTTGTAAGGTTACACAGTTAAATTCTAACTGCAATATTTTGGGTTCTTTAACATCATAAGAGGAAAAAATGGGTTTTCACTTTTAAAGTCAGATTTTCACCATGTCATACATTTGTAAATGTCACAGTTCCAAACTAAATATTTAATTACACAGCTAACTGTTTAGTTTGTAATCTACATATTAAGATGCAAACCAAGCTTTTAGTTTTCAAATTAAATATTTAACTCTAAATTAAATGTTTGGTTTACAAACTAAACATTTACTTTGGGGCTAAATATTAAGCTTGTTATTTAAATATTTAACTTGGAACTGTGACTTGTTTATAGATTTATGAATAAATATGAATAGTGAACCCTAACTTTTATGTCATATGACAGGCTAAATATATTTTGCTGTAAAATCTTTCATTGTATAACTTTACAAACGGAACCCCACAGACCTACTAGCAGGGATGAAACATGTCCAGATAATAATTTACGGAGAGAACAAAGCTAAAGACGGCTGTCTTCATGTGAAAGCATATGTTTTATCAGGAGCGGAACAAACTAAGGAGTTAGTTGGTTAGCTAACGTAAACATCCCTTAGCTTACCTGTCTCCTGCCCTCTTGACGTCTCCTTGTTTTTGTTTTTAATGGAACTTCGTAGTCCAGACACTTTTCTGCATCGTGTGCCCTTCTGTCGGTCTTTTGTCCACAAAATGAAAAGAGGATAAATTAATACTAATCGAACCAGGGGACAATCTCCAGATGCTGCTGTGCTTACCGCTTGGCTGGGAGGATCTATCCGGGGAGGATGAGTGGAAAAGGAGTTCTGTGACCGTAAACTCTCTGGTGGAAGGAGATGGCTGAGTGACAGGAATGCTGGCAGATGTTACACATCCCGAGCAGCACCACTGCGGCGGCAGGCAGGAGGAGCTGCTGGAAGAACCAGGGTGAGTCCAGAAGAACCAGGGTGAATCCAGGGAGGGGGTCTCTTGCCCGACTTGGTAACACCAAGGGAGTTTGAGGGGAAACGCCAGAGCAAAATCTGAGCAGCGGGGATTCGAGAAACTGGTCTTCGATGTACGGAGCCAACACAGGTGAGCAAACACGACGAACTGGAGAAGACAGGAGACAAAGTTAGGTTCAAAAACAGGGATTTCAAAAACTCACAGGTAGGATGCTCAGGTCTATGGCCTAGGTATACCACAATGGGATAACACTCTGGCGTCTTCCAGCTGTCTGAGCACTCCTTTCAAGCCAGAGAGAAGCAGTCCAAATGAGCCACAGGTGCTGGCCACACCCACCCGTCAATTGCAGCCATCTGTGGAGCAGAATTAGTAGAGCACGGAAAACACAGAACCCTGACATAAACAAAAGGTTAAGCAAAGATGGCAGAAGCAGTGGGAAGAAGATAGAACTGGAAGGTGGCTTTACAGTATTCAAAGAAAAGTAGGTGCAATGAGGAGAACAGGAAGAAATAGAAAAGAGGAAACCATTATATCCTGATTACGTTTTGGTCATACAGGGTTAAATGGTATATTATTTAAAATGGGAAAATATCCAACAGGAAATTGTGATTTTTGTCTTCAAGAAGAGACAGTAAAACATGTTTTGTTGTTCTGGGGCCCGTTCTTCGTACGTTGCTTAAAACATCCAAGATCAAATGACCAAGATAATATCATCGGGCTAATCATGATCCGGCTAATTGGGTTCTTCGAACACACCTGTTGTTTATGATTAGTATGGCTGGGTTGAGTTATATGAGATAACTGTGCGCGTTCATGCTTTGGTTTAAAAGGGGAAATGTGTCGATAGTAGAAACAATGATCAGCAACGTTGCTATTGGCTGATCAGCATGGCCAAAGAACGCACAGTTTTTCTCGCAAGCAGAACAAGAGTTTTTAATGGAAGGTTATGCTGAATTTGAGTCATTAATTAAAACGACAGGGAACACCTCAAAGTCTGCTAAAGCCAGGAGAGAGGGCTGGCAAAAAGCAGCAGACAAATTAAATGCGTAAGTGCTGTCTATGGTAGATGTTTCTATCACTTTCTACAGTATGTATTTTTGCATTTAATAATTTCATATTTACTTTGTTCTTTTATGTCAGAGCCTCCACAGGACCCACTAGAACATGGGGACAAGTAAAAGTGAAGTACAAGAATATTCTACAAAATGGTAGCCTTTAATTATTATACTGTATTTTAAAAAGCCACTTGTTATGGCAACAGATCCAATATCGGTGTCATTCCTTAGACACTGTAAGTAAAGGACGCGTGCAAACCGGGAATTTTAACTAAAACTTCTTTATCTATAAAAAATTAAGTTTTTCCTTTTCCAAGTCATACACAGTCAAAAACTGTATTGCTCCGTGTCTAGATGATCCGTCCATAGATTTTTCTAATATGGCTCGACAGGAAGCAAGCCTTTCAAAGTAAAACTAAACTTCACAATAAAATGGCCTGAACAAATCTTCTTACTGAATATGATAAAAATAAAAAGCAAACCATCATACAAATAACTTAAATATTTTCTATTTATGGCTCTAACACCATTTTTCCTCTTTAAAAGCCACTGTTAAATGATGTGTTTGTCTGTTTATAACAGCCACCAAGACAAATCTCTCTACAATTACACTGTCGCGCTGCGCTAAAGGATCCTGTCTATTGCGCAATACGCGATTAATTCGAAAAGCTCTGCAAATTATTCTTGCACCTTCCGCAACAGGTTGCTGTCGCAACAATGGACAAAACATGACTATGACAGACATCCCCATCTCCTCCGCTTATAAGGCCGCAATCTAATCCTTTTTACATGAAATAAGCCTGCTGGCGAGCCGGCTTAAGCTTGCGAACATGTTGCTATGACAGCAACTCCAGGATGAGTTTCGAAGAACCGAACAATCCAAGATCATGCCAAATCGCCAACAATCAAATCCAGCTAAATGAGTTAGCGACGTACGAAGAACGGGCCCCTGTTCTAAATATTCTGTTGAAAGAAGGGAATTAGTATGTCGATTACAGGAAAATAAACTACAGATAAATATACAAGATATTTTGGACAAAATTTCTACTTCTGAATATTTTTGTTATTTAATAAATGACCTTAAGAAAACAAAATTGATATGATTTATTTATTTATTTAATTATTATTATTATTAATTTTTTTTTGTGGGAGAATGTATATGTAGCATCCCAATCCACACTCCATTCCTGTAGATGGCGGTAATGCACATAGGTAAGCTGCTTGCCAACTGCCATAAAGAAGAACAAGAAGAAGAAGGTTCAAGAGAGAGGGGGGCAGAAAACCAGGTCAGTGGGCGCTAGCAACCAGCCAACCAGTTCGATTGGAAGGAGGCGGAAGAGGAGTTGGTGAATCGGTTGGATTTGGAGCGGCGCGGGAAAAACAAAACATAAAAATATATTGGATTTGGAAAAGGTGGATTTTGGCATAAACTGGTATGTGAATGGTTCTGGTGGAAATGGAGGTAGAAATTGAGGAAGGTATGGATTTAGAAGGGTGGACGCCAGTGGGGAGAGGAAGAGGGAGAGGACGTGGAAGAAATAAAACAGATGAAGGAACGGAAATTCAAGGCAGTAAACGAGAACTGGAAGGAAGTAGTTCGGATGAAGAAAGGATAGTTAGGAGGAAACTTGTGAGGGAGGAATTTAAAATAATATTAAAGTCCAACTCTTGGACTGAATGTATTTTTTGCCAGATGCATTCAAATAGTCACCAGAGTAAAGAAATGTATATTATATGTGAATAATGTGCGCCGTTTGGAAGTAATTTTGATAAAACTTGCTGTATAAGCGAAAGTGCCCGAACATTTTGCATTCGGGCAGTTCCGGAATGCGACGTCACAAACAGAACTAGTACCGTGCATCAGCCTGTTAATACTACGTCTTTCGCTACCGATTTGTTCAATTTTATTAATAACTCTTACTCTACGTACAAAAAAATAAATTAAAAAAAATGTCTGATACATCTTCAAACTCCCCCTCAAGCATCGGCGACTCCGATACCGAATATATATACGAAGAAACGGAGTTTGAACAAGGTGAACCTGAGGAGACTATATCTAACGCTGCCCAAGACATAGAGCCCATGCTCCATTGTAAGTAGCCCTCACAATCCTCGCTCGTGAATGATGAATTGCATAAAACACTTTTGTCACTGCCGGCAATCCAGTCCTTTCGCGTTTCTTTCACAAATTTATCCCATTTCTTTCGGACCTTTTGATCCACCGGCCAAGTATGTAGCGCTACTTTCTGGCCTGCACTAGACCGCGGTGAAGTTGGTTTGACATGGACATTCAAGCTCCGCGGAGTCAGCGGAACACTCTTGAGAAACAAAAATCAAATCAGATTTGTTGACGGTCCCACTGCGTATGGGAGAAGGGAGCAGCTGAGAGACGCTGGCCGAAATCGGAGTCCTTCAACCGGATTAACCGTGAGCTCGATCCCGCTGACTCCGCGGAGGTTGAATGTCCAATGTCAAGCCAACTTCACCGCGGTCTGCGCTACAGCCACTAACTACGGCGATTTTTTTTTAATATACGTACATATGTACAATGTATGCAAACCCTCTGGCATGAGTCTGTGAAAAGGATTAATAGGACAAAAACACCGAAATAATCCTTAGTGAACAATTGTAGGTTAACCTACCGGGCGGTCGTCCTCCCTGCTGAAGCGCTGTGTCTCCGCTGTGTCTCCGCTTTCTGATGTTAAACAAACATGCCTGAACGTTACGGTGGCCCTGAAGTGCAAACCACAACTACAAATCTAAAAGCACTACTACATTAAGGAAAGCGCAACAACATTAAGGAAAACACAACAACATTAAGGAAAACGCAACAACATTAAGGAAAACACAACAACATTAAGGAAAACGCAACAACATTAAGCAAAGCGCAACAACATTAAGCAAAGCGCAACAACATTAAGGAAAACGCAACAACATTAAGGAAAACGCAACAACATTAAGGAAAACGCAACAACATTAAGCAAAGCGCAATAACATTAAGGAAAACACAACAACATTAAGTAAAACGCAACAACATTAAGCAAAGCGCAACAACATTTACAAAACGGAAGAGGAACGTCCCAGTGGGAGACCTAAGATATCGCTGATTGGACTACAGCTCGTTTTTACTTTTGAACCAGAAGTTATTCTGGCTTTAATGTGTTTTTTAAAAATATGAATGTTCTCGGTGATCTAAACCGTAAAATGCAGTCTAAAACGCCGCTTAGTCTGTTTATAAGTTTAGTTTTTATTAATTCTGCTTTTTTTTAATTACGTGTGCTGTGTTTCTGTGCCTCAACGCTCTAACTGGTCTGCTCCTCTCCCCTCCCTTCCCTCGGACTAAGCTGCGTTTTAGACTGCATTTTACGGTTTAGATCACCGAGAACATTCATGTTTTAAAAAAACACATTAAAGCCAGAATAACTTCCGGTTCAAATGTAAAAACCAGCTGTAGTCCAATCAGCGATTTCTTACCTCTTCCGTTTTGTAAATGTTGTTGCGCTTTCCTTAATGTTGTTGCGTTTTACTTAATGTTGTTGCGTTTTACTTAATGTTGTTGCGTTTTACTTAATGTTGTTGCGCTTTGCTTAATGTTGTTGCGCTTTGCTTAATGTTGTTGCGTTTTCCTTAATGTTGTTGCGTTTTCCTTAATGTTGTTGCGTTTTCCTTAATGTTGTTGCGCTTTCCTTAATGTTGTTGCGTTTTACTTAATGTTGTTGCGCTTTGCTTAATGTTGTTGCGTTTTCCTTAATGTTGTTGCGTTTTCCTTAATGTTGTTCCTCTTTCCTTAATGTTGTTGCGTTTTCCTTAATGTTGTTGCGTTTTCCTTAATGTTGTTGCGTTTTCCTTAATGTTGTTGCGTTTTCCTTAATGTTGTTGCGCTTTGCTTAATGTTGTTGCGTTTTCTTTAATGTTGTTGCGTTTTCCTTAATGTTGTTGCGTTTTCCTTAATGTTGTTGCGCTTTGCTTAATGTTGTTGCGTTTTGCTTAATGTTGTTGCGTTTTCCTTAATGTTGTTGCGTTTTCCTTAATGTTGTTGCGTTTTCCTTAATGTTGTTGCGTTTTCCTTAATGTTGTTGCGTTTTCCTTAATGTTGTTGCGCTTTGCTTAATGTTGTTGTGTTTTCCTTAATGTTGTTGCGTTTTCCTTAATGTTGTTGCGTTTTCCTTAATGTTGTTGCGCTTTCCTTAATGTTGTTGCGCTTTGCTTAATGTTGTTGCGTTTTCCTTAATGTTGTTGTGTTTTCCTTAATGTTGTTGCGCTTTGCTTAATGTTGTTGCGCTTTGCTTAATGTTGTTGCGTTTTCCTTAATGTTGTTGCGCTTTGCTTAATGTTGTTGTGTTTTCCTTAATGTTGTTGCGTTTTCCTTAATGTTGTTGCGTTTTCCTTAATGTTGTTGCGCTTTGCTTAATGTTGTTGTGTTTTCCTTAATGTAGTAGTGCTTTCAGATTTGTAGTTGTGGTTTGCACTTCAGGGCCACCGTAGAACGTCCATCCATCCATTTTCTGACCCGCTTAATCCCTCATGGGGTCGCGGGGGTTGCTGAAGCCGATATAAAATAATTGTAGCCGTCCAGTGATTTCATAGTTTTCATGCTCTCGTGTGTGCTGCCTGCCGTGTTTATAAGGTGGCTGTATACGGAATCTTTGGCCAGCATTTCACAGACTCGCTCCATCCCTTCAGGCTTTTGCTGTATAAATCTGGCAATATGATACCATCAACCATCAACTTACTCTTAAAACGATCTTGTGATACGTAATCTAAAGAAGAAAAACACGCCGAGAACTCGTCAGTTTCCTTCCAGTCCGGCACGCATGCGCGAAAACCCGGATGAAAACAATAGCAGTGAACTGGTCTATAAGCGACACTAAAAGGCATTTTATTGTGGACTTAGTTCGGCGATTTTTTTAAAAGCGCTTGCTCAAAGTAGACGTGGATCAGCAGATTTGGTGTGTGAAAGAAGATACTGGAAAACATGAATATATCCTTGTTCGCCGTACCGGTTGTACAACGTAAACGCCTGTGTGTTTCTATGCAAGTTGGCTGCGCGCATTCTCAGTGTTCTTGAACTGACGTCACACGTCGGAAATGGCCGATCGTAAACGAAGAAAGCACCAAATTCGGAATACCAAAATCGGTGTATAAAATGCGCAATATTTCATATTTAAACTTAATTTGAACACTTTTGACACATGAATATTCAAAGTTTACCTTGATCTGGAAGTTATTCAACGGTTTGCAGGATTTTTTTTCAGTCCAAGAGTTAGACTTTAAAACTTAAAAATGAGCAGGAACAGGATAACATCATCAGCCCCATTGTGGTGTCAAGAGAAATAAAAAAAAAATTGGAGATGTCGAAATGGTAAAGATTTTGCAAGATGGAAGCCTATTGGTTGTTTGTAAAAACGAAGAACAAAGGAATAAGGCTTTAAATGTAGATAATATTTGTAAAAAAAAACTGTGTTGGAGAAAAAAGTGTTGGGACAAAATAAAAAGATTAGAGGAGTGATTTATGGGATCCCTCTAGATGAAGATCTTGAGAAACTTAAGAGAAGTATTGTGGGTGCAAAAGTGAACAACTTGAAAAGACTGTCCAAAACAATAAAGCGTAAATACAGTAAGATTGTTATTCACGCTGGCGGTAATGACACCCGGTCACGCCGATCAGAGGTCACCAAAATTGGTGTTGCTTCGGTGTGTGAGTTTGCTAAAAAATTATCGGACTCAGTAATTTTCTCTGGTCCCCTGCCTGATCTGACCAGTGATGACATGTTTAGCCGCATGTCGTCATTCAACCGCTGGTTGTCTAGGTGGTGTCCAGAAAACGACGTGGGCTACATTGATAACTGGCAAACTTTCTGGGGAAAACCTGGTCTGATCAGGAGAGACGGCATTCATCCCACTTTGGATGGTGCAGCCCTTCTTTCTAGGAATCTGGCTGGATTTAATAGTTCTCCTAAATGCTGACAACCCAGGGTCCAGACCAGGAAGCAGAGCCGTAGTTTAACACACCTCTCTGCAGCTTCTGTTACCCACCCATTATCCTATTGAGACGGTGTCTTTCCCACGGCCAAAACTTAACAGATCAAAAACTGATCTAAAGGGAACAAATCATAAAAATCTAATAAAAATCCATACGGATCACTTTGAACCAAAAAATAAAAGAATTAAATGTGGTCTATTAAATATAAGGTCTCTCCCTCCAAATACTTTGTTAGTTAATGAATTGATTTCTGATAATCAGATTGATTTGTTTTGTCTCACAGAAACCTGGCTACAAGAGGACTACGTTAGTATAAATGAGTCAACTCCCTCCAGTTATTCAAATTTCCACATTCCCAGATCTGTGGGAAGAGGAGGAGGAGTGGCAACCATCTTTCAGTCTGATTTATTAATTAGTCCCAGGCCAATTAATAATTACAGTTCTTTTGAACATTTAACCCTCAGTTTCCCTCATCCAAACTGCAAAGCAATAAAACCTCTTCTGTTTATTGTTTTGTATCGTCCACCAGGCCCTTACACTCAGTTTTTGGATCAGCTGTCAGACTTCTTATCTGATTTGGTGTTAAATACTGACAAGGTTATTATAGTGGGTGATTTTAACATCCATGTTGACAATGAATGTGATAATCTTAGTGTAGCCTTTAAAACTATCCTAGATTCAATTGGTTTTGCTCAAAATGTGAATAAGCCAACGCACTCTCGGCTCCATACTTTGGACCTTGTGCTGACATATGGCATTGATTGTGAAGAATTAACAGTATTCTCTCACAACCCTGTCCTATCTGATCATTTTTTAATAATATTTGAGTTTAATCTAACTGATTTCTCCACCCCCAAAAGAGGGTTCCATTATAGTAGATCTTTATCGGATAATGCTGTATCAAAACTTAAAGAGTCTGTCCCCCTCTTAATATCCTCAGTATTGCAGAAATGCCCTGTAGATGGCAGCAATGCTGTTTCTTCCCATTCACAAATAGATACATTTGCTAACAGTGTGACTTCCTCATTGCGTTCTGCATTAGATAATGTAGCTCCCTTGAAAAAGAAGGTGATAATTCACAGGAAGCTGGCTCCCTGGTTTAATTCAGAGCTGCGTTCCTTGAAACACAATGTTAGGAAATTGGAGAGAAAATGGCGCTCTACACACCAAGAGGAATCCTACTTAATCTGGAGGGACAGTCTATTGTTGTATAACAAGACCCTTCGCAGAGTTAGAGCAGCATATTTTTCATCATTAATTGAAGAGAATAAAAATAATCCTAGATTTCTCTTTAGTACAGTTGCCAAACTTACTCAGAGCTGCAGCTCTGTGGATCCATCCATTCCCTTAGCTCTTAGTAGTAATGATTTTATGGGATTCTTCATAAATAAAATTGATGCCATTAAAAATAAAATAATTGGCATCCTCCCAAACATGATTACCTCATTCCCAGTAAGTAAGGCAGCATTGGAGGAATCTTTAGAACCTGCGCTGTGTCTGAACTGTTTAGAAGCAGTAGAGCTTTCTGAGCTATCTAAAATCTTAGCTTCATCTAAACCTTACACCTGTATGTTAGACCCAATTCCAACCAAGTTGTTTAAGGAGGTATTCCCTTTGATCAGTGGTCCTATTTTAGACATGATTAATCTATCCTTAGTAAATGGATATGTACCACAGGTTTTTAAAGTAGCTGTTATTAAACCTTTACTTAAGAAACCTTCTCTTGATCAAGATGAGCTAGTAAACTACAGACCTATATCTAATCTTCTTTTCTTATCTAAAATTCTTGAGAAAGTAGTTGCTAATCAATTTTGTGAACATTTACAAAGCAATGACCTACTTGAGGAGTTTCAGTCAGGCTTCAGAGCTCATCATAGCACTGAAACAGCTCTGGTGAAGGTCACTAATGATATTCTCATGGCCTCAGATAATGGACTTGTGTCTGTACTTGTCCTGTTAGATCTTAGTGCTGCATTTGATACAGTTGATCACAATATTCTCCTACAAAGACTTGAACATACTGTAGGGATTAAGGGGAAAGCATTAGGCTGGTTTAAATCTTATCTGTCGGACAGATTCCAGTTTGTTCATGTTAATAATAAATCTTCCTCAAACTCTAGGGTCACCTGTGGAGTACCACAGGGTTCAGTCCTTGGACCAATTCTCTTTACTATATATATGCTTCCGATCGGCAACATTATCAGACAGCATGGGATTAATTTCCACTGTTATGCTGATGACACTCAGCTATATTTATCCATAAATCCTGATGAATCCAATCAATTACTTCGACTGCAGTCATGTCTTGATGACATCAAAAGCTGGATGACTTTAAATTTCCTGCATCTAAATTCTGACAAGACCGAAGTTGTAATCTTTGGGCCAGAGTCCTCAAAAAATAAACTTCTTAACCAATCACTTAATCTGGATGGCATTATCTTGGCCTCTGGTAATAAAGTAAAAAACCTTGGTGTTATTTTTGACCATGACATGTCATTTAAATCCCATATTAAACAGGTTTCCAGGTTTCCAGGAGTGATGCTGAAAAACTAGTCCATGCATTTGTTACTTCAAGGCTGGACTATTGTAATTCTTTACTATCAGGAAGTCCACAAAATGCAGTTCAAAGCATTCAGCTGATCCAAAATGCTGCAGCAAGAGTTCTGATGAAAATCAACAAGCGGGATCATATTTCTCCAATTTTAGCTTCCCTTCATTGGCTTCCTGTTAAATCAAGAATAGAATTTAAAATTCTTCTTCTAACGTATAAAGCCCTTAATAATCAAGCTCCATCATATATCAGAGCTCTGATTACCCCGTATGTTCCTAACAGAGCACTTCGCTCTCAGACTGCAGGTCTGCTGGTGGTTCCTAGAGTCTCTAAAAGTAGAATGGGAGGCAGATCCTTTAGCTATCAGGCTCCTCTCCTGTGGAACCAACTCCCAGTTTTGGTCCGTGAAGCAGACACCCCGTCTACTTTTAAGACTAATCTTAAAACCTTCCTTTTTGACAAAGCTTATAACTAGAGTGGCTCATGTTACTCTGAGCTACCTTTATAGTTTTGCTGCTATAGGCTTAGGCTACTGGAGGACATCAGGGCCTATTTTTCTCACTCTACTGATTTTTACTGTTCTCCAGTCTACTGTTCTCCAGATTTGCATTGCATTACATTGAAATGACTGTTGTCATTTCAGCTTTTAACTTTTTGTTCTCTCTCTTTTTTCTTCATAGTAGGTACACCTGGTCTGACGTTCTGTTGACTGTGAAATCATCCAGGGAGGACAGATCACCGACTATTACCATCTAATGTAGAACAGATTACTAGATCAATGTGTGCTTCTGTGCTTTTTGTCTGTCTTGTTGTGTCTCTGCTCTGTCTTCTGTAACCCCCAGTCGGTCGAGGCAGATGACCGTTCATACTGAGCCCGGTTCTGCTAGAGGTTTTTCCTTCCCGCTAACCGGTGTTTTTTCTTTCCACTGTCGCTTCATGCTTGCTCAGTATGAGGGATTGCAGCAAAGCCATGTACAATGCGGACGACTCTCCCTGTGGCTCTACGCTTCTTCAGGAAGAGTGAATGCTGCTTGTCGGGACTTTGATGCAATCAACTGGTTTTCTTATATAGGAACATTTTTGACCAATCTGTATAATCTGACCCAATCTGTATAATATGATTGAATTTAACTTTGTAAAGTGCCTTGAGATGACATGTTTCATGAATTGGCGCTATATAAATAAAATTGAATTGAAATTGAATTGAATTGAATTAAATGGAGAAAGAGTAGAGAGTTTATCCATCCTCATTGAATTTGAAGAAAAAGAATTGCCACAAAACATCAAAATAGGTTATCTCAGTTTTCAGGTCAGACCTTATATCCCTCCACCACTTCGTTGTTTCAAATGTCAAAGGTACGGACACATAGCAGCAGTTTGTAAAGGAAAGCAGAGATGTCCAAAATGTGGGGAAGATCACAAGTTTGAAAAATGTAAAGAAGTACAAGAAAAATGTTGTAACTGTGGAGGGCAACATAGTTACATATGGAGGGTGTGAAGAAAGAAAGAAGGCAAAAGAAATCATACAGTTGAAAATGACAAAAAACATAAGCTATGCAGAAGCAGTTAAAAATGTGAAGGAACAGAAAACAAGAAAAAGTGAACAAACACCGAGTCAAATTCCGCTGCAAGCCAAAGTACAGTCAGAAGAAAATATTACAATACCAGTAGAAAAACTAATATTATTTGTAGCATATGTTATCAACTGCACTGACCAAGCCAAGCATAAAACTGAGAAAATTAAAATAATAGTGAGAGGAGCTGAAAAGTTTTTAGGGTTTAAAGAGGGATTATGGGAGAACATAAACAAAAAGTTGGAGGGAGATGGGAGACCAGGACCATCAGGTGAAAGTAGTTCATGTTAATATTACAGTGGAATGCAAGAAGTTTAATTGCTAACGGACAGGAACTTAAAGGTTATATTGACAGACTTAAAGATCAACCAGAAATTATTTGTGTTCAGGAAACATGGTTAAAAAAACATTAGATTTTGTGATTAAAGGATATAATAGTATAAGAAGAGATTGCCAGGAGGGAGGTGGAGGAGGATGTGGAATATTTATAAAGCAAGGGATACAATATCAGGTATTAAGGAAAGGCAAAGAACTTGAATGTACAGTAATTGAGATATGGGAACAAGAAGGTAAATTTAAAATATAATTTTTTATAATCCATGTAAAACATTATCAACTGAAATAATGGAGGAGTTAACTGAATATTTGGAAGGGAAAGTAATTTGGTGTGGGGATTTTAATGCAAATAGTACATTGTGGGGTAAATGTAATGATAAAAATGGACAAGTTATAGAAGAATTAATGGAAATGAAAAACCTTGTATGTATTAACGATGGGAGAGGAAAGAGAATCAATGTAAGAACAGGGATGGAATCAGTTTTAGATTTAACAATTGTATCAAATGTTTTAGCTGGTATATGTGAGTGGTTCATTGATAAGAATTCAACAATTGGTAGTGATCATTATCCCATAACAATTAGAGTAGGATTAAATTTAAATAATAAGAATATAAAGGTCAATAAAAAACTCAATTTCAATAAGGCAGACTGGATTAAATTTAGATTCTTGAGTCTAGGGCTGGACGATATAGAAAAAAAGCTTATCGATAAAAAAATGCATATTGATCGATATCGATAATTATTGAAAATATTTAAATCCATATTTTATGTGCAGCTCTGCCTGGACATTTTATGATATTGCTAAATGATTTATTTTAATAAAGAACACAAACACAGAATTCCAATTAAATCTTTATTTAACCAACTTTTTTAACCATAACAGAATTTTTTTAAAGAAAAATAACTTAAGAGACCTGAGTTATCTTATTAAATAATGACAAAGAATAAACTAAAGTGACCAGTAAAATGACCAAAATAAATATACCAAATAAATAAATAAAATAGCCTATTTAGGTGGGAATAGTACACTAGTTACTTCTCAGGTTTCATAATTGAGAGGCTGACGCAGGGCTGAGGTCCGAGGTTGTGGCGTGGGAAGACGCAGATTGCAGCTGATTTTGCACTGATTCCCTGCACTCGTTGCACTATTTAGGGAGCGCTGTTAGAGAAAAACTTGCAGCCCAGAACTTTATATCGCGGATCAAGAGTGGCGAGTAATTGTTTGAAGCCAGGTTTTTCAGCTGCAGACAACAGCGGCATATCCATCAGTATGAAGCATTTTACTGCATGCGTGATATCCTTATGCCGCTTGAACGCTTTTTCATTTTATCACAAAGAAGGGAGCCCAGTTTAGCTGCTATACCTGCTTTGTTTTGGAAGAAGTTCCAGAAGATTACCACGAAGACGCGCAGGGCTGACACAGCTCGTGCTGCTGCGGTAGTGAGCGGCTGAGCGTCTTACGTGATGAAACAAGTTGGTTGCGTTACCAGACTTTGTTTTTACCGGTTTCTTGCAAGTTTTACAAATCATTGTGGTTTATTTCTGTCAGACTGGCGAACTAGTAAAACCCCGTTTTGGGACCGTTTCCTCCGCCGCTACTTGCTGCGACATATTCACGTGCTCTGTGTTGTGGTTTGAGAGGGCGGCGCTTTGTGAGGCGTGCCTGGGTCTGCGATTACGATTGGTCGAGAGGAAGTAGTGACTGTAGCATCAACTAATATGATAGGCTGAAAGGAAGGAAGGAAAACTCTCTATCGAACTTTTATCAACCCTATTTTTTCCTATCGCGCCACACGTCTATCGATCAATATATATTGTTATTGAATTATCGTCCAGCCCTACTTGAGTCAAATAAACTTGGAAAAAGTAGATATGAGTATGGATATAAATGATGTAAATCTAAACATTTGTAAGATAATCATGGAAGCAGCAGGTCATTCTATAAAGAAAGCAGGGTGTGAAAATGATAAGAAAATTGTACCGTGGTGGACAAATGAATGTAAAGAAGCAATAAAGTTAAGAAATAAACCATTTAAGGTACTAAAAGGTAATCCAATGTATAAGAATTTAATTGATTATAAAAGAAAGCAAGCAGTAGTAAGGAGAACTATTAAGAATGCAAAAAGAGAGTATTGGAGAAGTTTTTGTAGCACAATAGGGAGAGACACAAAGGTAGAAAAAATATGGAAAATAATTAAAAGAATGAATGGAATAAAGAGAGAGTTTGAATATCCTATATTAAAAATAGATAATATAAATATAATAAAAGATGAAGATAAAGTTGAAATATTGGCAAGAACATTTAGTAAAATCCACAGTTCAAATAATATTAGTGTAGAGGGAAGAAAAGGAAGAGAAAATACAAAATATAAATATAAAGATTTATTAGAGTGTTGAAGAAACAAATAATTTATTAAATGTTGAGTTTACAAAAGCTGAACTGAATGATGCACTTAGAAAGACAAAAAATACAGCACCAGGTAAAGATGAAATTTGGTATACAATGATAAGTCAACTTAGTGAAAAATCGAAATATATAATATTGCAATTATATAATAAAATTTGGGAGGAGGGGAAATTACCGATTAACTGGAAGGAATAAATTATATTACCAATAGCTAAACCAGGAAAAGATAATTCAAACCCACACAATTACAGACCAATAGCTTTAACATCAAATCTATGTAAAATAATGGAAAAAATTAATAATATTAGACTAGTATATTATTTAAATAATAAAGGATATATGTCAAAATATTAAAGTGGTTTTAGAAAAGGAAGGAGTACTAATGATCCAACACTATGTTTAGAGCATGAAATTAGAAAAGCACAAGTAAATAAAGAAAGTGTAGTGGCAGTATTTTTTGATATAGAAAAAGCATATGATATGATGTGGGTTGAGGGATTATTAATTAAATTATATATGTTGGGTATTAAAGGGAAAATATTTAAATGGTTTAAAGACTTTTTAACAAATAGGAAAATACAAGTGAGAATTGGTGACGTGATCTCAGGAAAATATACAGTAGAAAATGGAACTCCGCAGGGGAGTATTATAAGTCCGTTATTATTCTCAATTATGATAAATGATGTATTTAAAGATATTGGAAAAGGAATGGGGTGTTCACTTTTTGCAGATGATGGAGCTGTTTGGAAAAGAGGGAAAATGTGGATTTTATTGTAAAGAAATTGCAAGAGGTTATTATTGAAATAGAGAAATGGGCGTTGCAATGGGGATTTAAGTTTTCAATTGAAAAAACAAAAGTAATGATATTTAGTCAGAAAAAAATAAAGAAGGAAATAAAATTTAAATTATATAACCAAGAATTAGAGCAAGTGAAGTGTGTAAAATTTTTAGGATTATGGTTTGATGAAAAACTAAAATGGAATATACATATTGAAAAAGTTATTGATAAATGTAAGAAAATCTTAAATATTATGAGATGCTTGGCTGGCAGTGACTGGGGAGCAGATAGGCAATCACTAAAACAGATTTACACAGGTATGATTAGATCTAACATAGACTTTGGATGTATAGTTTACGGTTCAGCAGCTAAAACACATCTGGCTAAATTAGACATTATTCAACATCAGGCATTAAGATTATGTACTGGAGCATTTAAAACCACATCTACAGCAGCAATAGAAGTAGAAATGGGAGAAATGCCATTAGATTTAAGAAGAACAAAACTAGAAATAAATTATTGGCTGAATTTAAAGGGTAATAACTTAGATCATCAACTTGGGAAATTTTAAATCCATGTTGGGAAAAAGAGAAGAAAGAAATGAGGAGTTTTGGATGGACAATTGAAAAGAAAATAAAAGAATTTAAAATGAATGTGTTGTGCCAGTTCAGACGTGACGACTGCATTAATTCGGGACATGACGGACTGCATTTCCCATGAGGCAAGGTGGTCAAAATGGCCAACTCCCATCATGCAACACGGCCCCAAAATGGCCACCGACCGAGATAAGGTTGCTATGGTGACAGCTATAAAACACAGCCGAAGACGGCATTCTGCCTTCTTCACTGGCGCGCTGCCAACCCGAGAAGACACACAGCTGTTTCACTTCGTTGGGGCATCGAAGTGAAACATCGAAGTGAAACAGCCACGCCACGTGCTCAAGTTTCTCGCTGGACCGAGATTTTTCGAAGCAAAACTTATCCCTGCATTAACGATAGCAGGAGGTCGACTCTAAAAGGTACTTTTAATTCCCTCTGATCAAATACCTTATCTCCCAGTGATCGAAAGAGGACTACGCTTTTGCTGGGCCGAGCAAAGCGACTGTGAACCCGGAGGAAGAAACAAAGGAGCTTCTCCCCCGTCCTGCTGCAGCCTGCGGACAACTGCGTTCGTCAAGACGCCTCCAGAAAGCCGCCTTACTCAGAGAGCTCCGGACCAGCCCCGAGGCACCTCAAAGTAACGGGTTCTCCCCTTTTATTTCTGTCTCACCAACAGGGTGTTTAGAAGTGCCTGGGCAGACGTAAGAACTTGTAGGTGTAGGTTAATGCTTTTTATTTCAAGAAGGAATTGTTTATTTTGCTGAATATTTTCTTTGTATGTGCATGCATTTGTGAAAGTGACTTGGCTGAAAGGAGACTCCGCCATGAGTCGATTATTCAACTTTTCATCCTTTTTCTCTCTCTTTGTTCCATCTTTGCTTTGCTTATCAGCGGGTGCAATCTTTTTGTCCGAGCTCAGTTCGCGGTCTCCGTTTAAACTCCCCAGTTAGCCACGCCCTCTCGAAGCGAGGTACCACCTCACATTAGCGTAAGCGCTGTGACATCATTAGGACCTCCCCTCACGCATCACGCAAATTTGCAGAGCATACGTCATCATAGTCGCCATCTTGGGAGGGTGTCGGATGACTGGACTGTAGGTAGCTTAGCTGATAGCTTTGTAAGACATCAAAGCGTCCGGTGGGACTCTCAAAGCTGTTCTGTCTGTCAATGCTGCTATGTCAAATGCCGATGTTCTGAGTGTGGTTTAAACAACCGTGAGCTGAACTAAGATTTGCTACCTCTCATTTTAATCCATTTGTTTTCTTTTGTTTCTTTTGTTTTTGTTTGTTCTTTTATTTCCACATATATTTTGCATGTTTAGTTAGTAGTGAGTAAGATTTCCAAAGTCGTTGAATCAGAGGATTACTGTAACAGGGGATTGCTTTTGGTTTAATAAAACAACACTGCGGAATAGAAATGGTTTTGTGTACAATCTAATTCACAGTTGCATGGCTATTCAGAATTCAGAGCTTACCTCCTTTGGAGTTAACATCTGATATTAATACAGAGACATATCATTGGATGGTGATAAGGAATAAGGATTTAAACTCTAATTGCAGTTTTATATTGGGGTTCTCACAGTCTGCCGGATAAACCTCGTCGGTTAAAATCCGACCTGATCATTTATCCCAGCATAAATGAGTTCATAACAGCTAGTTAATTAATGCATTAGTAGTATAAATCATTACAAGCTTCCAGCTAACATCACCACCATTTGAACTATATTTGTTATAGCTAAATTTGGAGTTGAATGACTTATTATTCAAATTATAATACCAAATTATAATTAAGTATAATAATAAGCATATTCAAACTGCTTCTGGCATAACAAATGATTTAGAAATTACTCAAACAACACCAATATCAATTATACCACCATGGATTTTACCAGAAGCAATAGTAGATATGGTAATAATGGAAAAGAAACTAGATAAATCTTACATTGTAGATAGGTATTCAGTACAGTTACATTTAAACAATTATTATCAATATATTCAAATTTATACAGATGCATCAAAAATAAATGGAAAAATAGGAATAGCATTTGTAGTACCAGAATTCAATATAAGAATGGGGTAGAAGGAAACGAGAAGGCAGATACAATGGCAAAGAGGGCGATTCAAAATCCTATTAATTTTACAGTTAAAATAAGTAAGTCTGAGGGGAAGAGTATTATTAAATAAAAACCGATGGAAAAATGGCAAAAAAGGTGGGATAAAGGAAAAACAGGAAGATGGTTTTATAAAATTCAGAAGACAATAAGAGAAAGAAGAAATGGAAGACGAAATAGAAAGGAGAGGGTTATAACAAGGTTAAGATTTGGGCATACAGGACTTAATTATACACTTTTTAAAATTCAAAAACATAATGCTGGTAAATGTGATTATTGTGGAAAGTATGAAACAATAGAACATATTATATTAGAATGTAATGAATATGAAAGAGAGAGAAGATATATGAGGAAAGAGTTAAATGTATTAAGGAAAAGATAAATTTATTAGATATTTTGAGGAAGCATTTGGGGAGTAAACATATACAAATAGTTATTCAATATTTAAAGAGAACTAAATTATTTCATAGAATTTGATTATAGAAGCTGTGAATTATATAAATGAGTAGAATACTAAGATATATATATAGAGAGAGAGATATATAGATAATCCATCCAGAACCACACTCCGTATCAGTAAGTGGCGGTAATGCTGCTAAAAGTTTGTTGCCAGCCATCATTAAACACCAGACGAAGAAGAAGAACCAGGTCAGTGTAGCTGAGTGCACATGACGTTAATTTTGGTTGCTTTATGTTCAGTTTTGATCTGTTGAGCCATGTTAAACCTTTGAGTTATTTTTTGGGGGGGGTTTTGTAAATATCTTTTCACCATTTTTGTGAATAAACCACCTGCTACACTGGACATCTTTTGCCTAACTGCCTTCTTTAGCCACTTTGGCCAGGCTATCTCGCATTTGGTGGCAGTGGTGACTTCCAGGCCAAGGAAGAGGCAGTGGAGAAGATGTCAACCTGGTCGAAGAGGGCCTTTGTTCCAGATGGTGAAGCAGTAGAATTTGAAGAAGCCCGTGACCAACAAGGACCAGTAAGTGGCCATGTTACTGGACAAGAAAATGTGGCTGAACTGACAAGACTTTTGCAATCCCTGATGCAACAGGTGGAACGTGATGTCAAACTGGAGCAGGAGCACAAGCGACAGGAGGACAGATGGAGGCAAATTCGGCATCAGTTTTCCCAGCTTCAACATCAGGTGCAGTAGGAGAGGATTGACCATCTGCAATTACGGGAAGTTCCAGCCTCTACTTCTGTTCTATCAAGAGGACCTACTCCAGAACCATCTTCCCTTCCACATGATCTACACCAGATTGACTCTGAACCAATGCGACAACCCAATGGAACACAGCATTCATCTCTGGTGAGACACTCTGGTTGGACAGGGCCAAAAATGCAACCCTACAGTACAATGAAGGTGAAGACATTAAACATTATTTAACCACCTTTGAAAGAATTGCACATGCCTGCCAGTGGCCTCAAGATGAGTGGGCCCTTCACCTAGCCCCACTGCTAACTGGTAAAGCTCGTTCGGCATATGTACCCATGGATACTATGGACTATGTAAAAGTGAAGTGTGCTGTTTTGCAGAAGTTTGAAATAAGTGAGGAAACCTATCGACTGAGATTTCGTTCCAGTACCATGGGAGAAGAGGAAACCCCAAAGGAACTGCAGGTCCACCTCAAGGACTGGTACATCAAATGGATGAATCCCAAAATAAAGACAAAGGAACAAATCGAAGATGCCATCATCTTGGAACAGTTTCTCAAGGTACTGAATCCTGAATTTCGGATATGGATTAAAGAGCGCAATCCAAAGACCTCCAGAGAAGCAGCAGAACTGGCTGAAGCCTTCTTGTCGGCTCATCGACCATCAAAGACTTCATTAAAGCTAAGTCCCTTTTATACTTGCCTTCCAACAAGTCATCTGGTGGCACTGACTTTATACCGAAACATACAAGACAGAACTGGTACAACACAGATCCTGTCAGATCTGAGACAAGAAGTACAGTAAATAAAGCTTGTCATTTGTGTGGTCAAATAGGTCATCTTAAAGCACAATGTACGAAGATGTCTTCAAGTAAAAACTACATGTGTTCTGCTTTACAAACTCAATTCAGTAAGTAGGATAAAAGTGTAGTTGATTTTCAGCAACATGTACCTTCAATAGGGGTGCTTATTGAAGATAAACCCTGTGTAGCTCTGCTAGATTCAGGAAGTAACCGCACTGTGGTTAGACAAGACAGTCTTCCTAGGGATGTAATATTTTTAGGAGCAACAGTGGATGTTTGTTGTATTCATGGTGACAAGGCACCTTATCCTATTGTTGAGGTTTCGATTGAAGTTGACAGCCAGTATTACACTCTTTCACTGGGAGTACTGCAAACACTGCCATATCAAATGGTGTTGTGATCTCCCAACACTAGCGGAGCTTATAACCAAGCATTCCTGTCAGGCCAAAGATGATGAGAGTTTGCCAGCTGTCACAAGGTCAGAAGCTAAGAAGCAACCGGCTAATGCTTTAGGTTGGGATGAATTGCCTTTTGTGAATGAGTATGGGCCGTTGGCTGAGTTTAGCACTTACAATAAAACAGAAAAGAGCAAAAGGGAGAGAAGACGCAAAAAGTGAGGGGAACAATGATAGCTGAGCACACTCTAGAGCCTTTAGAGGCTGAAGCTCTCCCCAGTGCTAGTCATATTGCTAAGCCAAAGAAAGAGGATCCAACACTTCAACCATTGTTTACTAAATGTGTTCATGAGTCAACTCAAGTTAAGGGTGGTTTGGTTGTGGTTTGTGACTATGCCACAAGATACCCTGAAGCCTTTCCTCTAAAGAAAATAAAGGCTCATCAGATTGTTAACTACCTTGTTCAGTTGTTCTATAGAGTGGGAATCCCTAGAGAAATTATTACAGACCAGGGTACCAATTTCACTTCAAAGCTGCTCAAAGACATCTACAGTTTGTTGGGAATTCAAGGTGTCAAGACTAGTCCCTATCATCTACAAACAGACGGCCTTGTGGGGCGATTTAACAAGACCTTAAAATCGATGCTCCGGAAGTTTGTAAATGATACAGGGTCAGATTGGGATCAGTGGCTCCCATTTCTGTTATTTGCCTAAAGAGAAGTTCCACAAACATCTACTGGATTTTCACCATTTCAGCTGCTTTATGGGCACCCGGTCAGAGGTCCACTGGATGTTTTGAGAGAAGCTTGGGAGGGTTCTATGTCAGAACACAGGTGCATGAACTCTCATATGTTTTAAAAATGAAGGACAAATTGGAGACATTTCAAGAACTTGCCAATACTAATCTGGCTCATGCACAACAAGAACAGAAGCAGAGACATGAGCTTCAAGAAAAAGAGTTTTTACTGAAGGCCAAAAAGTTCCTCTACTGTTGTCAACTTCGGAGAGCAGTCTTCTTGCAAAGTGGCAAGTTCTTCAGTTTGAAACCATGCCGGACACACCTCATTGAACATAGGATAACTCTGCATTCTCCAGACCCACAGCCATTCAGAAATACCACTTGCCGCATTCCAGCTAAGCTATTGCCGGAGCTGAAGAATGAGCTTGAGGAGATGCTGGCTGCAGGAATCATCGAGTCATCATGTAGTGAGTGGTGTAGTCCAGTTGTGCTTGTTCCGAAGAAAGATGATTCTAAACTTAGATTTTGTGTAAACTTTGCTAAGTTAAATTCTGTATCTGCTTTTGATCTTTATCCAATGCCGAGGGTTGATGAACTAATTGATCGCTTGGGAAACGCTAACTTTCTGGCAACCCTTGACCTTTGGAAAGGGTATTGGCAGGTTCCATTGAAAGAATCTTCAAAGGACTTGACAACATTTAGAATACCAAGTGGTTTGTTTAGGTTCACAGTGATGCCTTTTGGTTTGCACTGGGCCCCGGCAACATTTCAAAGGTTAGTGGATCAAGTTTTAAGAGGTGCGGAACAGTATGCAGCTGCATACATTGACGATATCGTTGTCTTCAGTTGTACATGGGAGGATCATCTGAAACATCTGGATGACGTGTTTCAACGTATCAAGAATGCTGGACTTGTCATAAATGCTAAGAAATGTCACATCTTCAAACCAGAGGTGCAGTACCTGGGTTATGTGATAGGAGGTGGTGGTATCCGTCCTCATGTTGGGAAAGTGGATGCAATTGCTGCAGCACCCTTACCAGATAACAAGAAAAGATTGAGATCCTTCTTGGGATTACTAGGCTGGTACCGTAGACCGATTCTGGACTTTTCTTCAAGAGCTGCTGTACTAACGGACATGACAAGAAAATTCAGTCCTACAAAGCTTAAGTGGAATGAGGAAACTGTGAAAGCATTCAATGATTTTAAAAAATTGTCTGTGTCAGAAACCTGTTTTGCAATGTCCAGATTTTAATCTTCCCTTTGCAGTACAGACAGATACCTCTAAGGTGGGTCTAGGAGCTGTTTTGCTGCAAGGAGAAGAAGGACAGCAGTTGCCAGTTCAGTACATAAGCAGGAAACTTTTTCCCAGAGAAAAAAGGTACTCAGTGATTGAAAAGGAAGCATTAGCTATTAAATGGGCTTTAGATTCGTTGAGATATTATCTCATTGGAAAAGAGTTTGTTCTTCAAACTGATCATCAGGCTTTGCAATGGATCCACAAAATGAAAGACACTAATGCCATGATAACTAGATGGTATTTATCCCTTCAGCCCTTTCGTTTCCAGGTCCAGTATAGACCAGGACACAAGAATCTCACTGCTGACTTCCTGTCCCGTGACTCGGAGGAGTAACGGTCTTAAGGGGGGAGTGTGACAAAGTCGGTGAGAACACCATTTGCCTCAGTTTTATTTTGGTAACATTCTTGTTTGTTTGATTTAGCCATATTGTATTTAGTCTATAATTTGCAAATGTATACTATCCCGGGTTTGTTTATGTTTTGCATTTCTACTGATTTACTATAACATCTTGGTTTAAATCAATTCAGTTTCTGTTTGTATTTGTTTATCATTTAACTTGTGTATTTTATTTTGGTGAACTTACCTTATGTGTTGCAGGAGGAAGTGTTACTTCACTTCCTGGAATTAGGCCTTCCTGTTGGAGGAATGGCACAGGAAGGTACCAAGTGAAGAGGGGGAAGGGATAGCTACTCCAGTTTTATGTCATTAAATTTGGGCATTGGGTAGTTTCATTCTGTTTGTATTTAATTTTGCATTGTTGTGGTCATATTCAGAGATGTTGCTGAAGTGTATTGAAGGAAACAATGATAAGGTAAAAGTATAAACTACTTTCGGGGTACCTGTTTGGAAGAGTCCATTGGAGGCCATTTTGTCTAACTTGGAATAAGGGTATAGACCATAGACATATATAAAGAGTAGACCCCGCATCGACCGCTCTCGCCTATAGGCGCGGACGAGATTTAGGGGCGCCATCTTGGGGCGGTCGAGAACTCAGCTCAGTGTAATGTGTTAACCAGGTGCAGAATCAATTTAAGTCAACTATACTTGCTGATTATTGAACTAATTTTCACGTTGTTTTTTTTCTGAAAACTTTAAAGCTATAGCTGTTATAACAAATGGTTCAGTGCAGTTAAATGTTCTTAGTGTGGTTAAAAGTAATTGAATATTCTGACAGAATTTATGTATGCTGCAAAACACAGCCACTCATACACTTTAATAATTTTTTGTTATTACTATATACAAAAACATACATTATATATATATATATATATATATATATATATATACACATTATATATATATATATATATATATATATATATATATATACACATATATATATATATATATATATATATATATATATATATATATATATATATATATATATATATATATATATATACACACATATATATATATATATATATATATATATACACGTTCCAAAAAGAACCCGTGGTAGGCGAAATCCGTGAAGTAGTAACCTTTATTTTCTTTACAATTATTATACAATGAAATACTCCATAGTACATTGAAACCAAAGAACAAAACCTTTTTACAGGCGCGAGTATTTGTTTAACAAATAAAAGTACTGTATAAACGTTTTTTGTTTTTTTTACAAATAACTACTGTGCTGTAAAATACTAATTTGATCATCAATACGAACTGAATGCTTCAAATCGCTGAGATCAGCACCGCCACACCGCGACCCGAGTCATTGTATTAGAACGGGAGAAAATGAAAAATGATTATGAAAAAAATACAAAGTACAGTAGGACAAATAGTGGCTCACATGTATTTCACTGTTCTTCTCACTGAGCCGCTGCATCCCGACTCCGCTCTGTAGCGTTTTTTTTTCTTCTAAAGCCCGCGGTGCAGGTATGTGTTTTAGGGAGAAAAACATAGTTATCGGTAGTTTTTGTTCTTCTGGGCAAAAAGAAATCTTATAAACTGACATGCTGGTGAAGATTCTCATTTTTGGAATAAACCGACATGCCACCATCGATTATTTTTGAGAAATGTAATGAACGGCTCATCACTGCAAATCCATGAAGCAGCGAGACCGTGAAAGGGGAACCGCGATATAGCGAGGGTTCACTGTATATATGAAGAGTTCATTTGCAAAAATGGATAACTCCGTTTTTAGCCAAATAAACTAAAATGTAAGTGTGTGTGTGTGTGTGTGTAGGGGGGGTCCTTTTAATGAAGGTGTATTTTTGAGATGCCATTATTTTGTTATGTCGCTCTTACCTGATCAAATTCATCAGGTAGGTTAGTTTGACTGGTATCACCTTAACTAAATAATAAAAAGTATGTTTTTTTAATTTATAAAAACAGAGTTATCTGTATTTGCAAATGAACTCTCTCTCTCTCTCATATATATATATATATATATATATATATATATACACATGCTGTTTATTCACTAATGTCTAACAAAGCTCTGATGCCTTCACGGAGCAGATGCGGTTTTGGAGAGACTAAGTCACAAAGACTTGGACGTGTAGACCTGTATCTCTCTGCCTAATTTTAGAAAAATCACATTCTAATCAAAAATATAAACGATATCTGTTCATCTTACTTGTGAAAAGGTATTCCTCGAGCCCTGACGTAAATAGTCCCTCTATTTAAACAAAAATGAGGCGCACAGTGCTGAGGCATCATTAGTGTGTTCAGCTTGAATCAGCAGGGTTAGGGTAGCAAGTCGACCGCCCCAAGATGGCGGCCGTAATTCCTGCGCAGCGACAGTCAATGTGGGGTCTACTCTTATATTATGTCTATGGTATAGACCCCTTGCATCTGACGTCACAGTCACGTGATCGGGGGTGCGCGCCTCCATCTTGGTGGGCAGGCTAGCGTGACAGCCCACCACTGCACTGGCCCAGTTACCTCATTACTCGCATGGCCGGCGGAGCGTATACAAAAGACTATTCACTGATTGTTCAATATGGTGCAAACAGACTGCATCTCTGTTGCCAAAGCAATGTTTACAGTTTAGGGTCAGATGTTATCGGACTATATGCAGCCAAGTTATGAGAATAAACAACATTAAACTCACCCTTCCACGGACAACTGCTACATCATTCACGTAAAAATCAGACAGTTCACGTATCCATCCGGCAGTGAACTGTTTGTGTGCTCCCAAACTCTTGTACGCCTTCATCTGATCGCCACTGTACGAGTTTTTCAGTCGTGGTACTTACATACATCTAAAAACTGTGCGACAGAACCGCGGGGTTTAAAATGTTCACCGCTCACGATCTGTGCAGCGCGACGCTCGCTGTGGTGGCAGAGGCAGGCGAGCGACGGTGGGTGACAGGGACCCAGAGCAGGGGGTCGAGCCCAGCTCTGGCGAGGCCCGGAGGAGGCACCGGGCGTCGGGGGAACGGAGGGGAGAGAGAGGAGGGACGAGACGCACCGGCGGCCGCGCGGCACGGCAGGTCGCCCGGCCCGCACCGCGAGCGGAGAAGTGCCGAAACAGGCGGCCAGCGCGTTGCGCGGACCGGAGCGCTCGCCCTCCCCAACCGGGCCGGGCGGAGGTCGCTTCAGAGACGCCCGCTCCCTCGTAGCTCTGCTTGAACAGCAGGATGCGCTCACGAAAACCTCACGACAGCCGACTGAATTTCAAACATGTTTGATTTTCACCGACCGTCCGATTCCTGATCGGGAGGTAGTCGTGAGAAGCCAGTCCCCCCTCCTCCCCCCTGTACGATCAAGCTGAAATTCGGCCCGATTCAAAAAATGCTCGCACGGCTGAAGAATCGGCCCGAAAAGGGGAAAAACTTGTACAGTGTACGCCCGGCTCTTGAATATCGCGCGTTGTGTAGAAAATGGTGTTGTGCCATGTCAGGACGTGACAGACTGCATTTCCCATGATGCATGGTGGTCAAAATGGCCACCAACTCCCATCATGCAACGCGGCCCAAAATGGCCGGCGCCCTAGCAACCGATAACGTTGCTAGGGTAAAGTTGATAAAACTCGGTTGCACCCCGCAATCGGCCTTCTTCCCTGGCGCCCTGCCAACCCGAGAAGACACACACACAGCTGTATTCCGTGGATTAATTAATCCCACGCCACGTGCTCGAGTTTCTCGCTGGACCGAGATTTTTTCGAAGCAAAACCATTCCCTGTGCAGACAGGAGGTCGACTCAAAAAGGTACCTTTAATTCCCTCTGATCAAATACTGGAAGCCGCCTTATCTCCCAGTGATCGAGAGAGGACGACGCGTTGTTTGGCCCAACAAGCGTCTAGGAGCCCAGAGAGAGAGAGAAAGACGAAGGAACTCTCTCAGTCTGGTCCCCGCTGCAGCCTGCGGACCCTGCGGTCGTCAAGACGCGTTCAGGACGTCGCGTGATCCGGAGCGCTCCGGACCGAAGCCGGGACTTTCACTCCGGACCAGCCCCGAGGCACCTCAAAGTAACGGGTTCTCCCCTTTTATTTCTGTCTCACCAACAGGGTGTTTAGAAGTGCCTGGGCAGACGTAGAAATTTGTAGGCTTAGGTTAATGCTTTTATTCCACGACGAAGTTGGAATTATTTTGCTGAATATTTTCTTTGTATGTGCATGCATTTTACATTTGATTCTGCTGTGTTGATTGTGGTTCATCTATAACCCCGCCGTGGGTCACTGTTTCAGTTCTTTTCCATCTTCCTCCATGCTTTTCCCCCTTTTCTTTCGCTTCTCCTTATCAGAGAATTTGATCGCTTTGTTTGAATCTTAGTTCGCGGTTTCTCTTTGAACCAGAGCGTAAACCACTCCCTCTCGGAGCGAGGTACCACCTCACCTTAGCGTAAGCGCGGTGACATCATTAAGACCTCCCCTCACGCTTCACGCAAATTTGCAGAGCATACGTCATCATAGTCGCCATCTTGGGAGGGTGTCGGATGACTGCACTGTAGGTAGCTTAGCTGATAGCTTTGTAAGGCATCAAAGCGTCCGGTGGGGCTCTCAAAGCGGCTCTGTCTGTCAATGCTATGTCAAATGCCGATGTTCTGAGTGTGGTTTAAACAACCGTGAGTTGAGTTGAGATCTGCTAACCGCTCATTTTAATCCATTGTTTATTTTTGCTTTGTTCTTTTATTCTCACATATATATTTTGCATGTTTTAGATCCAGTAGTGAGTAAGAATTCCAAAGTTGTTGAATCAGAGAATTACTGTAACAGGGAATTGCTTTTGGTTCAATAAAACCAACGACTGCGGAATAGACATTGTTTTGTGTTCAATCCAATTCACAGTTGCCTGGTTATTCAGAAATCAGAGCTAACCTCCTTTGGAGTTAACATCTGACATTAATACAGAGACAATATCATTGGATGGTGATAGACGAATAAGGATTTAAACTCTAATTGCAGTTACATTGGGGTTCTCACAGCCTGCCGGATAAACCTCGTCGGTCACAAGTCCGACCAGATCATTTATCCCAGCATAAATGAGTTCATAACAGCAAATTAACTAATGCATTAGTGGTATAAATACTTACAAGCTTATAGCTAACATCACCACCATTTGAACTATATTTTGTTGTAGCGGAATTTTGAGTTGAATGATTTATTATTTAAATTATAATACCAAATTATAATTAATAATAATAATAAGCATATTCAACCATCTTCTGGCATAACAATGGAATGCCAACCAATATGGCCGCCACGCAAGGGGTTCTGGGTAACGGAGTCACGTGGTTGCAAGGGGTCTATTTAAGCCAAGCAATTAGAGAGGTTCAAGAGAGGAGTTGGAATTGGAGGATTGGAGATGACGGGAGGTGGTTGCTGGGAGTGAAACCTCGCTACACTCAGAGACGATCTTTTCGGATATCGACTTTTCGCGGGAGCTGTCGGTGGAGTTGGAATCGGCGGTTGGCATAAGCTGGTTTGTGACTGGGTCAGAATGGCTACTCAGGAAGTAGAGGAAGATGGGGAAATGGAGTGTGGCGACTGGACTCCAGTAGCTAACAGGGGAGGAGGAACGGGGGTAAATAGGAGAGGAGATGGAGGGTGGATGTTGAGTCAAAGAAGTAAACGTAGTTTGGAAGAGAACAGTTCTGATGAAGGAAGTGGGTTTGAGTGGAAAAGGGCTGTGAGAAAGGAATTTAAAATTATCCTCAAAATTAGGAAAGAAGATGAGAATGTGAGTTTAAATCCGATAGCAGCATCTAGGGAGTTAAAAAAGAAACTGGGAGATGTGGAAATGGCAAGGATTTTGAGAGATGGAAGCTTGTTGATAACATGTAAAACAGGGGAACAGAAAAACAAAGCCTGGAAGTTGAAAGTGTGTGTAAGAAAATATTTAGTGAGAGAAAGAACGTGGGTGACAGTAGAGTTACAAGGGGGGTGATAACAGGGATACCTGTAGAATAAGACTTGGACAAACTCAAGTGCAGTATTAATGAAGGCGAGGTGAGCAGAATTAAGAGACTGTTGAGAACAGTAAATGGTGAAAGGGTTGAGAGCTTGTCGGTTCTTCTGGAGTTTCAAGAGTCTGTACTTCCAGAGAAAGTGAAAATAGGTTGCATGAGCTTTCCAGTTAGGCCCTATATTCCTCCACTGCTACAAATGCCAGAGGTATGGACATATAGCAGTAGTTTGCAAAGGGAAGCAGAGATGTCCTAAATGCGGAGGTGAGCATAGAGTGGAAGAATGTAAGGAAAATGTGCAGGATAAATGTAATTATGGTGGCCAACACAGGGTGAGATATGGTGGATGTGAAGTCAGGAAGAGGGCAGTGGAAATACAGCAGGTTAAAACAGTTAACATAAGTTACGCAGAAGCAGTGAAGAAAGTACAAGGACAAAAAGGAAGGGTGGATACTGACAATGTTATCCAGGTGTCGAGAACAGAACCAGGTCAAACAGAGAAAACAAATCCAGGACTGTCAGTGGATAAGATTATTTTGTTTGTGGCATATGTGATCAACTGTTCTGATCAAGTTAAACACAAAACTGAGAAAATTAAAATAATAGTTAAGGGAGCTGAGAAGTTTTTGGGCATAAAAGATATATCTTGGGAGCATATCAAAACAAGACTTGAAGCAGATGTAAAAGCGGGAGGCCCAGGTGATAAAGCAAACTGATTATTGTACAATGGAATGCAAGAAGATTAATAGCAAATGGTCAGGAGTTTAAAGGATTTATTAAAGATTTAAAAAATAAACCAGATATATGTGTTCAAGAAACATGGCTTAAATCAGAATTAGAGTTTGTTATTAAAGGATATGATAGCATCCGTAGAGATAGGGGGGAGGGTAGTGGAGGAGGATGTATAATATTTATAAAACAAGGAATGCAATATAGAGTTTTAGGAAAAGGAAAAGAGTTGGAATATTTAATAATTGAAGTATGGACTAAAGAAGGAAATATCAAAGTTGGTAACTTTTATAATCCGTGTAAAAAAAAATGTCATTAGAGTTGCTGGAGGAACTGGTGATACAGTTAGTAGGGAAGGTGATTTGTTGTGGGGATTTTAATGCCCATAGCACATTATGGGGTAACAGTAATTATGCTAATGGGATGGTGATTGAGGAGGTGATGGAAATGACAAATTTAGTGTGTTTAAATGATGGAAGTGGAACAAGATTTAATATCAGAGCGGGTACAGAAACAGCACTAGATCTCACATTAGTGTCAGACTCATTAGCAGGCATTTGTACATGGGAAGTAGTCAGAGGCACAACAGTAGGAAGTGACCATTATCCTATTGTGACAGTAGAAGGATTGAATCTAGAGGACTATGACACAGTAGGTTTGAAGAAATGGTCATTTAGTAGTGCTGATTGGGATGAATTTAGAAATATTAGTTATCAAGAAATTGGAAAAATTGATAGAAATGAAGATGTTGAAAATGTAAATGTTTCATTTTGTAAAGTAGTTCTAGAGGCTGCAGAGAAGTCAATAAAGAAGAAGGCAGGTAAGCGTAAAAGTAAGATTGTACCATGGTGAACAAAGGAATGTGAAAGAGCGATAAAATCTCGAAATAAAGCTTTTAAATTGTTAAAAAGGAATCATTGTTTTCAGAATCTTATTGACTATAACAAATCACAAGCAAATGTAAGGAGAATCATAAAAAGTGCAAAGAAAGAATACTGGAGGAAGTTTTGTTGTTCAGTAGGGAGGGAGACAGACATTGGTAAAGTGTGGGGGATGATAAAAAGAATGAACGGGATAAAAAGAGAGTATGGATATCCAGTCTTAGTTGATGGACAAAGAGGGAGGGAAAAAACAGTAAGGGAGAATGAAGAGTTACAACAAGAAGAAAATTATAATGACTTAAACAAACCTCTTACATTGACAGAACTAAAACGTGATCTCCAGAAATCCAAGATGTCAGCACCAGGAAACGACCAGATTTGTTATGTAATGATAAATCAATGAAAATTCAAAGGATGTATTAATTGAGCTTTATAATAAAGTATGGGAGGATGGGAAACTGCCACAGAGTTGGAAGGAGGCTGTGGTGGTGCCAATACGCAAACCAGGAAAAGATTGTATAAATCCAGGAAATTATAGACCAATTGCTTTAACATCTAACATATGCAAGATAATGGAGAAAATGATAAATGAAAGGTTAACATACTATATGGAAAATAAAGGATATATAGCTAAATACCAAAGTGGTTTTAGGAAAGGAAGAAATACAACGGATCCAGCTGTATGTTTAGAACATGAAATTAGAAAAGCACAAGTTAACAAAGAAAGTGTCGTGGCTGTCTTCTTTGATTTAGAGACGGCGTATGATATGATGTGGAGAGAAGGATTGTTAATTAGACTGTGTCAATTAGGTGTCAAAGGACGAATATATAGATGGATTAAGGATTTTTTAAAAGGGAGATTAATACAAGTTAGAATAGGGAAGAATTATTCGAGAAAATATACTGTAGAGAACGGAACACCTCAAGGGAGCATAGTAAGTCCTTTATTCTCCATATTAATTAATTATGTTTTCAGGGAACTAGGAAATGGGATGGGGTTTTCACTTTTTGCGGACGATGGGGCAATTTGGAAGAGGGGAAGAAATCTGAAATTTATTGTTAAAAAGCTACAGGATGCTATTACAGAAATAGAGGAGTGGTCATATAAATGGGGTTTTAAAATTCTCAGTAGATAAGAAGAAGACAAAGAAAAGAATTGGTACAGAGGTAAAACTAAAGCTGTATAATCAAGAATTAGAGTAAAACAATTTAAGTTTTTGGGGTTATGGTTTGATGAGGGAATAACATGGAGTGTACATATCCAGAAAATACAAGACAAATGTAGGAAGGTGTTAAATGTTATGAGATGTTTGGTGGGAAGTGATTGGGGGGTTGACAGAAAAGCATTGAAGGCTATCTACTGTGGATTAATTAGATCAGTACTGGATTATGGTTGTGTGGTATATGGATCTGCATCAAGTTCATCTCTAAAAAAATTAGACAACATCCAGTTTCAGGCTTTGAGATTATGTACAGGGGCTTTTAAAACAACTCCAACGGCAGCGTTACAGGTGGAAATGGGAGAAATACCTCTTGAGTTGAGAATAATTCTCTGAACTATTGGATTAATTTACAGGGCCATAGTTAAGATCATCCAGCACAAAGCACTTTAACATCTTGTTGGGAAATGGAGAAGAGGAAGAGAAAAAGCTTTGGGTGGACAGTTAAATAAAAAGCAATGGAGTTAGGATTAAATGATTTAATGTTCAGTCCAACAGTACCACTTGCCAGCAGTACCACCTTGGATACTACCTGAAGCAAAAGTAGATCTTACACTATTAGAAAAGGAAAACAAGGTTAGGGGGTTTATTTTGAATTCAAATACAATACAGGAATATATTAATAGTTACTACAGTTTCATTCAGATCTACACAGATGCATCAAAAAGTTTAGTTAACAAGATAGGTATCTCTTTTATTGTTCCAGAGTTTCATATTATAGTAGCAAAGAGGACCAGTGATAATATACCAGTATACACAGGAGAAATGCTAGCAATTTTGTTTGCAGTGCAATGGGTAGAGGAAATAAGACCTCTGAGAGTGATTATTTGTTCAGATTCATCTTCATCACTAATCAGTTTACAGAGAAGTCATTCAGACAGTAGACCAGATATTTTGATAGAAATCCAGCAAACATTATACAGAATTCAAATGATGGGCATTACAGTCATATTTTTGTGGGTACCAGCACATATGAGAGTTAAAGGAAATTAAATGGCAGATAAGGCTGCAAAGGAGGCTACAACAAGAAAAGACATTGATGTGTCAGTTAAAATTAGTAAAGTGGAAATAAAGAGCATTATTAAACAGAAGATGAAGGAAAGGTGGCAAAAGCAATGGGAGGAAGAGAGGAAAGGACGGTGGTTTTACATGATTCAGAGGAGAGTGGGAGAAATGAGATGTGCAGGGAGGAACAGAAGAGAAGAAACAATTATATCAAGACTTAGATTTGGGCACACAGGATTAAACAGTACATTATTCAAAATAGGTAAACATAATGGCAGATGTGAATACTGTGAGCAACAAGAGACAGTCGAACACGTTATGGTACACTGTAGGAAATATGAAAGGGAAAGGAGGGAAATGGTTCAAAATCTAAAAATGGAAAGAATACAATTTGATTTAATAGAAATACTTAGAAAAAACTCAAGATAAGTGTTATGTAATTGTTTTTCATTATCTTAGATTAATAAATGTAATTGAGAGGATCTGAATCTTATTTTGGTTTTGTTGATTTGGTTGTGACTTGTTTGTTTAGTATAAATAAGTAGTAGCCATTGTAATCCACACCAGTTGGTGGCGGTAATGCACCATTTCGTTGCGTGCCAACCGCCACAAAATTCCGTAAAGAAGAAGAAGATTCAAGAGAGTCCAATAATGAAGGTAAGCATTGGGAGGAGATTACCTGATCAGATGTCAGTGTACACAGCAGAAATGATGGCGATAATTATCGGACTACAATGGATAAAGGAAGTAAAACCGGATAGAGTAGTTTGTTGTGTTGATTCTTTGGCAGCCCTTCACAGTATCCAAAATATGAAATCAAAAAGAGAAGATTTATTATTAGAAATTCATCAAAGTTTATTCATATTACAAAAACTTTATATAAATGTAAAGTTTTGTTGGGTTCCAGCCCATGTAGGAATAAATGGAAATGAAAGAGCAGAACAAATAGATAAAAAATTAATTGAAACAAATATTATAAACATACCGTATGGGAAAGAAGAAGCTAAGACAATAATCAAAAAAGAAATTAAGAAAAAATGGCAGGATAGAAGAAAGTGGAAGAAATTATTATAGTGTACAGATTTTCTAATAATGCCAAGGGTGTGATTAGAAAGAATCGAAGAGAGAAGACTATTTTGACAAGACTAAGATTTTATCATACTGGGTTAAATAAAACATTTTTATTAAAGAAAAGTCAAACAGATGAATGTATAAAATGTAAAGTAATAGGAAATGTAGAACATTTTATTATATTGTAGGAAATATGATGAAGAAAGGATAAGATTAAAACAAAAGACAAGACAAATAGGAAGGGAATGGAATCTGAAAGGATTAATAGGAACAACAAGAGAGGGAATGAAGGAAATACAGAAAGCTGTTATAAAATATCTTAAGAATATAGGATTATACTATAAGATTTAATATATATATATATATATATATATATATATATATATATATATATATATATATATATATATATCTCCTTGGGCACCGTTGGTTATATGCCGATAACCTAGTTTTACCAGATCACAGATACCTCTGTAAGAATGGTCAGAGGCACGGTTGCGAGTTAAATACAATTTTATTAAAATTCTAAAGTTCCTGGTGGGCAAGTCAGTTTCAGTCTAAAAAAAGTTCCACCTTAAAAATAGGGGTCCATGCTGACCCTGGAATCCTATAGCTGAGAATCAGTTAAAACCCAATTAAGCTAGACTGCTTGGGGAGGAATAATATAGAATAAAACAAAATACAACTAAATGCACCCAAGTGGCCCCCAACAAAAGCACACTCACACCACAAGCCCTGGTGAATACAACAAAAGAAAAACTCCCCTTCCTCTAGTCTCCTCAATCTAACTAAAACCATCACAGGACCCAGGGACAGCATAGATCCTCAGGTGGGTTAAAAACAGGCCAGGGAACTAAACAATAAAAACCCTTCTTTTACTAAAAAAAAAACAAAACAAAAAAAAAAACACAACAATAAAACTCTGATACAGTAGTTAAAACAATGGCCTAAACAGTAGTTAAAACAATGGCTGAAAAAGTAGTAGGTCAACCTGCACACAAAAGACAGATCAAATTAGATCCACGTCCCAAACAGTCCGGTGATAATAAACTGCTTTTACCTTCTCTGCAGTAAAACCAATCCATGGTGTTCTGAAAGTCAGTCTCAAAAGGTGCTGCCTCCGCAGGCACCCAAAGCAGGATCTGATCTCCTCGGTGAGCTACCTGCTCTTAAATGTAGGTGCTCATTACAGCCAGGTGTGCTCCATCACAGCCTCTTCCATATATGGGCACAAGGAAGGGTGTGCAGCACCATGCTTCAGGGCCATAGTGCCCCGGCTACAATCATATACACAGGGATTGGACAATGAAACTGAAACACCTCTCATTTTAATGTGGGAGGTTTCATGGCTAAATTGGACCAGCCTGGTGGCCAATCTTCATTAATTGCACATTGAACCAATAAGAGCAGAGTGTGAAGGTCCAATTAGCAGGGTAAGAGCACAGTTTTGCTCAAAATATTGCAATGCACACAACATTATGGGTGACATACCAGAGTTCAAAAGAGGACAAATTGTTGGTGCACGTCTTGCTGGCGCATCTGTGACCAAGACAGCAAGTCTTTGTGAAGTATCAAGAGCCACGGTATCCAGGGTAATGTCAGCATACCACCAAGAAGGACGAACCACATTCAACAGGATTAACTGTGGACGCAAGAGGAAGCTGTCTGAAAGGGATGTTTGGGTGCTAACCCGGATTGTATCCAAAAAACATAAAACCACGGCTCCCCAAATCATGGCAGAATTAAATGTGCACCTCAACTCTCCTGTTTCCACCAAAACTGTCCGTCGGGAGCTCCAAAGGGTCAATATCCACGGCCGGGCTGCTATAGCCAAACCTTTGGTCACTCGTGCCAATGCCAAACGTCGGTTTCAATGGTGCAAGGAGCGCAAATCTTGGGCTGTGGACAATTTGAAACATGTATTGTTCTCTGATGCATCCACCTTTACTGTTTTCCCCACATCCGGGAGAGTTACAGTGTGGAGAAGCCCCAAAGAAGCGTACCACCCAGACTGTTAGATTGCCCTATGATCAGTTAACAGGACTCTGACGTTGCACAAAGCGTTTAATAGGTAGTGTAATGTAAAAGCCCACTCATAATGTAACCCCTGGGATCCCAAAAGTAGAAATGTTAATTAGTTTGGCATAAATATTGTTTTCTTTGTCGTTTTGAGAAGAACAAACAATAGATTTACAGGTTATTTTACTAAAATACCTAACAAGCTAACTAAACAAGAGCTTATTTAAAAGAGAGGAAAAAAAGACCGAGTTGAAAAATACTTTTATTAAAATTGTGTGGCATGTTACTTTAAAATTGCCAATCTTTGTATAGTTTGTGTTAAGTACAGCTTGTAGCACAAAGTGTGTGGCAGACTAACTGTTTTTGGTTGTAACGCTTAAAATCTATTTTTATTGGGTGATTTCATTTCTCCTGGATTAGGATTGGTCGAGGGGCGGGACATGGGGAGAGGAGAGCGGGAAAAAGAGACTGGGGAGGCGCACCACAAAAAGTTCTAGAGAGTTGGGAGTTGACTTGCAAAGTGCAACAACTTACTGGTGGACTGTTTAAGGAAAGAAAACGTTACAAGACAGACTGAACCAGCACTCCTTAAGTGGTTCTGTGGTCCAGGGTGTGAGCTTGTCCAGAGGCAGAGACAGACTGCAGAGGATCAGCTGTGCGGTTTTTCTTTCTCCACCTGTGCCTGGGCAGGTGTGTTTTTCTGGAGTTTTGGACCTGTCGTTTTATGGATGGACTGCAGAGGAGCCTTTGGGGTTTTTCTCAGATTTTCCATCCATCCTTTGGTTGTGTTTTCCTCCTCCACCTGTGTTCTAAGGGCTAGCCTCAAGGACCTTATTCCAGCCAACTAAGGTGGACCTAGGACCAGTGGTGAGTCATCGCAAGATCAGGCCTGCAACGGGGGTTGGTTTCATATTCAGAATCAGAATCAGACATACTTTAATAATCCCAGAGGGATTATTATTGCTGTTTCAGTACAACCGCCAAGACAAAACATCACAAACATTTTAGGGGGAGACGATTTACTGGGGCCTATTGTGCCGGCTTTATTTGATGTTATATCCTTTGATGGGCCCACCCATTTAAAAGATAAGTGGCTGTGTTTACTCGTAGGAAGGTTTAATACCCATGTGTTTGGAATGTTCAGCGGAATTTAATGTTGAGTTTAACAGATCAAAGAGCCAATATTGGTGTTATGCCATGATAAATAGTTGATCTCAGATTGGATTATGAACAGTGGAAGAGTTTAACAAAGGAATTCCACTCTGGCCGTAACACGAGACTCCCAAGGCGAGGACGGCCTCTATCCTCTTTCTCTCCCCTCCTGATTGCCCTTTCTCCCAGCAGGAGGTCAGCTGTGAGCCCTCCTAACAGATAAGACACAGCACAGACAAAGGGTCCCCACTTCTTCCCTTCAGCATTCTTCTGCAGACCTGTTCAGCTCCACTACAGCTCTCTGGGAGCAGACAAAGGAGGCCAGACCATGAGGGCCTGGTCGGCCCTCACCGACACACAAGCCAGCAGCTGAAAGATTCCCTGGACCAGCCACGTTGATCCAGGGTCTGCTAGACCCGACTGCCTGCTTCAGCAGAGGACCTGACTGAATCCGGACGAACATGTCCGGGCAATTACAGAGCTAAGTTGCTGTCTTAACCCACAATCAGATGCAGGAGCAAAGATCCCTGCATGTGAAACAGCTCTGTGTATTTTTCCTCAGCCTGTACAGAGAAGTGAACACCCATGGAGCTGAAGGCTGGATGCTGAGGAAAACCCCTGCTCATCGGACTGCATCCCGGTCAGAGAACGTGGCCTCCAAGCTATCCAGACCACGCCGTTAGCCACATGCTGCTGCAAGGCTAACGCTAGCCTGCCAAGAACCGAGCGCTAGCCCGCTAGCGCTAGCCAACCATTTCCTCCTTCAACGCTTCTTCCTGGAACGGCTAAAGTGGACAGAACTCACACATGAGGCATCAACAGGTTGGGCAGCGGTCTGAGGGTGAAGAAAAGGTTTATTGGGAAATGTTTGTAAACCGTGGTGTTTAGAACAAAGGGCTAACCGGTAGGTCGCGCTAGCCAAACATGCTATTAGCCTTGCTAACATCCGGTTTCGACATTTGAAAATGAGTTTGTTTTAAAGCATAAAGCGTAACTGTTCTGCTCCGCCATCCTCCGATGGTGTTATCTGCCTTATTCCCGCATCATTATGGTATATTAATGCCGTTTTCCAAGGCAATTTTGGTAACTTTATGTTGTAACCTCTTAGCCACCGAGTTGCCGCAGCGACCCCAGACGCCCGGAGGGAGAATCGCATTAACAAACTCGGTCGTAAGGGTTTAAATGATTTTACAGGACAAACCGGTCCTCAGAATATTATTTTAACAAATAATGTTTTGTTCAACTTGGGCTTTGCATTGTGAATGGATTGAAATACATGGCAAATGTTTTAACTCCATTCCATGTTTTTGTTAATCAGATCTGCAGTGAACCAGGAGTCACTGAAGTATTCTGATTATGATCAACCACTTTTGTTTGTCTTTTGTTTGTTTTTGCATGTAAATAGTTCCTTAGCTTAGCTTCTTTTTATCTTCATTTTGCTTAATAGTTTAGTTAAGTTTCACTAGCCTAGTAGAGAGGATTTATTAATCGAAATATTGTGTTAATTCAGGTAAACAGCATTACATAGTGATGTTCTCTGGATGTTCATTTTATTTCTGTTATTAAATTCTTGGACTTGAAAAGAAGTTGTCACTCTTTATTCTATGTGTGTGCAGGTTTTGCTGTTAAAAGATCGCTAGTGCTCGAATCCATCCCTTTCAACTGTTGTCTTGATATCAGCTTAAGAGCTGATCATCACCAGACAATACTTAACAGACAGAGAGTTATTTATGAAACATTAAATAACTTTTAACAGTGTATAATTGCACAACATTGGACAAAGACTGATTGAAGAGTACCAAGAGTAGAAACCGGTTTCATTTCTAATTGTCATCCAGCCATAAAATATGAAGAGAATATTTTGGGGTTGAAGTTGTTTTTTTAGTTTATTCTGTTTTTTGTGTGTGTGTTGTTTTTTTTCTCAGATGTTCTCGTTTTGAAGTTTGTTCAATAAATGTATTAAATTTACAGAGGTCTCATTAATTGTGTGTCAGATATAGTTAAGTCCAGGGAGGACTACTGTAAAGAAAAAATGATGGGGCTTAATGCTGTATTTAAAAGGTTGTCAATAAAATAAGGGTTTGGTCATAGGGACTTTAAATTCTCTTTGGGTCCACAATAAATTAGAAGTAACCGGTGCCAGATCTGGTTTGGAATACCAGTAAAGCGCTACACTAATAAAGAATTTCACTGTAAATTCTTACCATGGTTAGCTCGATGGCAACATGAAAGCATCTACTGCAGTAACTATTTTAGTTACCAATATATATTTTAAGATGGGTATTTAAACTGAGGGATTAATGTTGATTTATCCACGGTTAACTTGAAATAACTTCATTGAGTTGATGTACAACTGTTTTAATTTTTTCCCTTGATGCTGATAGATAAGGCAAAAATGGCTCTGGTAACGCAGCAAGCTTCAGTTTCACTTTGTCAGGAGTTAGCTCGGTCTAGGGCACACTTCAAGTCAATGAAGTAGAGGCTAAATTAGAGACATTTTCTTCTAACCTGTCTGTGATGTGTCCTAACTTGGGACAGACATCATGCTCCCAGCCCTGAGTGTGCTTGCATCCCACATGTATAGTTCTTTGATAACGTGACGCAGACTGAAAATGTAGTGCCTGTTTGAAAAAAGGTTGCTCAAACAATTTGAAACATTAAAAATGGTAAATTATCTTAATTAATACAGTATAGAGCTTTTCTAGTCATACAGACCACTAAAAGCTCTTAATACTAGAGTCAAATTCAAAATGGTGCACACATTCATGCACTGATAGACAGATTGCTAGGCAACTTGGTGTACCTTGCCCAGGGGAAAACTGACATGTAGCAGAGGAAGCTAGAATTGATAACTCTCTGAGTGCAAGATGGCAGATATTCACATTGTGTAGCCTTAACATATCTTTAATCCTGTAAAGTTTTGATGAATTGTGCTTTAAGAGTTGTGACACAGGCTGGTGTGGCAGATGAAAGAAAAATAAATGTTCCCACAAAAACATTCACAAACAGAAATCTGAATATTTGTGATATTTATTTCTATAGTACCAGATTTAGATATAGGTATGTGGTGCACAGGCCCAGCCAAGCTGCTTTTCTGATTTAACCCATGTTCTCATGATGTGTAGCTTTGAAATGTTCCCATACTTGGAATCTTATTTTTTGCTTGTTGTTTATACATTAACTGCCAGCTGATGGTTAAACTAGCCATTTAAGATGAGTCATGAGCAAATTCACTTTATAATTTATACTGCATTTTCAAGATTCAGAAAGAGAAATGTGAATAAATAACAATCATGTAATTAAAACTTGAAGTGGTAGTTTTTTTGTTTATTCTTGCCAAAGCCTTCTGTTGACTCCTGCTTTTGTGTCTCAGCATCTCTATGATAAAGCTTAATGCAGAAGTCTCCTTCAGCCCATCCCCCACATACAGCCATGGGCCACTGGCCTGAACCATTTCTGCTGCAGAGAAGTCAGAAAAATTGTGCAGACGTCCCTGATGTGAACATGACCTATTTCAGAGCACCACCAAAGCTTGCAGATCTCACTGTTTTCTGGCAAGCAAGGCCTACCGCATGCATCCACCCGCATGTCAGGACACATATCAGTGCTCCTAGTCTGTTTTAGATGTCTTTCTTTATCAATCAAGTAACTTTGTGTGCATTTATTGTTTTTCTTGTTTTGCAATCATTCATATTCAAATATGCAAAATTCTAAGCAATCCTTTGCAAATTATTTTGTAAATATCTATCTGCACCTCCCCATACATTAAATTAGTTGTGAATTTCTCATTATTGAAAGCCTATTGGTTGTTTGAATCAAAACATACTACAGATGATGGAAAATTGTTATTGTTTTGCTTAGCTTCTGTTCTTTACACGTTTGAAATAAACTTCCCTGTATTCTGCATCTGAGTTGAGGATATTATTTCCTGTGTCTCTAGGTTGGTTATTATTATTTTTTCCTTCATGTATTTCAAGTACTTCTGAAGGAAGGCTTGTGCTGTAGGGGGATATGTGACTATTTGGCTGTACAGTAGTTAGGGGATGTTACAGGGAATCCCTTCCTTTACTTTGCAGGACAAAGTGGTGAGATATTGGTCCGTGTAAACCCGTGTATCTTTCATTCTTTCTATTTTCAATTGCAAATCAAAAAACGAAAAATAAAAAATGGGCTGGTTATTAATGGTCCGTGTATCTTTTGGTCATTGGATTTTCGTTTCAGAAACACGAATTAAAAAAAACAAAACGAATGGCGATTTGATTTTTGTTTTAAAATGAAAAAAAAGGAAAACGAAATACAAAGCGTTTCTTTTTTTCATTGTCAATAAGGGAAAAGTGAAATTAGAAAATTGATTTGAGTTTCATTTTCAATTTCTGGTAACAAAATACAAAAATGGTTTAAAACATAAACGAAAAAAAGGCTCGTTTGTTCGTATTCCGAGACCGGAAGTGGTCACTTATGCGTTGCAAAAGCACCACATTTTTCAGAATAATATGTCTTAAGAACCTCACGTAGATTTGATTTTAGACACGACTAAACAAGGCTTGTCATCCATACAAATCTCAATGCAGATATCCCAGGTGAGAGGGGGAGTAAGACGATATTCTCTAAGAAAAGTGAGGTGATTTTCCAATGAACATGGCTGAGTTTACTTTGGTCTAGCCAGCCGCCACTGGGGACATGCTGCTACTGCTACTTTCCAAAATAAAAGCAATGTGATTGACGTTTATCAACCTATTCTATTCTTTGTTTTGTTACACATATGCACGTCATTTGAAATAATTTCTTACAGCTTTATGTTATATTTCTTTATTATTCAGCCCTGCTGGTGAATATATAAATATATATTTTGGTCATAGTCACTTTTTAGCCTGAATAATTACAAAAAAAAATAGCAAACAGCCTTAAACAGACTTGCTGCTGCGATGATTCGTATAACTGAAAATATGCACAGGGATATTAAAACAATTGGTTTTCCCAGGTGACCACTTTGACTTACAGACGACAGAATAAGATCTTGAGATGTTACTCATCAAAATCCATAAACATGATGTGGAATTTCTAAATTAAAGCCCTCCAAAATCTCTACATTGTCAATTTCACCTAAGTTGCTGACAATGTGGCTACTAAACGATACATTTTTAGGGGATACGGTCACTTCAGCTTGACAGTAGAACACCTTCAAATGTTGCTCAACAAATTTCATCAACATCTGATGTGGAATTTCAAAGTAAAAGCCCTTCAAAATCTCTCTATATATTCACTTTGACCTAAGTTGCTGATAATGTGTCTACTAACCCTTATGTTTTAAGGGAACGTTTTTGATTCAGCATGACAGTAGAGCACCTCCAGAGGCTGCTCAACAAAGCTCATTAAGATTTGATGTTGAATTTCAAAAGACTGTTCCTACATAAGTATATACACTATATTGCAAAAGTATTCGCTCCGCCATCCAAATTTTTGGAATCGGGTGTTCCAATCATTTCAGTGGTCACAGGTGTATAAAACCTATGCATGCAGACTGTTTTCATGAACATTTGTGAAAGAATGGGTTGCTCTCAGGAGCTCAGTGAATCCCAGCGTGAAGCTGTGATAGGATGCGACCTGTGCAACAAATCCAGTTGTCAACTTTCCTCGCTCCTAAATATTCTTGAGTCAACTGCTGTATCATAAGAAAATGGAAGTGTTTGGGAAGGACAGCCACGAAGTGTTAGGCCACGTAAACTGTCAGAGTGGCGTCAGTGGATGCTGAAACACATAGAGCGTAGAGGTTGCCAACTTTTTGCAAAGTCAATCACTATACGCCTCCAAACTTCATATGACCTTCAGATCAGCTCAAGAACAGAACAGAGAGCTTCATGGAATGGGTTTCCATGGCCAAGCAGCTACATCCAAGCCTTACATCACCAAGTTCAACGCAAAGCGTTGAGACACGTTGTTTGGAGGGACAAATCACGCCTCTCCATCTGGAAATCTGATGGACGCGTGTGGGTTTGGTGGTTGACAGGAAAACGGTGCTTATCTGACTTCATTGTGCCACGTGTAAAGTTTGGCAGAGTGGGGATTATGGTGTGGGGTTGTTTTTCAGGAGCTGAGCTCTGAATGTTTCCACAGACTAAGACATCTTGGAAAATTCCATGTTCTCAACTTTGTGGGAACAGTTTGGAGCTGGCCTCCTCCAACATGAGAAAAAAAAAAATAAGAATAAAAATACAGACAAAATCAAAGTAGGCAGATGATGTCATATGCACATTCACTGTGATATATATATATATATATATATATATATATATATATATATATATATATATATATATATATATCACAGTGAATGTACATGAGGACATGGATGGAAAAGTTTGGTGTATAAAAAACACACACATATATATATATACTGTTGTTAAACTTTACGGTTGTTTCAAGTTTTTGATCCAATTTTACATTTTGAAAAGTAACAAATCTGTTATCAAAAGAAAAGTATTTATTGAACCTGAATGTTAAGGTGTGTTTTCAATTGGTTGCATTCTTCTTCAACAATAGCTGCATGCTACCCTTTCAGAATATTAACAGTGACAACATTAGATGTGGATGATATTTGTTGAGCAACATCTGGAGGTGTTCTACTGTAATGTTGAAGTGACAGTATAAACTGAAAACGTACGGTTCAATACTGACAGCAACTTAGGTCATACTGACTTAACATAGAGATTTTGGAGGGCTTTTATTTTGAAATTCCACATCATGTAGATGGATTTCAATGAGTAACATCTCGAGATCTTAATCTGTCATCTATAAGTGAAAGTAGTTACTTTGGCCAACAAATTTATTTAGTGTCCCTATGCAAATTCTTATTTATCCAGATAATTGTAACAGCAAGCATGTTTAAGCTTATATGCTGTTGTTTTAGTAGTTATTTAGGCCAAACAGTGACCAGAATATATATTTCCATATTCACTAGCAGACCTCAATAATAAAAAATATTACATAAAACGAAAGAAATTATATAAACTAACTGTAGTCGACATGTGTAAAAAAATTATGACAAAATAGGCTGAGGCACGTCAAACTTATTGCTTTTATTTTGGAAAGTAGTCTCAGGAAGTAGTAACCGCATCCGGTCTCCGGAATATGAACAAACGAGTCGTTTTTCCGTTTCTGTTTAAAAGCATTTTTGTATTTTATTACCCGTAATAGAGAATTAAATTCAAATAATTTTTCTAATTTTACTTTCCCTTTTTGACAATGAAAAAGATAAACGTTTTGTATTTCGATTTTCTTTTTTGTATTTTAAAACAAAAATCAAACGGCCATTTGTTTTTGTTTTTTTACTTCCTGGTTATGAAACGAAAATCCAATGACCAAAAGATACACGGACCATTAATCCGTGTATCTTTCATTCTTTCTATTTTCAATTGCAAATCAAAAAATGAAAAACAAAAAATGGACTGGTTATTTTGGTTTTTGTTTCTTATGCTTAAACCAAAAACGAAAAAAGAATTGTTTTTTCATATTTCAATTCTAAACTCAGATCGAAAATACGAAATGGAAAAACAGACAGGACAATCGGTCCGTGTATCTTTTGGTCATTGGATTTTCGTTTCATAACCAGGAAGTAAAAAAACAAAAACAAATGGCCGTTTGATTTTTGTTTTAAAATACAAAAAAGAAAATCGAAATACAAAACGTTTATCTTTTTCATTGTCAAAAAGGGAAAGTAAAATTAGAAAAATTATTTGAATTTAATTCTCTATTACGGGTAATAAAATACAAAAATGCTTTTAAACAGAAACGGAAAAACGACTCGTTTGTTCATATTCCGGAGACCGGATGCGGTTACTACTTCCTGAGACTACTTTCCAAAATAAAAGCAATAAGTTTGACGTGCCTCAGCCTATTTTGTCATAATTTTTTTACACATGTCGACTACAGTTAGTTTATATAATTTCTTTCGTTTTATGTAATATTTTTTATTATTGATGTCTGCTAGTGAATATGGAAATATATATTCTGGTCACTGTTTGGCCTAAATAACTACTAAAACAACAGCATATAAGCTTAAACATGCTTGCTGTTACAATTATCTGGATAAATAAGAATTTGCATAGGGACACTAAATAAATTTGTTGGCCAAAGTAACTACTTTCACTTACAGATGACAGATTAAGATCTCGAGATGTTACTCATTGAAATCCATCTACATGATGTGGAATTTCAAAATAAAAGCCCTCCAAAATCTCTATGTTAAGTCAGTATGACCTAAGTTGCTGTCAGTATTGAACCGTACGTTTTCAGTTTATACTGTCACTTCAACATTACAGTAGAACACCTCCAGATGTTGCTCAACAAATATCATCCACATCTAATGTTGTCACTGTTAATATTCTGAAAGGGTAGCATGCAGCTATTGTTGAAGAAGAATGCAACCAATTGAAAACACACCTTAACATTCAGGTTCAATAAATACTTTTCTTTTGATAACAGATTTGTTACTTTTCAAAATGTGAAATTGGATCAAAAACTTGAAACAACCGTAAAGTTTAACAACAGTATATATATATGTGTGTGTTTTTTATACACCAAACTTTTCCATCCATGTCCTCATGTACATTCACTGTGATATATATATATATATATATATATATATATATATATATATATATATCACAGTGAATGTGCATATGACATCATCTGCCTACTTCGATTTTGTCTGTATTTTTATTCTTATTTTTTTTTTTTCTCATGTTGGAGGAGGCCAGCTCCAAACTGTTCCCACAAAGTTGAGAACATGGAATTTTCCAAGATGTCTTAGTCTGTGGAAACATTCAGAGCTCAGCTCCTGAAAAACAACCCCACACCATAATCCCCACTCTGCCAAACTTTACACGTGGCACAATGAAGTCAGATAAGCACCGTTTTCCTGTCAACCACCAAACCCACACTCGTCCATCAGATTTCCAGATGGAGAGGCGTGATTTGTCCCTCCAAACAACGTGTCTCAACGCTTTGCGTTGAACTTGGTGATGTAAGGCTTGGATGTAGCTGCTTGGCCATGGAAACCCATTCCATGAAGCTCTCTGTTCTGTTCTTGAGCTGATCTGAAGGTCATATGAAGTTTGGAGGCGTATAGTGATTGACTTTGCAAAAAGTTGGCAACCTCTACGCTCTATGTGTTTCAGCATCCACTGACGCCACTCTGACAGTTTACGTGGCCTAACACTTCGTGGCTGTCCTTCCCAAACACTTCCATTTTCTTATGATACAGCAGTTGACTCAAGAATATTTAGGAGCGAGGAAAGTTGACAACTGGATTTGTTGCACAGGTCGCATCCTATCACAGCTTCACGCTGGGATTCACTGAGCTCCTCAGAGCAACCCATTCTTTCACAAATGTTCATGAAAACAGTCTGCATGCATAGGTTTTATACACCTGTGACCACTGAAATGATTGGAACACCCGATTCCAAAAATTTGGATGGCGGAGCGAATACTTTTGCAATATAGTGTATATACTTATGTAGGAACAGTCTTTTGAAATTCAACATCAAATCTTAATGAGCTTTGTTGAGCAGCCTCTGGAGGTGCTCTACTGTCATGCTGAATCAAAAACGTTCCCTTAAAACATAAGGGTTAGTAGACACATTATCAGCAACTTAGGTCAAAGTGAATATATAGAGAGATTTTGAAGGGCTTTTACTTTGAAATTCCACATCAGATGTTGATGAAATTTGTTGAGCAACATTTGAAGGTGTTCTACTGTCAAGCTGAAGTGACCGTATCCCCTAAAAATGTATCGTTTAGTAGCCACATTGTCAGCAACTTAGGTGAAATTGACAATGTAGAGATTTTGGAGGGCTTTAATTTAGAAATTCCACATCATGTTTATGGATTTTGATGAGTAACATCTCAAGATCTTATTCTGTCGTCTGTAAGTCAAAGTGGTCACCTGGGAAAACCAATTGTTTTAATATCCCTGTGCATATTCTCAGTTATACGAATCATCGCAGCAGCAAGTCTGTTTAAGGCTGTTTGCTATTTTTTTTTTTGTAATTATTCAGGCTAAAAAGTGACTATGACCAAAATATATATTTATATATTCACCAGCAGGGCTGAATAATAAAGAAATATAACATAAAGCTGTAAGAAATTATTTCAAATGACGTGCATATGTGTAACAAAACAAAGAATAGAATAGGTTGATAAACGTCAATCACATTGCTTTTATTTTGGAAAGTAGCAGTAGCAGCATGTCCCCAGTGGCGGCTGGCTAGACCAAAGTAAACTCAGCCATGTTCATTGGAAAATCACCTCACTTTTCTTAGAGAATATCGTCTTACTCCCCCTCTCACCTGGGATATCTGCATTGAGATTTGTATGGATGACAAGCCTTGTTTAGTCGTGTCTAAAATCAAATCTACGTGAGGTTCTTAAGACATATTATTCTTTTTTTTTTTTTTTTTTTCCCAGTGTCCTGTCTAGCAATGTGGCAATAGGAATTGATGTCTCAATGCCAGATAGAGCTCGACAGATTTTGCTTTTACAAGTGGAGCAAACAGCTTTCGCCATTGTGCTCCACTTGATTTATGCTTGTAAATAACTTTATTATGATTCCTGCAAGGAGAATTTCAAATTATATGGACATGACAATGGGAGACTAAAGGAAGAAGAAAAAGTGAAAGAAAAGAAAAAAAAGATTAGAGGTGAAAGAAAGAGGAGATAAAAGGGAGAGAGTGATAAAACCTTCTTTGTCTGCTCCATCACCTGGAAAGAGACACAAAAAGAACAGCACAACCAACAGACATAAAGCAACAGCTACACTCGAATAACACCTAGATGCCATTGCTAAATCATATATATTATTATGTAAGCTGACATGTGTAATGTGATATTTGAAAAAAGAAAGTGAAAGAACATAAATAAATAAATAAACACATTATAAGATTACTGTATATAAGTGAACACTTAATACCTGGGACCCAGCACCTGTGGGAGATATGAAAGTGCACTAGTTTAGGTGAAGATTATCCAGAAATAGTTTGATAGTGATTGTGGAGAACCGAAGACCCACCTTCCCCGAGCACAGAGACAGGCGTCAGGGGACCCGTAACCCCGGACTCCCAAAGGGGCCCCTAAAGCAGGTCGCCCAGGAGGGGCCGACACAGGATATCCGCAACACCCCCCCCCCAAGGAAGGAGCAGAGACGACCCCGAGGAAATCCCCCAGCCACCGCTATGCCGACGCCCCCAAGAGCCGCGGAGACGAGCCCGTGGGCTCCGCCGGCAGCTAGCCCCGCTGAAGTGGACCCGGCCATGGGCCCTGAGGGCCAGAGGCCCCAGGGGCGCCCCGCCCCCGCGACAAGGGCCCCGGCCGCCCCCCGGGGGGCCAGGCCCCGCGAAGAGGCCGCCGGGAGTGGGCCGGCGCACGCCCGGGAACCCGCCCCAAACCCGAAGCCAACCAACGCGCCAGGGGGCCAAGGCGCCCGCCAACGAAGTGGAGGAGGGCAGGACGTGGGGGGATGGGCTCCGCACCTAGCGGAGACTTGAGATGTTCTTGGGAGAGGGAGCGGACCACACCCATACCTGGAGAAAAAAAAAAAAAAAAACTCATTCACCCCATCCCTCCCTTGTGCCCCACTCACCACACACAGAGAAAAAAAAAAAAAAAAAAAAGACGCTGTACACACATTCCCACATAACACTCACATCCAACACTGACCAAAGGGGGGGGGGGGTCACCCCAAATCGACTATACGACTGCTTGTGCCCGACCCCCGGCCCCGGCCCCAGACCAGACGCCCCCCGGACCGGGCCCCCCCAAGAGGGCGGGCCAACACGACCCGCACGAGCCACCCGGCCAGAGCCCCCCCCCTCCCCCTAAATACCTAATAAACCCCTTCCCTCCCCCCACCTTACCCTTGCCATCCCTGCCCCCCGACATATTATTCTGAAAAATGTGGTGCTTTTGCAACGCATAAGTGACCACTTCCGGTCTCGGAATACGAACAAACGAGCCTTTTTTTCGTTTATGTTTTAAACCATTTTTGTTTTTTGTTACCCGAAATGGAAAATGAAACTCAAATCAATTTTCTAATTTCACTTTTCCCTTATTGACAATGAAAAAGAGAAACGCTTTGTATTTCGTTTTCCTTTTTTTTTTCATTTTAAAACAAAAATCAAATCGCCATTCGTTTTGTTTTTTTTAATTCGTGTTTCTGAAACGAAAATCCAATGACCAAAAGATACACGGACCACAATCCGTGTATCTTTCGTTCTTTCTATTTTCAATTGCAAATCAAAAAATGAAAAACAAAAAATGGACTGGTTATTTTGTTTTTTGTTTCTTATGCTTAAACCAAAAACGAAAAAAGAATTGGTTTTTCATATTTCAAATCTAAGCTCAGATCAAAAATACGAAATGGAAAAACGGGCAGCAAGCAGAGTTTGATTTTAATATTTAATCGGTACAGTTTACGTGACCCGGAGCTGTTTGCGACTTCAGTAAAGTTAGAAAGATATTCACAGATTCGGCTTTTCCAGATCAATAACGGTCCGTGTATCTTTTGGTCATTGGATTTTCGTTTCAGACATAGGAATTGAAAAAACAAAAACAAATGGCCGTTTGATTTTTGTTTTAAAATACAAAAAATAAAATCGAAATACAAAGCGTTTATCTTTTTCATTGTCAAAAAGGGAAGAGTAAAATTTGAAAAATTATTTGAATTTAATTCTCTATTTTGGGTAACAAAAAACAAAAATGCTTTAAAACAGAAACGGAAAAACGGCTCGTTTGTTCATATTCCGGAAACCGGAAGTGGTTCCTGCTGCCTGAGACTACTTTCCAAAATAAAAGCTATATGTTTGGCCCACATCAGCCTATTTTTTTTTTTTTTTTTTTTTTTTTTACACATGTCGACTACAGTTAGTTTATATAATTTCTTTCAACTTTATGGTGAATATGGAAATATATATTCTGGTCAGAGTCACTGTTTAGCCTAAATAACTACTAAAACAATAGCATACAATCTTAAACATGCTTGCTGTTGCAATTACCTTGATAAATAGGAATTTGCACAGGGATACTAAAACCATTTGTTTGCCCAAGTAACTACTTTCACTTACAGATGGCAGATTAAGATCTCGAGATGTTACTCATCGAAATCCATCTACATGATGTGGAATTTCAAAAATAAAAGCCCTCCAAAATCTATATGTTAAGTCAGTTTGACCTAAGTTTCAGTGTATACTGTTACTGCAACATGACAGTAGAACACCTCCAGATGTTACTCAACAAATATCATCCACATCTGATGTTGCCACTGTTAATTCTGAAAGGGTAGCATGCAGCTATTGTTGAAGAAGAATGCGATCAATGTAAAACACACCTTAACATTCAGGTTCAATAAATACTTTTCTTTTGATAACAGATTTGATACTTTTAAAAATTTGAAATTGGATTAAAAACATAAAACAACCATAAAGTATGTGTGTGTGTGTGTGTGTGTGTGTGTGTGTGATGTGTGTGTGTGTGTGTGTGTGTGTGTGTGTGTGTGTGTGTGTGTGTGTGTGTGTGTGTGTGTGTGTGTGTGTGTGTGTAATATTTGTGTATATCACAAATATACAAAATAGCTGGACGATGTTCTTATGTTGTAGTTCAACAAGCCCGGTATTCATAAAAATTTGGTCATCATTTGTGATATGGCTTCTCATATTGAAAATAAGACACAGAATCTAACTGTTGTATTATCTTAAAGACATAGGCCTACTTACCCTCGCTGATTCTTGGACATCCTTCTTTCCCAGAAAACAAGGCTTTAAGCGATACATTCATTCAGCCAATAACAAATAAGACAAAGTTCCACTGAGAGTCTCTTTTGTCCAAATTATAAGAAAGATCACAACAACAACAAAAATGTTCTGTGTACTTTCTTCTTAGACTGGCTAGGAATTTTTTAAATTATTATTAATGATTATTTTTCTCTGTGTATGGCAAAAAGTATTTCATTTCCAATGCATTGAGAAACCTAAAATACACTATATTGTATTGTATAAGTATTCACTCACCTGCCTTCGACTCTTCTGGGAAGGCTGTCCACAAGGTTTAGGAGTGTGTTTATGGGAATTTTTGACCATTCTTCCAGAAACGCATTTGTGAGGTCACATACTGATGTTGTACGACAAGACCTGGCTCTCAGTCTCCACTCTATTTCATCCCAAAGGTGTTCTATCGGGTTAAGGTCAGGGCTCTGTATAGGCCAGTGAAGTTCATCCACACCAAACTCTTCCATCCATGTCCTTATGGACCTGTTGGAGGAGGCAGGGGCCAGCTTCAAACTGTTCCCACAAAATTGAGAACATGGAATTGTCCAAGATGTCTTAGTCTGTGGAATCACTCAGAGCTCCTTTAACTGGAACTAAGGGGCCAAGCCCAGCTCCTGAAAAAACACCCCACACCATAATCCCCCCTCTGCCAAACTTTACACTTGGCACAATGAAGTCAGACAAGCACCGTTCTCCTGGCAACCGCCAAACCCAGACTCGTCCATCAGATTTCCAGATGGAGAAGCGTGATTTGTCACTCCAAAGAACGTGTCTCCAACGCTTTGCATTGCACTTGGTGATGTATGGCTGAGATGCAGCTGCTCAGCCATGGAAACCCATTCCATGAAGGTCTCTGCACTGTTCTTGAGCTAATCTCAAGGCCACATGAAGTTTGGAGGTGTGTAGTGTTTGACTCTGCAGAAAGTTGGCAACCTCTACGCTCTATGAACTTCAGTATCCACTGACCCCGCTCTGACAGTTTACATGGCTGAGTTGCTGTCGTTCCCAAACACTTCTGTAGGAGCCATTTCTCTATTTTGTTTTAGAACTCAGATTATTTAGTTCATTTGTATTTATTTGGTTATTTGTTGCATTTAGAATACAGTTGTTTAGAATACAATTATTTCTTAGTAAATTGTTTAATTAGTTAATTGATTTTGTGTGGGTTTTGGGTGTGTCTGGTGTATAAATACATGGACTCCAGGTAGCTCAGGATGAAAAGTGGGTGGGCTTATGGTTTTTTACCAGTCTTCCAGTGCTGCAACCAGGGCAGTCTACCAGTCCTTTCAGGAAGCAAGTCACTCAGCCTGGTTAGTCAGTGAGTAGCAGGTGAAGCGAGCACAAAGGCTGAAACCAGGGCAGCCAAGGCAGCAAGTAGGTTTTCTGTTTGTATCATGTTTATTTTTTCCCTGAAGAGGCCTGGAATAAACTCTCAGAACTGCATTTTTTGACGTATTTTGAGAATTTTTTGTACTGCGTAAACCCGGAAACCCACTATTCATCAAGTAACTATTTGATTTACATTTAATTTTTGTTCGTTTACTTTTAATTTCTTCCATAGACAAGTAGTCATTACAACTTCCATTTTCTTATGATACAGCAGTTGACTCAAGAAAATTTAGGAGCGAGGAAAGTTGACAACTGGATTTTTTGTCAGCTGGCAATTGTTATGGAAATATATATTCACTTATATGATAATAGTGTATTTTACAGTTATGCAGATATTAACTTTAAACCCAGTAAACCTTGGGATGAACATCTGTGCAGAACACAAAAGGCCCTTAGACTTCAGCGAGCGTGTACCAGCCACAGTGCTGAACGGTCATTTATGAGAGCCTTAGGAAGCAGAGCAGATAGTGTTTTTAAAGCAGATAATGTTTTATCATTCCTTTCTCAAGGTCTCATGTTATCTTAGCTAACTCCCAGGAACTGCACTAGGCAATAGATTACATTTAACGATCAAATGTCAGGAAACACAGGTTGTAGCCAGACTTAGAGGCTGCACTTAGATTTGGGGAGGGGGTTTGGTCCGGCCCCCTTCTGGAGCCACCCATGGGGTAAAAAGGCTTGTTCTAGGTGTACGCGCTGAGACATCTTTACAACTCATGGACAGCATTTTCGGGATAAGGTTAGAATATCTGCGTCGGTGATAAAACTTGTAAATGTCTCCCTTTTTGGAATTCCAAATTGTAATAAATATATGTTAAACTGTTTTTTTGCCTCTGAATTCACTCTCTTCTCTTCTTGCCAAATGTCCGAAATGGGATGAATGAGACGGGCCGCAGTGACAGGAACGGGCCGATAAGTCTCGAAACATTCTATCACAGCTTCACGAGCTCCTGAGAGCGACCCATTCTTTCACAAATGTTTGTGAAAACATTCTGCATGCATAGGTTTTATACACCTGTGACCATGGAAGTGATAGGAACACCTGATTCCAATAATTTGGATGGCGGAGCGAATACTTTTGCAATATAGTGTATTGGAACACTATATTGTATGTTGGAACAGTCTTTTATTTTGAAATTCCACATCTAATCTTAATGAGCTTTGTTGAGCAGCCTCTGGAGGTGTTCTACTGTTATGCTGAATCAAAAATTTTCACTTAAAACATACGGGTTAGTAGCAACATGATCAGCAACCTAGGTCAAAGTGAATATATAGAGAGATTGTGAAGGGCTTTCACTTTGAAATTCCACATCAGATGTGGATGAAATTTGTTGAGCAACATCTGGAGGTGTTATACTGTCAGGCTGAAGTGACAGTATTCCCTGAAAATGTACCGTTTAGTAGCGACATTGTCAGCAACTTAGGTGAAATTGACTTAATGTAGAGATTTCGGAGGGCTTTCATTTAGAAATTCCACATCATGTATACGGATTTTGATGAGTAACATCTCAAAATATTAATCTGTCGTCTGTAAGTGAAAGTAGTCACTTGGAAAAAACAATTGTTTTAATATAATATAATATATAATAATATGTGCAAATTCTCAGTTATCCGAGTCATCGCAACAGCAAGCCTGTTTAAGGCTGTCTGCTATTTTTTTTAGTAATTATTCAGGCCAAACAGTGACTATGACCAAAATATATATTTCCATATTCACCAGCAGGCCTGAATAATAAAGAAATATTACATAAAGCTGTAAGAAATTACTTCAACTAACTGAAGTCCATATGTGCAACAAAACAAAGAATAGAACAGGTTGATACACGTCAAACACATTGCTTTTATTTTGGAAAGTAGTCTCAGGCATTACTACCGTAATGCACGGTGCTTGCATGATCTACAAAACCAAGGGAGGGCTGGCATGACTGCCGTGTCCCCAGTGGCGGCTGGCTTGACCTCAGTAAACTCAGTTATGTTCATTGGAAAATCGCCTCACTTTTCTTAGAGAATATCGTCTTACTCCCCCTCTCACCTGGGATATCTGCACTGAGATTTGTATGGATGACAAGCCTTGTTTTGTCGTGTCTAAAATCATATCTGCGTAAGGTTCTTAAGACATTTTATTCTGAAAAATGTGGTGCTTTTGCAACGCATAAGTGACCACTTCCGGTCTCAGAATATGAACAAATTAGCCTATTTTTCGTTTATGTTTTAAACCATTTTTGTTTTTTCTTACCCGAAATGGAAAATGAAATTCAAATCATTTTTCAAATTTCACTTTGCCCTGATTGACAATGAAAAAGAGAAACGCTTTGTATTTCGATTTTCTTTTTCGTATTTTAAAACAAAAATCAAACGGCCATTTGTTTTTGTTTTTTTCAATTCCTGTGTCTGAAACGAAAATCCAATGACCAAAAGATACACGGACCAATAACTCATCTGTGGATGATTTATTCTAAAAAACAGACACCTCTCCGCAACCACAGCAAGGCAGACAGTGAGCTACAACCATACTTTCCTCAAAACGAGTCTCCCACTGCGCTGGGAGAATTACATTGGACTCTATGCAGAGCTCGCTGCTCCGCAGATGCTTAGGGACTGTCTGCAAGTTGGAACCCCAGAAACATAATCATAGAGAAATATTCAACAGCGTCAGCAAGGAGAGGTGGATTATTATCAAATTCATTTCACATGTATCTGATCTCATGTATGTCATACCACATTTATTGGATTTGAAAAGAATAAATTTTTTGAGGAATTTTCCAAAGCCTAAATGGCAAATGGCACCTATTTTATTATTAGAATAAACATAAAATGAGCAATGACTACACCATAGATCATTGTAGTGCCACCAAACTCGTAGAATACATAGATAACCTCATCTAGTTTATACTACAACTCTTACTTTGGGAAAAGGTGTCTGTTTTGTAGAATAAATCATCCGAAGATGAGTTACTGATCCGGAAAAGCCGAATCTGTGAATATCTTTCTTACTTTACTGAAGTCGCAAAATAGCTATTTCCGGGTCACGTAAACTGTACCGATTAAATATTAAAATCCAACTCTGCCTGAATCCGTGTATCTTTCGTTCTTTCCATTTTCAATTGCAAATCAAAAAATGAAAAACAAAAAATGGACTGGTTATTTTGTTTTTTGATTCTAATGGTTAAACCAAAAACGAAAAACGAATTAGTTTTTCATATTTCAATTATAAGCTCAGATCAAAAATACGAAATCGAAAAACGGACAGCAAAGCAGAATTTGATTTTAATATTTAATCGGCGCAGTTTACGTGACCCGGAAACAGCTGGTTTGCGACTTCAGTAAAATTAGAAAGATATTCACAGATTTGGCTTTTCCGGACCAATAACTCATATGTGGATGATTTAGTCTACAAAACAGACACCTCTCTGTAACCACAGCAAGACAGACAATGAGCTACAACCGTAGTTTCCTCAAAACGAGTGTCCCACCGCGCTGGGAGAATTACATTGGACCCAATGCAGAGCTCGCTGCTCCGCAACTGCTTAGGGACCATCTGCAAGTTGCAACCCTAGAAACATAATCAGAGAGAAATATTCAACAGCGTCACCAAGGAGAGGTGGATTATCATCAAATTTATTTCATATGTATCTGATCTAATGTATATCATACCACATTTATTGGATTTGAAAATAATACATTTTTTGAGGAATTTTCCAAAGCCTAAATGGCAAATGGCACCTCTATTTTATTATTATGATAAGTACAACATGAGCAATGACTACACCATAGATCATTGTAGTGCCACCAAACTTGTAGAATACACAGATAACCTTATCTAGTTCATACTATAACTCTTACTTTGGAAAGATGGGCCACAGATATTTCAAATATTCTCCATGTAACATTAGGGAAATAAACTATTATCCATCCATCCATTTTCTGACCCACTTATTCCCTCATGGGGTCGCTGATGCCTATCTCTAGCGATCACTGGACAGGTCGCCAGTCTGTCGCAGATAAAGTATTATCATCATTCACAAAGTAACTTTTATAAGTTGTAGGGTGACAAAAATCACATCCACATCATATCAGATTTATTGACATAGCAAAACTTGGCTTGTGACTTTTGACTCTCAATTCTGAGGAATAATTTCACATAAAAAAATAATACAAATCTTTCTCCATCGTTTTTATTAGCAGTACTCAGTTTGAACTGCAGGAATCTCTAAGCCAACACTCTTGCCCTGGAAACCCTTTTCAGCATTTTTTTTCTTTACAGGTATAATATTAATTAGAAGTACACTTGGAATTTAAAAACATGACATTTTCATGTGTTGTCATTGATTTTTACTTTATTTCAAAGATGTTTGAGCTTTGGTTAGTTATTTAATTTATTTGATTAAATGTGCTGGTATTGACTTTTTACCTCATGGTCACTGCCTTGCAACCACACCACCAGACACAATCAGACCAATTAGATGCTTAGTATAATGAAGTCCCAGCCAATCATGATTAGCCATCAATTAAGGTCAGTAGAGCAATAATCTTTTTACAGTTTAGCGAAAAGAGAGATTATGAGGAAGTTGAAATATGAACAGAATTTCCACAATAAGTCAAACCATTTTTCTTTTCCGTGTCATTTTGATAGTTGTAATGAATGAGAAATGTTTACATGCCAGATTAAATTCAGTTTCGATTGTGAGCTGAAGCTTGTGACCTGATTCAATGCTTAATTTAACCTCTCTTTAGCTACATATGTAACTGTTGGCCATATTAGATATTTTAAAGTTAGACTTTAACAAGCTCTTTTTCATTTCACTTGTATTAGGTAAAATTTGGATATTATTTTTAGTAATATATATTTAGTAAAATGTTTAAGTACATTATAACTTTAAAAAAATCTTTTAAAAAAAATTAGTTTAGCACATTTTCCCAAAGTAAGAGTTGTAGTATAAACGAGATGAGGTTATCTGTGTATTCTACAAGTTTGGTGGCACTACAATGATCTATGGTGTAGTCATTGCTCATTTTATGCTTATTCTAATAATAAAATAGAGGTGCCATTTGCCATTTAGGCTTTGGGAAATTCCTCAAAAAATTTATTATTTTCAAATCCAATAAATGTGGTATGATATACATCAGATCAGATACATATGAAATTAATTTGATAATAATCCACCTCTCCTTGGTGACGCTGTTGAATATTTCTCTCTGATTATGTTTCTGGTGTAGCAACTTGCAGACGGTCCCTAAGCAGTTGCGGAGCAGCGAGCTCTGCATTGGGTCCAATGTAATTCACCCAGCGCGGTGGGAGACTCGTTTCGAGGAAACTACGGTTGTAGCTCACTGTCTGCCTTGCTGTGGTTATAGAGAGGTGTCTGTTTTGTAGAATAAATCATCCACATATGAGTTATTGATCCGGAAAAGCCGAATCTGTGAACATCTTTCTAACTTTACTGAAGTCGCAAAACAGCTGTTTCCGGGTCACGTAAACTGCGCCGATTAAATATTAAAATCAAATTCTGCTTTGCTGTCCGTTTTTCCATTTCGTATTTTCGATCTGAGCTTAGAATTGAAATATGAAAAAACTATTCTTTTTTCGTTTTTGGTTTAAGCATAAGAAACAAAAAACAAAATAACCAGTCCATTTTTTGTTTTTCATTTTTTGATTTGCAATTGAAAATGGAAAGAACGAAAGATACACGGATTCAGGACGACCAAAATCCGTGTATCTTTCGTTCTTTCTATTTTCAATTGCAAATCAAAAAACGAAAAACAAAAAATGAACTGGTTATTTTGTTTTTTGTTTCTTATACTTAAACCAAAAACGAAAAACGAATTGGTTTTTCATATTTCAATTATAAGCTCAGATCAAAAAAACAAAATGGAAAAATGGACAGCAAAGCAGAATTTGATTTTAATATTTAATCGGCGCAGTTTACGTGACCCGGAAACAGCTGTTTTGCGACTTCAGTAAAGTTAGAAAGATATTCACAGATTCGGCTTTTCCGGATCAATAACTCATATGTGGATGATTTATTCTACAAAACAGACACCTCTCTGTAACCACAGCAAGACAGACAGTGAGCTACAACCGTAGTTTCCTCAAAACAAGTCTCCCACCGCGCTGGGAGCAATGCAGAGCTCGCTGCTCCACAGATGCTTAGGGACCGTCTGCAAGTTGCAACCCCAGAAACATAATCAGAGAGAAATATTCAACAGCGTCACCAAAGAGAGGTGGATTATTATCAAATTCATTTCATATGTATCTGATCTCATGTATATCATACCACATTGATTGGATTTGAAAATAATAAATTTTTTGAGGGATTTCCCAAAGCCTAAATGGCAAATGGCACCTCTATTTTATTATTATGATAAGTACAACATGAGCAATGACTACACCATAGATCATTGTAGTGCCACCAAACTTGTAGAATACACAGATAACCTCATCTGGTTTATACTACAACTCTTACTTTGGGAAAATGTGCTAAACTATTTTTTTTTTTTAAAAATTTAAAGTTATAATGTACTTAAATATTTTACTAAATATATATTACTAAAAATAATATCCAAATTTTACCTAATACAAGTGAAATGAAAAAGAGCTTGTTAAAGTCTAAATTTTAAATATCTAATATGGCCAACAGTTACATATGTAGCTAAAGAGAGGGTAAATTAATGTAGCATTGAATCAGGTCACAAGCTTCAGCTCACAATCGAAACTGAATTTAATCTGGCATGTAAACTTTTCTCATTCATTACAACTATCAAAATGACACGGAAAAGAAAAATGGTTTGACTTACAGTGGAAATTCTGTTCATATTTCAACTTCCTCATAATCTCTCTTTTCGCTAAACTGTAAAAAGATTATTGCTCTACTGACCTTAATTGATGGCTAATCATAATTGGCTGGGATTTCAGTATACTAAGCATCTAATTGGTCTGATTGTGTCTGGTGGTGTGGTTGCAAGGCAGTGACCATGAGGTAAAAAGTCAATACCAGCACATTTAATCAAATAAATTAAATAACTAAACAAAACTCAAACATCTTTGAAATGAAGTAAAAATCAATGACAACACATGAAAATGTCATGTTTTTAAATTCCAAGTGTACTTTTAATTAGGCCCGAGCAGCTAAGCGCTGCGAAGGCCTATTGTATCTGTAGTGTTAATTATTATTCTTATTAGGCCCGAGCAGCTAAGCGCTGCGAAGGCCTATTGTATCTGTAGTGTTAATTATTATTAGGCCCGAGCAGCGAAGCGCTGCGAAGGCCTATTGTTTCTGTGTTGTTTCTTATTATTATTAGGCCCGAGCAGCTAAGCGCTGCGAAGGCCTATTGTATCTGTAGTGTTAATTCTTATTATTCTGCCCCCCTAAAGAGGGGCCTTTTTGGGGGCTTTCTCATTTTCAAAAACTCACCAAACTTTGCAGATGCATGGTGACTGTTTAAAAATTTTGTATTTTAAGGTCGTCACAAAAATCTAAAGAAAAATGCCTCAACGGCGCCACCTAGAAATTTTCAAAGGACCCTTTGCTATTCACTTACTTCGTCGTAGAGACATGAAATTTGGTACAGTTGTAGAGCTCAACAAGACGCTCAGAATTTACAATTAATGTCATAGTGCAAGTATCACAGGAAGTTGGCCATTTTAGACTGAAAGTCTGATTTTGACCCAATTTTTGACGTTTATAGCATTGGTATTTGATGGATCTCCTCCTAGAGATTTTGAGCGAGCGACTTGAAACTCGGTCAGTCTGATCATAAGGCATGGCCAATTAAAAGTTATCAAAACGGTGAGTTTTTGAGCTTGTTGAAGGGGCATTAGCAGGGGTCAAAGTTCACCTACTCGCCACAGAAAATAAAACTGTTATATCTCCTACACAGAAACACACAGAGGCATCAAACTTTCTGTGATTGATCATCATCGGGTCTTCTTTAATATCCAATGGTCAAATTATGACATCACTTAGGCCACGCCCCCTGACAACAGGAAGTGTCATGTTTTGCTGTAAACAGTCGCTATGTTACCCCTCTGAGCTAATCAACATGAAACTGTGTCCAGAGACGGAAGACATGTTGATGTATTGTGGATTCCAGCCCCAAGTCGATTCGATGGAGCAGGAGAGCGTGGCGGCGTGGTGAAGTCACCTCAAACGCCGCTGCCATACGTTTGGCTCTGAATTCCACATTTTTGGGCCGAGCTGCTTAAAACTCACTTGGATGCATCCTTATCCACCCCCCAACAGGAATCCATAACAAATTTTGGTGGGCGTGACCTAATGCCTCAACGGCGCCACTTAGCAATTTTCAAAGGACCCTTTGCTATTCACTTACTTCATCGTAGAGACATTAGATTTGGTACAGTGGTAGAGCTCACCAAGACGCTCAGAATTTACAATTAATGTCATAGTGTAAATATCACAGGAAGTTGGCCATTTTAGATTGAATGTCTGATTTTGACCCCATTTTTGACGTTTATAGCATTGGTATTTGATGGATCTCCTCCTAGAGATTTTTAGCGAGCGGCTTGAAACTCGGGCAGTCTGATCATAAGGCATGGCCAATTAAAAGTTATCAAAACAGTGAGTTTTTGAGCTTGTTGAAGGGGCATTAGCAGGGGTCAAAGTTCACCTACTCGCCACAAAAAATAAAACTGTTATATCTCCTACACAGAAACACACAGAGGCATCAAACTTTCTGTGATTGATCACCATCAGGTCTCCTATAATATCCAATGGTCAAATGATGACATTGCTTAGGCCACGCCCCCTGACAACAGGAAGTGTCATGTTTTGTTGTAAGCGGTCGCTATGTTACCCCTCTGAGCTAATCAACATGAAACTGTGTCCAGAGACGGAAGACATGTTGATGTATTGTGGATTCCAGCCCCAAGTGGATTTGATGGAGCAGGAGAGCGTGGCGGCGTGGTGAAGTCACCTCAAACGCCGCTGCCATACGTTTGGCTCTGAATTCCACATTTTTGGGCCGAGCTGCTTAAAACTCACTTGGATGCATCCTTATCCACCCCCCAACAGGAATCCATAACAAACTTTGGTGGGCGTGACCTAATGCCTCAACGGCGCCACCTAGCAATTTTCAAAGGACCCTTTGCTATTCACTTACTTCATCGTAGAGACATGAGATTTGGTACAGTGGTAGAGCTCACCAAGACGCTCAGAATTTACAATTAATGTCATAGTGTAAATATCACAGGAAGTCGGCCATTTTAGATTGAAGGTCTGTTTTTGACCCCATTTTTGACGTTTACAGCATTGGTATTTGATGGATCTCCTCCTAGAGATTTTGAGCGAGCGGCTTGAAACTCGGGCAGTCTGATCATAAGGCATGGCCAATTAAAGGTTATCAAAACAGTGAGTTTTTGAGCATGCTGAAGGGACGTGAGCGGGGGTCAAAGTTCACCTACTCGCCATGAAACACAAAACTGTTATATTGCATATACAAAAACTCACAGAGCCACCAAACTTTCAGTAGTTGATCATCACTAGGTCTCCTACAATATCCAATGGTCAAATGATGACATTGCTTAGGCCACGCCCCCTGACAACAGGAAGTGTCATGTTTTATTGTTAACAGTCGCTATGTTACCCCTCTGAACTAATCAACATGAAACTGTGTCCACAGACAGAAGACATGTTGCTGTGTTGTGGATTCGAGGCCCAACTGGATTCCATGTAGCAGTGCGGCGTGGTGGCGTGGCGAAGTCACCTGAAAGGCCGCTGCCATATGTCCAGACTTCCATAGGATATTGACAAATTTAATAAAAAGTAACTTAAAATTACCTTAAAAGGACAACATTTTTAAAAGTCAAAAGGCTTATTTAATGCTTTGAGAACATCTCTTCTATTCGGCTACAAAATCAACCAAAACAGGATGATCTTTTAAGCTATAAGACCATTTTTAAGATGTCAATACATAGATTTTAAGATGGTGGGTCGCCACTGCCTCCGGTGGCCTAATGCATCGCTGCATCAACTGATCTCCACCAGTTTAATCTCGTCATGGCAAAATTATTTTTTCTCTTCATGTGTGGCCCTAATACTCCATCGTAAGAACACCGCTGTCGTTACCGCGGGTCCTGGGGAAAAAATTAAAAAACGCTGCTCCTGGGGGGAGCGCATAGATGTGTAATACTTCTCATTGCAATTCAGACAGTGCAGTTCATTTTAAAGAGGCAGTTTTGGCGCATATTACGACAGAAATGGGCTGCGGGGAGCCTAAGTGTGTTGTCGTGGGCGTGTTTACCCGCTGCAGGTAACCGCTGTGAAACAATCAGAAAGATTTCCCTGATTAATAACATCTTTATGGAGCGCTAGACTTATTGTTACTATGTGCTGCTTTACCAGTTTTCTCTCTCTCGCTCGCTCGCTCGCTCGTCATCGGACAAAAATCAAACTGCTTCGTGTTTGTATTTGAAATTGTGCGTCAGACTCAGATTTAGAAGTGTTGTTATGACGTTTGAGCTGTAACTGCAACCGTTATATATATCTTGTAACTTTGACAGACAACATCAACTGTCCCCACAATCCAGTGCACATAATACCACAACAGACCTCATCACGCTCTACAGTACATCAAGAAAACTAAATCAACTAAAACAAGTTCACGAGTGCACTTGAAATGAAGTTAATCCATATTTGTGTGTCAGGGTGTCTAAGCACTCTCCAGAATTTGACATCTCAGCAGAACCTGTAATAATTATAGAAAGTAACGTTATAGTTGTTCTGCCTTTTGTTAAGACAGCAAGGAATTCATGTCGTGAATATATTACATAAATAAGATATTAATTAATTCTTAGTCAGAGGAAATCCATGGTAAAAACAGTTAGAAACGTTTTGGGTTCATATTTAATCAGAGTGAGACATCACAACTTTGTTAGATCTCTATGTGAATTACGTGAGATAGTGAGTGCTCTCACCTTAAAAAAAGATCTTTGACGTATTTTGCTCCGGTTAAAAGCTGCTTTTCAGCTATGAAGCTAGGGAAACTGCTAATGTTGAAGTTGAATTTGTTCTACACGCTTCTGCCTTGGAAAAATATTTGTCTTTTTACAAAAACAATGTTTAAAACCAGATTTGGTAACAAAGGTTATTCAGACAACGCAAGAAAAGGAAGCTTTGCTTTGTGTGGGGAACTTTTGTCCTAGCTGTCTAGCTGCATATGGCCCCAGGACAGCACAATAGTTTTCTTGAAGTATAATTTTGGAGAAGTAGAAACAAGTATTCATTTCAAAAGGTAGGTAAAAAAGGAAAAACGTTTTTACAAAATCTTAAAATGTTGGATAGTCGTTATTTCAATCTTGCTGTGAAAATTGGTGAAATATTATCATTTTTAATGCTTAGATATAAAATTGCAAGGCAATTACTAAAATTGCCTTTTGTTGAAAATGTTTTTTGGCATGCCATACTTTATATTTATAGGTAGCCTAGATGTGCATAATAAAAGAGTGGAACTAAAAGCTGGTCTAAAATTTTTATGGAGCTTTAACTTGCTAAGAGTAATAACGTTAGATGATTATATCTTTAAAATGAGATAACTGTCTCATAAAATGTGATAGTTTACTTGGTCTAAAGAGATGATTCAATTCAATGTTATTTATATAGCGCCAATTCATGAAATATGTCATCTCAAGGCACTTTACAAAGTCAAAATCAATCAGATTATACAGATTGGGTCAGATTATACACATTGGTCAAAAAAATTCCTATATAAGGGAACCAGTTCATTGCATCAAAGTCTTGACAAGTAGCATTCTCTCTTGAAAAAGCGTAGAACCACAGGGAGAGTCGTCTGCTGTGTCCATGGCTTTGCAGCAATCCTACCTACTGAGCAAGCATGAAGCAACAGCGGGGGAAAAAACTCCCCATTAACGGGAAGGTAAAACCTCCAGCAGAACCGGGCTCAGTATGAACGGTCATCTGCCTCGACCGACTGGGGTTACAGAAGACAGAGCAGAGACACAACAAGAGAGACAAAAAAGCACAGAAGTTCTACATTAGATGGTAGTAGCGGGTGATCTGTCTTCCCTGGATGATGCCACAGCTAACAGAACACCAGACCAGGTGTACCTACAATGAAGAAAAAAGAAAAATCAAAAAGTTAAAAGCTGAAATGACAACAGTCATTCAAAATTGAAGAACAATAGACCCTGATGTCCTGCAGTAGCCTAAACGTATAGCAGCATAACTATAGAGGTAGCTCAGGGTAACATGAGCCCCTCTAACTATAAGCTTTTTAAAAAAGGAAAGTCCAAAGAGCCAGCTTCTAGTGGAGAAGTTCAAGTATCTTGGGGTCTTGTTCACGAATGAGGGGAAGATGGAGCGGGAGATCGACAGGCGGATTGGTGCGGCGTCTGCTGTGAAGCGGGCGCTGTACCGATCCGTTGTGGTGAAGAGAGAGCTGAGCCAAAAGGCGAAGCTCTCGATTTACCGGTCGATCTACGTTCCTACGTTCATCTATGGTCACGAGCTTTGGGTCGTGACCGAAAGAACGAGATCCTGGATACAAGCGGCCGAAATGAGTTTTCTCCATAGTGTGTGTGAGCTCTCCCTTAGAGATAGGGTGAGGAGCTCAGTCATCCGGGGAGGACTCAGAGTAGAGCCACTGCTTCTTCACGTCGAGAGGAGCCAGTTGAGGTGGCTTGTGCATCTGGTTAGGATGCCTCCTGGACGCCTCCCTGGTGAGGTGTTCTGGGCACGTCCCACCGGGAGGAGGCCCAGGGGAAGACCTGGGACACGCTGGAGAGACTATGTTTTCTCTGCTGGCCTGGGAACACCTTGGGATTCCCCTGGAGGAGGTGGCCCAAGTGGCTGGGGAGAGGGACGTCTGGGCCTCCTTTATAAAGCTGCTACCCCCGCGATTTTGCTAAAGTATTCCTTTAGCAATAGTCCAATTGCTAAAGTGTTACTTTTACATTACTTTTGGGTGTGTATCACCAATTTAGATGTTAAACTTTCATAAAAGCTGTCTTAATGCAAGAAACAAAACCCTTAAACACATGAAATAGCAAGTAACTTTAAAAAACTAAAATGGTTTTGTTAACTTTTCACATTAAGCTGGATTAACAGCTAGTAAGATACCTTTGATTAAATTGGTATACTAATGTTTAAACCAGGGGTGTCAAAGGTACGGCCCGCCGAACGACTTAGTCCGGTCCGGTGGCCAAATGCATTATCATTATTCAACGGCTGTATCTCCTCGCTGCATCGAGCGATCTGGACCAGATTTTTTGTGAGTCGTGGGGGAGCGCTGCCGAACACGTTTGTGTGAATTGCCCAGTGGACGGGCGGGCAAAATGCGTGACAGCATCTGCGGTGGCGGGCGGCCGGCGGTGCGCAAATCCCAGCGGTGGCCAATAGGCCAGAGCGGCGCTTTGCTGCGAGGGCCGATCATCACCGCTTGCGGTTTTAATTATTATTATTATTTTTATTCTGCCCCCCTAAAGACGGGCCTTTTTGGGGGCCTTATCATATTCAAAAACTCACCAAACTTGGCGGACGCATGAAGACTGTTTAAAAATTTTGTATTTTAAGGTCCTCATAAAAATCTAAAGAAAAATGCCTCAATGGCGCCACCTAGCAATTTTCAAAGGACCCTTTGCTATTCACTTACTTCATCGTAGAGACATGAGATTTGGTACAGTGGTAGAGCTCACCAAGACGCTCAGAATTTACAATTAATGTCATAGTGCAAATATCACAGGAAGTCGGCCATTTTAGATTGAAGGTCTGATTTTGACCCGATTTTTGACGTTTACAGCATTGGTATTTGATCGAACTCCTCCTAGAGATTTTGAGCGAGCGACTTGAAACTCGGTCAGTCTGATCATAAGGCATGGCCAAATAAAAGTTATCAAAACGGTGAGTTTTTGAGCATGTTGAAGGGGTGTTAGCAGGGGTCAAAGTTCACCTACTCGCCACAAAAAATAAAACTGTTATATCTCCTACACAGAAACACATAGAGGCACCAAACTTTCTGTGATTGATCATCATTGGGTCTTCTTTAATATCCAATGGTCAAATTATGACATCACTTAGGCCACGCCCCCTGACAACAGGAAGTGTCATGTTTTGCTGTAAACGGTCGCTATGTTACCCCTCTGAGCTAATCAACATGAAACTGTGTCCAGAGACAGAAGACATGTTGATGTATTGTGGATTCCAGCCCCAAGTGGATTCGATGGAGCAGGAGAGCGTGGCGGCGTGGTGAAGTCACCTCAAACGCCGCTGCCATACGTTTGGCTCTGAATTCCATATTTTTGGGCCGAGCTGCTTAAAACTCACTTGGATGCATCCTTATCCACCCCCCAACAGGAATCCATAACAAACTTTGGTGGGCGTGACCTAATGCCTCAACGGCGCCACCTAGCAATTTTCAAAGGACCCTTTGCTATTCACTTACTTCATCGTAGAGACATGAGATTTGGTACAGTGGTAGAGCTCACCAAGACGCTCAGAATTTACAATTAATGTCATAGTGTAAATATCACAGGAAGTCGGCCATTTTAGATTGAAGGTCTGATTTTGACCCCATTTTTGACGTTTACAGCATTGGTATTTGATGGAACTCCTCCTAGAGATTTTGAGCGAGCGGCTTGAAACTCGGGCAGTCTGATCATAAGGCATGGCCAATTAAAGGTTATCAAAACGGTGAGTTTTTGAGCATGCTGAAGGGGCGTGAGCGGGGGTCAAAGTTCACCTACTGGCCATGAAACACAAAACTGTTATATTTCATATACAAAAACTCACAGAGCCACCAAACTTTCAGTAGTTGATCACCACTAGGTCTTCTACAATATCCAATGGTCAAATGATGACATCACTTAGGCCACGCCCCCTGACAACAGGAAAAACTGTTATATCTCCTACACAGAAACACACAGAGGCACCAAACTTTCTGTGATTGATCATCATCGGGTCTTCTACAATATCCAATGGTCAAATGATGACATCACTTAGGCCACGCCCCCTGACAACAGGAAAAACTGTTATATCTCCTACACAAAAACACACAGAAGCACCAAACTTTCTGTGATTGATCATCATCGGGTCTTCTACAATATCCAATGGTCAAATGATGACATCACTTAGGCCACGCCCCCTGACAACAGGAAAAACTGTTATATCTCCTACACAAAAACACACAGAAGCACCAAACTTTCTGTGATTGATCATCATCGGGTCTTCTACAATATCCAATGGTCAAATGATGACATCACTTAGGCCACGCCCCCTGACAACAGGAAAAACTGCTATATCTCCTACACAGAAACACACAGAGGCACCAAACTTTCTGTGATTGATCATCATCGGGTCTTCTACAATATCCAATGGTCAAATGATGACATCACTTAGTCCACGCCCCCTGACAACAGGAAGTGTCATGTTTTATTGTTAGCAGTCGCTATGTTACCCCTCTGAGCTAATCAACATGAAACTGTGTCCACAGACAGAAGACATGTTGCTGTGTTGTGGATTCCAGGCCCAACTGGATTTCATGTAGCAGTGTGGCATGGTGGCGTGGCGAAGTCACCTGAAACGCCGCTGCCATATGTCCAGACTTCCATAGGATATTGACAAATTTAATAAAAAGTAACTTAAAATTACCTTAAAAGGACAACATTTTTAAAAGTCAAAAGGCTTATTTAATGCTTTGAGAACATCTCTTCTATTCGGCTACAAGATCAACTGGATTCGATGGAGCAGGGCGGCGTGGTGGCGTGGCAAAGTCACCTGAAACGCCACTGCCATATGTCCAGACTTCCATAGGATATTGATAAATTTAATAAAAAGTATTTTAAAATTACCTTAATAGCACAACATTTTTAAAAGTCAAAAGGCTTATTTAATGCTTTGAGAACATCTCTTCTATTCGGCTACAAAACCAACCAAAACAGGATGATCTTTTAAGCTATAAGACCATTTTTAAGATGATTAAAATACATACATAGACATCAATACATAGATTTTAAGCTGGTGGGTCGCCACTGCCTCCGGTGGCCAAATGCATCGCTGCATCAACTGATCTGCACCAGTTTAATCTCGTCATGGCAAAATTATTTTTTCTCTTCATGTGTGGCCCTAATACTCCATCGTAAGAACACCGCTGTCGTTACCGCGGGTCCTGGGGAAAAAAAAAACGCTGCTCCTGGGGGGAATTTTTGATTATGCTCACGCATAGATGTGTAAAACTTCACATTGCAATTCAGACAGGCGCAGACTGCACCGTGCAGTTCATTTTAAAGAGGCAGTTTTGGCGCATATTCCGATAGAAACGGGCTGCATGGAGCCTAAGTGTGTTGTCGTGGGCGTGTTTACCCGCTGCAGGTAACCGCTGTGAAACAATCAGAAAGATTTCCCTGATTAATAACATCTTTATGGCGCGCTAGACTTATTGTTACTATGTGCTGCTTTACCAGTTCTCTCTCTCTCGCTCGCTCGCTCGTCATCGGACAAAAGTCAAACTGCATCGTGTTTGTATTTGAAATTGTGCGTCAGACTCAGATTTAGAAGTGTTGTTACGACGTTTGAGCTGTAACTGCAACCGTTTTTTATATATATATATATATATATATATAAATATATATATATATATATATATATATATATATATATGGTAACTTTACTGAATTTGCAGCTTAAGAAGATTGGGTTTGACAGACAACACCAACTGTCCCCTCAATCCAGTGCACACAATACCACAACAGACCTCATCACGCTCTACAGTACATCAAGAAAACTAAATCAACTAAAACAAGTTCACGAGTGCACATGAAATGAAGTTAATCCATATTTGTGTGTCAGGGTGTCTAAGCATTCTCCAGAATTTGACATCTCAGCAGAGCCTGTAATAATTATAGAAAGTAACATTATAGTTGTTCTGCCTTTTGTTAAGACAGCAAGGAATTCATGTCGTGAATACATTACATAAATAAGATATTAATTCTTTGTCAGAGGAAATCCAAGGCAAAAATAGTTAGAAAAGTTTTGGGTTCATATTTAATCAGAGTGAGACATCACAACTTTGTTAGATCTCTATGTGAATTAAGTGAGATAGTGAGTGCTCTCACCTTAAAAAAAGATCTTTGATGTATTTTGCTCCCGTTAAAAGCTGCTTTTCAGCTATGAAGCTAGGGAAACTGCTAACGTTGAAGTTGAATTTGTTCTACACGCTTCTGCCTTGGAAAAATATTCGTCTTTTTACAAAAAGAATGTTTAAAGCCAGATTTGGGAACAAAGGTTATTCAGACAACGCAAGAAAAGGAAGCTTTGTGTGGGGAACTTTTGTCCTAGCTGTCTAGCTGCATATGGCCCCAGGACAGCACAATCGTTTTCTTGAAGTATAATTTTGGAGAAGTAGAAACAAGTATTAATTTCAAAAGGTAGGTAAAAAAGGAAAAAAGTTTTTACAAAATCTTAAAATGTTGGATAGTCGTTATTTCCATCTTGCTGTGAAAATTTGTGAAATATTATCATTTTTAATGCTTAGATATAAAATCGCAAGGCCATTACTAAAATTGCCTTTTGTTTAAAATGTTTTTTGGCATGCCATACTTTATATTTATAGGTAGCCTAGATGTGCATAATAAAAGAGTGGAACTAAAACCTGGTCTAATATTATTATGGAGCTTTAACTAGCTAAGAGTAATAACGTTAGATGATTATATCTTTAAAATGAGATAACTGTCTCAAAAAATGTGATAGTTTACTTGGTCTGAAGAGATGATGCAATTCAATGTTATTTAAATAGCGCCAATTCATGAAATATGTCATCTCAAGGCACTTTACAACGTCAAAATCAATCAGATTATACAGATTGGGTCAGATTATACACATTGGTCAAAAAAATTCCTATATAAGGGAACCAGTTCATTGCATCAAAGTCTTGACAAGTAACATTCTCTCTTGAAGAAGCGTAGAGCCACAGGGAGAGTCGTCTGCATTGTCCATAGCTTTGCAGCAATCCTACCTACTGAGCAAGCATGAAGCGACAGCAGGAAAGAAAACTCCCCATTAACGGGAAGGAAAAACCTCCAGCAGAAACGGGCTCAGTATGAACGGTCATCTGCCTCGACAGACTGGGGGTTACAGAAGACAGAGCAGAGACACAACAAGACAGACAAAAAAGCACAGAAGTTCTACATTAGATGGTAGTAGCGGGTGATCTGTCTTCCCTGGATGATGCCACAGCTAACAGAACGCCAGACCAGGTGTGCCTACTATGAAGAAAAAAGAAAAATCAAAAAGTTAAAAGCTGAAATGACAACAGTCATTCAAAATTGAAGAACAATAGACCCTGATGTCCTGCAGTAGCCTAAACCTATAGCAGCATAACTATAGAGGTAGCTCAGGGTAACATGAGCCACTCTAACTATAAGCTTTTTAAAAAAGGAAAGTCCCAAGAGCCAGCTTCTAGTGGAGAAGTTCAAGTATCTTGGGGTCTTGTTCACGAATGAGGGGAAGATGGGGTGGGAGATCGACAGGCGGATTGATGCGGCGTCTGCTGTGAAACGGGCGCTATACCGGTCCGTTGTGGTGAATCTGCACCAGATTTTTTGTGAGTCGTGGGGGAGCCCTGCCGAACACGTTCGTGTAAATCGCCCAGTGGACGGGCGGGCAAAATGCGTGACAGCATCTGCGGTGGCGGGCGGCCCGCGGTGCGCAAATCCCAGCGGTGGCCAAGGCCGGAGCGGCGCTTTGCTGCGAGGGCCGCTCGATGCCGCTTGCGGCTTTAATTATTATTATTATTATTCTGCCCCCCTAAAGAGGGGCCTTTTTGGGGGCTTTCTCATTTTCAAAAACTCACCAAACTTGGCAGATGCATGGTGACTGTTTAAAAATTTTGTATTTTAAGGTCGTCACAAAAATCTAAAGAAAAATGCCTCAACGGCGCCACCTAGAAATTTTCAAAGGACCCTTTGCTATTCACTTACTTCGTCGTAGAGACATGAAATTTGGTACAGTTGTAGAGCTCAACAAGACGCTCAGAATTTACAATTAATGTCATAGTGCAAATATCACAGGAAGTTGGCCATTTTAGACTTAAAGTCTGATTTTGACCCAATTTTTGACGTTTATAGCATTGGTATTTGATGGATCTCCTCCTAGAGATTTTGAGCGATCGACTTGAAACTCGGGCAGTCTGATCATAAGGCATGGCCAATCAAAAGTTATCAAAACGGTGAGTTTTTGAGCATGCTGAAGGGGCGTTGGCAGGGGTCAAAGTTCACCTATTCGCCACAAAAAATAAAAGTGTTATATCTCCTACACAGAAACACACAGAGGCACCAAACTTTCTGTGATTAATCATCATCAGGTATCCTATAATATCCAATGGTCAAATGATGACATCACTTAGGCCACACCCCCTGACAACAGGAAGTGTCATGTTTTGCTGTAAACGGTCGCTATGTTACCCCTCTGAGCTAATCAACATGAAACTGTGTCCAGAGACCGAAAACATGTTGTTGTGTTGTGGATTCCAGCCCCAAGTCGATTCGATAGAGCAGGAGAGCGTGGCGGCGTGGTGAAGTCACCTCAAACGCCGCTGCCATACGTTTGGCTCTGAATTCCACATTTTTGGGCCGAGCTGCATAAAACTCACTTGGATGCATCCTTATCCACCCCCCAACAGGAATCCATAACAAATTTTGGTGGGCGTGACCTAATGCCTCAACGGCGCCACTTAGCAATTTTCAAAGGACCCTTTGCTATTCACTTACTTCATCGTAGAGACATGAGATTTGGTACAGTGGTAGAACTCACCAAGACGCTCAGAATTTACAATTAATGTCATAGTGTAAATATCACAGGAAGTCGGCCATTTTAGATTGAATGTCTGATTTTGACCCCATTTTTGACGTTTATAGCATTGGTATTTGATGGATCTCCTCCTAGAGATTTTTAGCGAGCGGCTTGAAACTCGGGCAGTCTGATCATAAGGCATGGCCAATTAAAAGTTATCAAAACGGTGAGTTTTTGAGCTTGTTGAAGGGGCATTAGCAAGGGTTAAAGTTCACCTACTCGCCACAAAAAATAAAACTGTTATATCTCCTACACAGAAACACACAGAGGCATCAAACTTTCAGTGATTGATCACCATCAGGTCTCCTATAATATCCAATGGTCAAATGATGACATTGCTTAGGCCACGCCCCCTGACAACAGGAAGTGTCATGTTTTGTTGTAAGCGGTCGCTATGTTACCCCTCTGAGCTAATCAACATGAAACTGTGTCCACAGACAGAACACATGTTGGTATGTTGTGGATTTCAGGCTCAACTGGATTGGATGGAGCAGGGGGGCGTGGCGGCGTGGCATATTCACCTCAAACGCTGCTGTCATACGTTTGGCTCTGAATTCCACAGTTTTGGGCCGAGCTGCTTAAAACTCATTTGGATGCATCCTTATCCACCCCCCAACAGGAATCCTTAACAAACTTTAGTGAGCAGGACTTAGTTTCTCTATAGCGCCACCAAGCAAATTTCAAAGGACCCTTTGGTATTCACTTACTTCATCGTAGAGTAATGAAATTTTGTACAGTTGTAGATCTCAGCAAGACGCTCAGAATTTACAATTAATGTCATACTGCAAGTATCACAGGAAGTAAGCCATTTTAGATTGAAATCTGAATTTTGATACCAAGTTGACATGTAAAGCATATGTATTTGATCATACTTGTCCAGCAGGGGGCAGCAAGAGACCACAAATAAACCCCAAAGGAATTTCTCTTGGTAAGTAAGTGATCTTAACTCTTTGGTTTCCTTGTATATTTAAGTTGAACAGATATACAAATCCTGCTTGAAAACTGACAAACTCTTGTTCAATACATTTCAGTTTTTATTTATATAGCGCCAAATCATGAAACATGTCATCAGGGGTGGATTGGGACAAAAAATTGGCCCTGGCATTTTGGATTAGACTGGCCCACCACATTTTTTTTGTGTACTGAATGTGTATACCAACTGTGCAATACCAACTGTGCAATACCTTGAAGTCAGGATAATGGAAATTAGTGAGAGTGGACACTTAAAATACTTCCAAAATCTTAATTTATTAACACTGTAAAATGTAAACTCCACCACAGCACAGCAACTATTCTTAGATCAGAGAGAGAGAGAGAGAAAGAGAGGTGTCACGGTCAATCACACATATTATCACGTTACATCATTATAAGAAGTTATTGTAAGTTGCTCATCAGATCTATTCAGTCTTCCAGATACTGTAGGGTAACATTGGACTAATGTGCACTCACTGTGTAAAAAAGGATGCCAATGACAAAATGAACCAGAGAAATGCCTCACTTGTCATCATGGAAAGAAAGAAAATATATAATAACATAATATAAATTTTGATTTACTCAGTCATTTGTAATAAGTATTTTATTTATCTAATTTCCTAATTTTTGATCATATTTTCTTTAAAATCGCAGACTTTTCGCTATTTTTCATGTAAATCCTTGGTGGCGCTTCATAGCGAAGCCGGTGAGGCCGCAGCGAGCTTGGCCTACCCTGGGATTGCGCAATCCCATGGTAACTGCGCTGACTTCCATTCTGTGAATGCATCTTCCTGTCTCTAGATCATAAATTCAATTGTTCAAACAATTATGAACTGATTTTCCACAATTTAATATATGTGGATTACGAATTGTGTTTTGGTCATCAAACTGTGTGCAGATAACATGTTTTCGTGGTGCTGGCCGATCATAAACAGCAAAGAACTGGTTGTAGGTGAGGCCAGCAGTTCCTTGGCCACTAGGCAGGGGGCGCTCAAGGGGTACCGCTCGTGATCCCCAAATAGTAGAGTCAAAACAAGTTATTGATGTTTTATTAGCGAGTTTTGCTAAACAAGTAAAGCACTAAAAAGACTAAACATACAGCTGGAACAGGACTGATCAGGGAAGGCTTTCCTCCCTGGCAGTGAGCTCCATTGAGACTGAGAGACTTTTAAAACTGAAGAAGATAAAGAGAACTTTTACCGGAAAATGATGATATTTTTGTTCAGAAAGAGCGCCACAGGGACTTAAATTATAAGTAGAGGTAAGACAGCGATACTTATTCATGTTTTGTTTTTGTGATAAAATGTGCGTAATGTGGGTTATAGTTTTAGAATGTGTTACAAATGCAGAAATCCATCATAACCCATAAACTGTTACCAATCAAATGACAATTTTTTTTCATCAAAGAACCAATATTTTTCCATGTATCTTGGTGAATTTATTTGGCTCAATCAGTCTCCTTCAGCACTTTGCAACGAGTCTACTCTGTAGAGTGTATATATTTGTAAATCTGACTCTGATGACGTCAGTGCCTCACCAGCTATGAACCCTACCGCACGTCACTGACTACAACCATCACCACCACCACCATATTTTACACCAGACACCGGAGCAGATGAAGGGCCTGCTGTTGGGAACATGTCAGTCAGTTTGACACATTTCGCAGCATCCGTTTGAAGAACTCGTTTCTTTTTTTCGTGCAGTTTCTCTGCGCCTCCCTTGCGTTTCTTATCCATTACTACTGTGAACACCGCTGCACAAAGTTCCACATGGAGCGTGAAGGTGTTTTTCTACTTTATGATTGGCCTAGCCCTTTAGACTGTCAGGGATGATAACCAATGGGCTGCAGTAGCCTGTGGTAAGGGCTGGATGATCGGAACAGACTCTTGCGCTGCTGATATTTTTCTTCATGCATTATGCAAATATAACGAGGCAGATATATAAAATAATAATAATATTAATAATAATAATACATATTATTAATATACATGTCGGGTCTGCCGGCCTGCATGTCATCTAAAGGCAGTTTACAATGTCAAAATCAATCAGATTATACATATTAAGTCAGATTATCCAGATTGGTAAAAGAAATTCCTATATAAGGGAACCAGTTGATTTCATCAAAGTCGTAACAAGCAGCATTGACTCCTGAAGAAGCGTAGAGCCACAGGGAGAGTCGTTTGCATTGTACATGGCTTAGCAGCAATCCCTCATACTGATCAAGCATGAAGTGACAGCAGAAGGAAAAACTCCCCATTAACAGGAAGGAAAAACCTCCAGCCGAACCGGGCTCAGTATGAACGGTAATCTGCCTTGACCGACTGGGGGTTACAAAAGAGAGAGAAGAGACACAACAAGACAGACAAAAAAGCACAGAAGCACACATTGATCCAGTAATGTGTTTTACATTAGATGGTAATAGCAGGTGATCTGTCTTCCCTGAATGATGTCACAGCTAACAGAACGCCAGACCAGGTGTACCTACTATGAAGAAAAAATAGAAAAAACAAAAAGCTAAAAGCTGAAATGACAACAGTCATGCAAAATTGAAGAACAATAGACCCTGATGTCCTCCAGCAGCCTAAGCCTATAGCAGCATAACTATAGAGGTAGCTCGGGGTAACATGAACCACTCTAACTATAATCTTTGTCAAAAAGGAAAGTCCCAAGAGCCAGCTTCTAGTGGAGGAGTTCAAGTATCTTGGGGTCTTGTTCACGAATGAGGGGAAGATGGAGCGGGAGATCGACAGGCGGATTGGTGCGACGTCTGCTGTGAAGCGTGCGCTGTACCGATCCGTTGTGGTGAAGAGAGAGCTGAGCCAAAAGGCCAAGCTCTCGATTTACCAGTCGATCTACGTTCCTACCCTCATCTATGGTCACGAGCTTTGGGTCGTGACCGAAAGAACGAAATCCCGGATACAAGCGGCCAAAATGAGTTTTCTCCATAGTGTGTCTGGGCTCTCCCTTAGAGATAGGGTGAGGAGCTCAGTCATCCGGGGAGGACTCAGAGTAGAGCCGCTGCTCCTCCACATTGAGAGGAGCCAGTTGAGGTGGATCGGCATCTGGTTAGGATGCCTCCTGGACGCCTCCCTGGTGAGGTGTTCTGTCCCACCGGGAGGAGGCCCAGGGGAAGACCCAGGACACGCTGGAGAGACTCTGCTGGCCTGGGAACGCTATGGGATTCCCCCGGAGGAAGTGGCCCAAGTGGCTGGGGAGAGGAAGGTCTGGGCCTCCCTCTTGAAGCTGCTACACCCGCGACCTGACCCCGGATAAGCGGAAGACGATGGATAGATGGAAAAAGGAAAGTTTAAGGATTAGTCTTAAAAGTAGACAGGGTGTCTGCGTCACGGACCAAAACTGGGAGTTGGTTCCACTGGAGAGGAGCCTGATAGCTAAAGGATCTGCCTACCATTCTGGTTTTACAGACTTTAGGAACCGCCAGCAGACCTGCTTTCTGAGAGTGAAGTGGTCTGTTAGAAATTACTAAAGTTTGTACACAACATACACATGTGGAATATTGCTAACGTGTTACTTTAGCAATATTCCAATTGCTAAAGTGTTACTTTTACATTATTACTTTTGGGTGTGTATCCACCAATTTAACTGTCAAACTTTCATAACAGCTGTCTTAATGCAAGAAACGAAACCCTTAAACACATGAAATAATTAACTTTAAATAACTAAAAAGGTTTTGTTAACTTTTCACATGAAGCTGGATTAACAGCTAGTAAGATACCTTTGATTAAGTTGGTATACTAATGTTTAAACCAGGGGTGTCAAACGTACGGCCTGAGGGCCGGATCTGGCCCGCCGAACGATTTAGTCCGGCCCGGTGGCCAAATGCATTTTCATTATTCAACGGCTGTGTGTCCTCGGTGCATCGACCGATCTGCACCAGGTTTTTTGTGAGTCGTGGGGGAGCGCTGCCCAACGCGTACGTGTGTATTGCATGTTAGACGGGTGAGGAAAATGCATGACAGCTTCTGCGGTGGCTGGCGGCGGGAGGTGCGCGTACCCTAGCGGTGGCCCATAGGCCAGAGCGGCGCTTGGCTGCGAGGGCCGATCATCACCGCTTGCGGTTTTAATTAATATTATACCTGTAAAGAAAAAAAATGCTGAAAAGGCTTTCCAGGGCAAGAGTGTTGGCTTAGAGATTCCTGCAGTTCAAACTGAGTACTGCTAATAAAAACGATGGAGAAAGATTTGTATTATTTTTTTATGTGAAATTATTCCTCAGAATTGAGAGTCAAAAGTCACAAGCCAAGTTTTGCTGTGTAAATAAATCTGATATGATGTGGATGTGATTTTTGTCACCCTACAACTTATAAAAGTTACTTTGTGAATGATGATAATACTTTATCTGCGACAGACTGGCGACCTGTCCAGTGATCGCTGGAGATAGGCATCAGCGACCCCATGAGGGAATAAGTGGGTCAGAAAATGGATGGATGGATGGATGGATGGATGGATGGATAATAGTTTATGCCCCTAATGTTACATGGAGAATATTTGAAATATCTGTGGCCCATCTTTCCAAAGTAAGAGTTATAGTATGAACTAGATGAGGTTATCTGTGTATTCTACAAGTTTGGTGGCACTACAATGATTTATGGTGTAGTCATTGCTCATGTTGTACTTATCATAATAATAAAATAGAGGTGCCATTTGCCATTTAGGTTTGGGAAATTCCTCAATAAATTTATTATTTTCAAATCCAATAAATGTGGTATGATATACATGAGATCAGATACATATGAAATGAATTTGATAATAATCCACCTCTCTTTGGTGACGCTGTTGAATATTTCTCTCTGATTATGTTTCTGGGGTTGCAACTTGCAGACGGTCCCTAAGCATCTGTGGAGCAGCGAGCTCTGCATTGGGTCCAATGTAATTCTCCCAGCGCGGTGGGAGACTTGTTTTGAGGAAACTACGGTTGTAGCTCACTGTCTGCCTTGTTGTGGTTACAGAGAGGTGTCTGTTCTGTAGAATAAATCATCCGCAGATGAGTTATTGATCCGGAAAAGCCGAATCTGAATGGCTTTCTAACTTCACTGAAGTCGCAAACCAGCTGTTTCCGGGTCACGTAAACTGCGCCGATTAAATATTAAAATCAAATTCTGCTTTGCTGTCCGTTTTTCGATTTCGTATTTTTGATCTGAGCTTATAATTGAAATATGAAAAACCTATTTGTTTTTCGTTTTTGGTTTAACCATTAGAATCAAAAAACAAAATAACCAGTCCATTTTTTGTTTTTCATTTTTTGATTTGCAATTGAAAATGGAAAGAACGAAAGATACACGGATTGGGCTGGTTATTTTGTTTTTTGTTTCTTATGCTTAAACCAAAAACGAAAAAAGAATTGTTTTTTCATATTTCAATTCTAAGCTCAGATTGAAAATACGAAATGGAAAAACGGACAGCAAGCCGAGTTTGATTTTAATATTTAATCGGCACAGTTTGCGTGACCCGGAAATAGCTGTTTGCGACTTCAGTAAGTTAGAAAGATATTCACAGATTCGGCTTTTCCGGATCAGTAACTCATCTTCGGATGATTTATTCTACAAAACAGACACCTCTCTGTAACCACAGCAAGGCAGACAGTGAGCTACAACCGTAGTTTCCTCGAAACGCGTCTCCCACCGCGCTGGGAGAATTATTGGACTCTATGCAGAGCTCGCTGCTCCTCAGATGCTTAGGGACCGTCTGCAAGTTGCTACACCAGAAACATAATCAGAGAGAAATATTCAACAGCGTCACCAAGGAGAGGTGGATTATTATCAAATTCATTTCATATGTATCTGATCTCATGTATATCATACCACATTTATTGGATTTGAAAAGAATACATTTTTTGAGGAATTTCCCAAAGCCTAAATGGCAAATGGCACCTATTTTATTATTAGAATAAGCATTAAATGAGCAATGACTACACCATAGATCATTGTAGTGCCACCAAACGTGTAGAATACATAGATAACCTCATCTAGTTTATACTACAACTCTTACTTTGGGAAAATGTGCTAAACTAAATTTTTTAAGATTTTTTACTAAATATATATTACTAAAAATATTATCCAAATTCTACCTAATACAAGTGAAATAAAACAGAGTTTGTTGAAGTCTAAATCTAAAATATCTAATATGGCCAACAGTTACATATGTAGCTAAAGAGAGGTTAAATTAATGTAGCATTGAATCAGGTCACAAGCTTCAGCTCACAATCAAAACTGAATTTAATCTTGCATGTAAACATTTCTCATTCATTACAACTATTAAAATGACAAGGAAAAGAAAAATGGTTTGACTTACCGTGGAAATTCTGTTCATATTTCAACTTCCTCATAATCTCTTTTTCCGCTAAACTGTAAAAGATTATTGCTCTACTGACCTTAATTGATGGCTGATCATGATTGGCTGGGACTTCATTACACTAGGCATCTAATTGGTCTGATTGTGTCTGGTGGTGTGGTTGCAAGGCAGTGGCCATGAGGTAAAAACTCAATACCAGCACATTTAATCAAATAAATGAAATAACTAACCAAAGCTCAAACATCTTTGAAATAAAGTAAAAATCAATGACAACAAATGAAAATGTCATGTTTTTAGATTCTTGCAGTTCAAACTGAGTATTGCTAATAAAAACGATGGAGAAAGATTTGTATTATTTTTCTATGTGAAATTATTCCTCAGAATTGAGAGTCAAAAGTCACAAGCCAAGTGTTGCTGTGTAAATAAATCTGATATGATGTGGATGTGATTTTTGTCACCCTACAACTTATAAAAGTTACTTTGTGAATGATGATAATACTTTATCTGCGACAGACTGGCGACCTGTCCAGGGTGTACCCCGCCCCTGGCCCAGTGAACGCTGGAGATAGGCACCAGCAACCCCCGCAACCCCATGAGGGATTAAGCGGGTTAGAAAATGGATGGATGGATAATAGTTTATGCCCTTAATGTTACATGGAGAATATTTTAAATATCTGTGGCCCATCTTCCCAAAGTAAGAGTTGTAGTATGAACCAGATCAGGCAACCTATGTCTAGAATGGGTTTGGTAGCACTTATTGGCTATAATATGCTTATAATAACAATGAAAAAATCTTTAAAAAATTAGTTTAGCACATTTTCCCAAAGTAAGAGTTGTAGTATAAACTAGATGAGATTATCTATGTATTCTACAAGTTTGGTGGCACTACAATGATCTATGGTGTAGTCATTGCTCATTTAATGCTTATTCTAATAATAAAATAGGTGCCATTTGCCATTTAGGCTTTGGGAAATTCCTAAAAAAAATGTATTATTTTCAAATCCAATAAATGTGGTATGATATACATGAGATCAGATACATATGAAATTAAAACCGCAAGCGGTGATGATCGGCCCTCGCAGCCAAGCGCCGCTCTGGCCTATGGGCCACCGCTAGGGTACGCGCACCTCCCGCCGCCAGCCACCGCAGAAGCTGTCATGCATTTTCCTCGCCCGTCTACCATGCAATACACACGTATGCGTTGGGCAGCGCTCCCCCACGACTCACAAAAAATCTGGTGCAGATCGGTCGATGCACCGAGGAGACACAGCCGTTGAATAATGAAAATGCATTTGGCCACCGGGCCGGACTAAATCGTTCGGCGAGCCAGATCCGGCCTGCAGGCCATACGTTTGACACCCCTGGTTTAAACACTAGTATACAAATTTAATCAAAGGTATCTTACTAGCTGTTAATCCAGCTTCATGTGAAAAGTTAACAATACCTTTTTAGTTATTTAAAGTTAATTATTTCATGTGTTTAAGGGTTTCGTTTCTTGCATTAAGACAGCTTTTATGAAAGTTTGACAGTTAAATGGGTGGAGACACACCCAAAAGTAATCATGTAAAAGTAACACTTTAGCAATTGGAATATTGCTAAAGTAACACGTTAGCAATATTCCACATGTGTATGTTGTGTACAAACTTTAGTAATTTCTAACAGACCACTTGACTCTCAGAAAGCAGGTCTGCTGGTGGTTCCTAAAGTCTGTAAAACCAGAATGGTAGGCAGATCCTTTAGCTATCATGCTCCTCTCCAGTGGAACCAACTCCCAGTTTTGGTCCGTGACGCAGACACCCTGTCTACTTTTAAGATTAATCCTAAAACTTTCCTTTTTCCATCCATCCATCCATCCATCCATCGTCTTCCGCTTATCCGGGGTCGGGTCGCAGGGGTAGCAGCTTCAGTAGGGAGGCCCAGACGTCCCTCTCCCCAGCCACTTGGGCCAGCTCCTCCGGGGGAATCCCAAGGCGTTCCCAGGCCAGCCTAGAAACATAGTCTCTCCAGCATGTCCTGGGTCTTCCCCTGGGCCTCCTCCCGGTGGGACGTGCCCGGAACACCTCACCAGGGAGGCGTCCAAGAGGCATCCTGACCAGATGCCCGAGCCACCTCAACTGGCTCCTCTCGACGTGAATGAGCAGCGGCTCTACTCTGAGTCCTCCCCGGATGACTGAGCTCCTCACCCTATCTCTAAGGGAGAGCCCAGACACACTACGGAGAAAACTCATTTCGGCCGCTTGTATCAGGGATCTCGTTCTTTCAGTCACGACCCAAAGCTCGTGACCATAAAGGAGGGTAGGAACGTAGATCGGCCGGTAAATTGAGAGCTTCACCTTTTGGGTCAGCTCTCTCTTTACCACAACGGACCGGTACAGCACCCGCTTCACAGCAGACGCTGCACCAATCCGCCTGTCGATCTCCCGCTCCATCTTCCCCTCATTCGTGAACAAGACCCCAAAATACTTGAACTCCTCCACTAGAAGCTGGCTTCTGAGACCTTCCTTTTTGACAAAGCTTATAGTTAGAGTGGCTCATGTTACCCTGAGCTACCTTTATAGTTATGCTGCTATAGGCTTAGGTTACAGGAGGACATCAGGGCCTATATTTATCACTCTACCTAGTTCTACTGTTCTCCAGTTTTGCATCACTGTTGTCATTACAGCTTTTAACTTTTTGTTCTCTCTCTTTTTTAATAGTAAGTATACCTGGTCTGGCGTTCTGTTAGCTGTGGCATCATCCAGGGAAGACAGATCACCCGCTACTACCATCTAACGTAGAACAGATTACTGGATCAATGTGTGCTTTTTTGTCTGTCTTGTTGTGTCTCTGCTCTGTCTTCTGTAACCCCCAGTCGATCGAGGCAGATGACCGTTCATACTGAGCCTGGTTCTGCTGGAGGTTTTTCCTTCCCGTTAATGGGGAGTTTTTTTCCCCCGCTGTCGCTTGTTATAGGAATTCTAAGCAAAGATAACCGAGTTCCCATCTTTACTAAATGAGGAGACGGCGGTGATGACGTTCCAGCACTTTTATTGAGAAACAGAGAAGAGATCACATAGATGGAAAGTAAATCGCACCCCACGGTCCCGCTGCAGTCTGCGTCTGCCCTGTCTCCGCCTGTCTCGCTATTCGGGCTTCCCCTAATACCGCACCGTGGCCTTGGTTTGAGACATAACAAAGACAGTCTATCATAGACAATAATCATTCTACGCATCATTCAGCCTTGCACTCGGCAAACAGTGGAACTTATACACAGACATCAGGTCTCCAGGCCTCCTATGTCCGAGTGGTGTGAGGCCATAGTGACTTCAGAATAATAATTCTTATAACACGCTTCATGCTTGCTCAGTATGAGGGATTGCTGCAAAGCCATGGACAATGCAGACGACTCTCCCTGTGGCTCTACGCTTCTTCAGGAGAGAATGCTGCTTGTCAAGACTTTGATGCAATGAACTGGTTCCCTTATATAGGATTTTTTTGACCAATGTGTATAATCTGACCCAATCTGTACAATCTGATTGATTTTGACTTTGTAAAGCGCCTTGAGATGACATGTTTCATGAATTGGCGCTATATAAATAACATTGAATAGCATCATCTCTTTAGACCAAGTAAACTACCACATTTTATGAGACAGTTATCTCATTTTAAAGATATAATCATCTAACGTTATTACTCTTAGCAAGTTAAAGCTCCATAAAAATTTTAGACCAGCTTTTAGTTCCACTCTTTTATTATGCACATCTAGGCTACCTATAAATATAAAGTATGGCATGCCAAAAAACATTTTCAACAAAAGGCAATTTTAGTAATTGCCTTGCAATTTTATATCTAAGCATTAAAAATGATAATATTTCACCAATTTTCACAGCAAGATGGAAATAACGACTATCCAACATTTTAAGATTTTGTAAAAACTTTTTTCCTTTTTTACCTACCTTTTGAAATTAATACTTGTTTCTACTTCTCCAAAATTATACTTCAAGCACTATTGTGCTGTCCTGGGGCCATATGCAGCTAGACAGCTAGGACAAAAGTTCCCCACACAAAGCTTCCTTTTCTTGCGTTCTCTGAATAACCTTTATTCACAAATCTGGCTTTAAACATTCTTTTTGTAAAAAGACAAATATTTTCCAAGGCAGAAGCGTGTAGAACAAATTCAACTTCAACATTAGCAGTTTCCCTAGCTTCATAGCTGAAAAGCAGCTTTTGCCGGAGCAAAATACGTCAAAGATCTTTTTTTAAGGTGAGAGCACTCACTATCTCACGTAATTGACATAGAGATCTAACAAAGTTGTGATGTCTCACTCTGATTAAATATGAACCCAAAACGTTTCTAACTGTTTTTAGCATGGATTTCCTCTGACTAATAATTAATTTAGATCTTATTTATGTAATGTATTCACGACATGAATTCCTTGCTGTCTTAACAAAAGGCAGGACAACTATAACGTTACTTTCTATAATTATTACAGGTTCTGCTGAGATGTCAAATTCTGGAGAGTGCTTAGACACCCTGACACACAAATATGGATTAAATTCATTTCAAGTGCACTCGTGAACTTGTTTTAGTTGATTTAGTTTTCTTGATGTACTGTAGAGCGTGATGAGGTCTGTTGTGGTATTGTGTGCACTGGATTGAGGGGACAGTTGGTGTTGTCTGTCAAACCCAATCTTAAACTGCAAATTCAGTAAAGTTAGAAGATTTCTTGCAACCTCTCATATGGAACTAGTCTAAAAAATAAATTATGCATTTTATTGTAAATATAAAATACTTAAAAACAAGATAAACACAGAGTATACAAATGTTTACAAATAATTATAAACACTGTTTTGCTTTGAGTCAAGCTCCAGAAAAATATTTTACAATTCTTTTTAAATCTTTATTGTGCTCCGCTCCGGCCTATTGGCCACCGCAGGGGTTCGCGCACCGCCGGCCGCCAGCCACGGCAGAAGCTGTCACGCATTTTCCCCGCCTGTCCACCGGGCAATACACACGAAGGCATTGAGCAGCGCTCCCCCACGACTCGCAAAAAATCTGGTGCAGATCAGTTGATGCAGCGATGCATTTGGCCACCGGAGGCAGTGGCGACCCACCAGCTTAAAATCTATGTATAGACATCTTAAAAATGGTCTTATAGCTTAAAAGATCATCCTGTTTTGGTTGATTTTGTAGCCGAATAGAAGAGATGTTCTCAAAGCATCAAATAAGCCTTTGGACTTTTAAAAATGTTGTCCTTTTAAGGTAATTTTAAGTTACTTTTCATTAAATTTGTCAACATCCTATGGAAGTCTGGACATATGGCGGCGGCGTTTGAGGTGACTTCCCCACGCCACCATGCCGCCCTGCTCCATGGAATCCAGTTGGAAATCGACAACACACCAACATGTCTTTTCTCTATGTGCATAGTTTCATGTTGATTAGCTCAGAGGGGTAACATAGCGACCGCTTGCAACAAAACATGACACTTCCTGTTGTCAGGGGGCGTGGCCTAAGCAATGTCATCATTTGACCATTGGATATTATAGGAGACCTGATGGTGATCAATTACTGAAAGTTTGGTGGCTCTGTGAGTTTTTGTGTATGAAATATAACAGTTTTGTGTTTCATGGCGAGTAGGTGAACTTTGACCCCTGCTAACCCCCCTTCACCATGCTCAAAAACTCACCGTTTTGATAACTTTAAATTGGCCATGCCTTATGATCAGACTGACCGAGTTTCAAGCCGATCGCTCAAAATCTTTGGGAGGAGTTCGATCTTATACCAATGCTGTAACTGTCAAAATTGAGGTCGAAATCAGACTTTCAGTCTAAAATGGCCGACTTCCTGTGATACTTGCACTATGACGTTAATTGTAAACTCTGAGCATCTTGTTGAGCTCTACAACTGTACCAAATCTCATGTCTCTATGATGAAGTAAGTGAATAGCAAAGGGTCCTTTGAAAATTGCTAGGTGGCGCCGTTGAGGCATTTTTCTTTTGATTTTTGTGACGACCTTAAAATACAAAATTTTTAAACAGTCTTCATGCATCTGCCAAGTTTGGTGAGTTTTTGAATATGATAAAGCCCTCAAAAAGGCCCCTCTTTGGGGTGGCAGATTAATAATAATTAAAACCGCAAGCGGTGATGATCGGCCCTCGCAGCCAAGCGCCGCTCTGGCCTATGGGCCACCGCTAGGGTACGCGCACCTCCCGCCGCCAGCCACCGCAGAAGCTGTCATGCATTTTCCTCACCCGTCTAACATGCAATACACACGTATGTGTTGGGCAGCGCTCCCCCACGACTCACAAAAAATCTGGTGCAGATCGGTCGATGCACCGAGGAGACACAGCCGTTGAATAATGAAAATGCATTTGGCCACCGGGCCGGACTAAATCGTTCGGCGGGCCAGATCCGGCCCGCAGGCCGTACGTTTGACACCCCTGGTTTAAACACTAGTATACAAAATTAATCAATGGTATCTTACTAGCTGTTAATCCAGCTTCATGTGAAAAGTTAACAAAACCTTTTAGTTATTTAAAGTTAATTATTTCATGTGTTTAAGGGTTTCGTTTCTTGCATTAAGACAGCTTTTATGAAAGTTTGACAGTTAAATTGGTGGATACACACCCAAAAGAAATAATGTAAAAGTAACACTTTAGCAATTGGAATATTGCTAAAGTAACACGTTAGCAATATTCCACATGTGTATGTTGTGTACAAACTTTAGTAATTTCTAACAGACCACTTCACTCTCAGAAAGCAGGTCTGCTGGTGGTTCCTAAAGTCTGTAAAACCAGAATGGTAGGCAGATCCTTTAGCTATCATGCTCCTCTCCAGTGGAACCAACTCCCAGTTTTGGTCCGTGACGCAGACATCCTGTCTACTTTTAAGACTAATCCTTAAACTTTCCTTTTTCCATCCATCCATCGTCTTCCACTTATCCGGGGTCCGGTCGCAGGGGCAGCTTCAAGAGGGAGGCCCAGACCTTCCTCTCCCCAGCCACTTGGGCCACTTCCTCCGGGGGAATCCCAAAGCGTTCCCAGGCCAGCATAGTCTCTCCAGCGTGTCCTGGGTCTTCCCCTGGGCCTCCTCCCGGTGGGACGTGCCCAGAACACCTCACCAGGGAGGCGTCCAGGAGGCATCCTAACCAGATGCCCGAGCCACCTCAACTGGCTCCTCTCAATGTGAAGGAGCAGCGGCTCTACTCTGAGTCCTCCCCGGATGACTGAGCTCCTCACTTTATCTCTAAGGGAGAGCCCAGACACACTATGGAAAAAACTCATTTTGGCCGCTTGTATCCGGGATCTCGTTCTTTCGGTCACGACCCAAAGCTCGTGACCATAGATGAGGGTAGGAAAGTAGATCGACTGGTAAATCGAGAGCTTCGCCTTTTGGCTCAGCTCTCTCTTCACCACAACGGATCGGTACAGCGCCCGCTTCACACAGACGCCACACCAATCCGCCTGTCGATCTCCCGCTCCATCTTCCCCTCATTCGTGAACAAGACCCCAAGATACTTGAACTCCTCCACTAGAAGCTGGCTCTTGGGACTTTCCTTTTTGACAAAGCTTGAAGTTAGAGTGGTTCATGTTACTCTGAGCTACCTCTATAGTTATGCTGCTGTAGGCTTAGGCTGCTGGAGGACATCAGGGCCTATTTTTCTTCAATTTTGCATGACTGTTGTAATTTCAGCTTTTAACTTTTTGTTTTTTATATTTTTTCTTCATAGTAGGTACACCTGGTCTGGCGTTCTGTTAGCTGTGACATCATCCAGGGAAGACAGATCACCTGTTATTACCATCTAATGTAAAACAGATTACTGGATCAATGTGTGCTTCTGTGCTTTTTTGTCTGTCTTGTTTTGTCTCTTCTCTCTCTTTTGTAACCCCCAGTCGGTCGAGGCAGATTATCGTTCATACTGAGCCCGGTTCTGCTGGAGGTTTTTCCTTCCTGTTAATGGGGAGTTTTTCCTTCTGCTGTCACTTCATGCTTGATCAGTATGAGGGATTGCTGCAAAGCCATGTACAATGCAAACGACTCTCCCTGTAGCTCTACGCTTCTTCAGGAGTGAATGCTGCTTGTTACGACTTTGATGCAATCAACTGGTTCCCTTATATAGGAATTTCTTTTACCAATCTGGATAATCTGACTTAATATGTATAATCTGATTGATTTTGACACTGTAAACTGCCTTTAGATGACATGCAGGCATGGACTGGTAATCGGGCGTACCGGGCATTTTCCTGGTGGGCCGGCAGACCCGACATGTATATTAATAATATGTATTATTATTATTATTATTTTATATATATGCCTCGTTATATTTGCATAATGCATGAAGAAAAATAAAATCAGCAGCGCAAGAGTCTGTTCCGATCATCCGGACCTTACCACAGGCTACTGCAGCCCATTGGTTATCATCCCTGACAGTCTAAAGGGCTAGGCCAATCTTAAAGTAGAAAAACACCTTCACGCTCCATGTGGAACTTTGTGCAGCAGTGTTCACAGTAGTAATGGATAAGAAACGCAAGGGAGGCGCAGAGAAACTGCACGAAAAAAAGAAACGAGTTCTTCAAACGGATGCTGCGAAATGTGTAAAACTGACTGACATGTTCCCAACAGCAGGCCCTTCATCTGCTCCGGTGTCTGATGTAAAATATAGTGGTGGTGGTTGTAGTCAGTGATGTGCGGTAGGGTTCATAGCTGGTGAGGCACTGACGTCATCAGAGTCAGATTTACAAATATATACACTCTACAGAGTAGACTCGTTGCAAAGTGCTGAAGGAGACTGATTGAGCCAAATAAATTCACCAAGATACATGGAAAAATATTGGTTCTTTGATGAAAATAAAATTGTCATTTGATTGGTAACAGTTTATGAGTTATGATGGATTTCTGCATTTGTAACACATTCTAAAACTATAACCCACATTACGCACATTTTATCACAAAAACAAAACATGAATAAGTATCGCTGTCTTACCTCTACTTATAATTTAAGTCTCTGCGGCGCTCTTTCTGAACAAAAATATCATCATTTTCCGGTAAAAGTTCCCTTTATCTTCTTCAGTTTTAAAAGTCTCTCTCTGTCTCAGTGGAGCTCACTGCCAGGGAGGAAAGCCTTCCCTGATCAGTCCTGTTCCAGCTGTATGTTTAGAGTCTTTTTAGTGCTTTACTTGTTTAGCAAAACTCGCTAATAAAACATCAATAACTTGCTTTGACTCTACTATTTGGGGATCACGAGCGGTGCTCCTTGAGCGCCCCCTGCCTAGCGGCCAAGGAACTGCCGGCCTCACCTACAACCAGTTCTATGCTGTTTATGATCGGTCAGCACCACGAAAACATGTTCTCTGCACACAGTTTGATGACCAAAACACAATTCGTAATCCACATATATTAAATTGTGGAAAATCAGTTCATAACTGTTTGAACAATTGAATTTATGATCTAGAGACAGGAAGATGCATTCACAGAATTGAAGTAAGTGCAGTTAACATTGGATTGCGCAACCCCAGGGGAGGCCAAGCTCGCTGCGGTCTCACCGGCTTTGCTATGAAGCGCCACCAAGGATTTACATGAAAAATAGCGAAAAGTCTGCGATTTTAAAGAAAATATGATCAAAAATTAGGAAATTAGATAAATAAAATACTTATTACAAATGACTGAGTAAATCAAAATTTATATTATGTTATTATATATTTTCTTTCTTTCCATGATGACAAGTGAGGCATTTCTCTGGTTCATTTTGTCATTGGCATCCTTTTTTACACAGTGAGTGCACATTAGTCCAATGTTACCCTACAGAATCTGGAAGACTGAATAGATCTGATGAGCAACTTACAATAACTTCTTATAATGATGTAACGTGATAATATGTGTGATTGACCGTGACACCTCTCTCTCTCTCTCTCTCTCTCTGATCTAAGAATTGTTGCTGTGCTGTGGTGGAGTTTACATTTTACAGTGTTAATAAATTAAGATTTTGGAAGTATTTTACGTGTCCACTCTCACTAATTTCCATTAACCTGGCCTCAGTTGGTATTGCAAAGTTGGTATACACATTCAGTACACAAAAAAAATGTGGTGGGCCAGTCTAATCCAAAATGCCAGGGCCGATTTTTTTGTCCCAGTCCACCCCTGATGACATGTTTCATGATTTGGCGTTATATAAATAAAAACTGAAATGTATTGAACAAGAGTAAGTTTGTCAGTTTTCAAGCAGGATTTGTATATCTGTTCACCTTAAATATATAAGGAAACCAAAGAGTTAAGATCACTTACTTACCAAGAGAAATTCCTTTGGGGTTTATTTGTGGTCTCTTGCTGCCCCCTGCTGGACAAGTTTGATCAAATACATATGCTTTACATGTCAACTTGTTATCAAAATTCAGATTTCAATCTAAAATGGCTTACTTCCTGTGATACTTGCACTATGACATTAATTGTAAATTCTGAGCGTCTTGCTGAGATCTACAACTGTACAAAATTTCATTACTCTACAATGAAGTAAGTGAATAGCAAAAGGTCCTTTGAAAATTGCTTGGTGGCGCTATAGAGAAACTAAGTCCTGCTCACTAAAGTTTGTTATGGATTCCTGTTGGGGGGTGGATAAGGATGCAAATGAGTTTTAAGCAGCTCGGCCCAAAACTGTGGAATTCAGAGCCAAACGTATGACAGCAGCGTTTGAGGTGACTTCGCCACGCCGCCACGCCCCCCTGCTCCATCCAATCCAGTTGGGCCTGAAATCCACAACACAACAACATGTGTTCTGTCCCTGGACACAGTTTCATGTTGATTAGCTCAGAGGGGTAACATAGCGACCGCTTACAACAAAACATGACACTTCCTGTTTTCAGGGGGCGTGGCCTAAGCAATGTCATCATTTGACCATTGGATATTATAGGAGACCTGATGGTGATCAATTACTGAAAGTTTGGTGCCTCTGTGTGTTTCTGTGTAGGAGATATAACACTTTTATTTTTTGTGGCGAATAGGTGAACTTTGACCCCTGCCAACGCCCCTTCAGCATGCTCAAAAACTCACCGTTTTGATAACTTTTGATTGGCCATGCCTTATGACCAGACTGCCCGAGTTTCAAGCCGCTCGCTCAAAATCTCTAGGAGGAGATCCATCAAATACCAATGCTGTAAACGTCAAAATTGAGGTCAAAATCAGACTTTCAGTCTAAAATGGCTGACTTCCTGTGATACTTGCACTATGACATTAATTGTAAATTCTGAGCGTCTTGTTGAGCTCTACAACTGTACCAAATCTCATGTCTCTACGATGAAGTAAGTGAATAGCAAAGGGTCCTTTGAAAATTGCTAGGTGGCGCCGTTGAGGCATTTTTCTTTTGATTTTTGTGACAACCTTAAAATACAAAATTTTTAAACAGTCTTGATGCATCTGCCAAGTTTGGTGAGTTTTTGAATATGATAAAGCCCTCAAAAAGGCCCCTCTTTGGGGTGGCAGATTAATAATAATAATAATTAAAACCGCAAGCGGTGATGATCGGCCCTCGCAGCCAAGCGCCGCTCTGGCCTAAGGGCCACCGCTAGGGTACGCGCACCTCCCGCCGCCAGCCACCGCAGAAGCTGTCATGCATTTTCCTCACCCGTCTACCATGCAATACACACGTATGCGTTGGGCAGCGCTCCCCCACGACTCACAAAAAATGTGGTGCAGATCGGTCGATGCACTGAGGAGACACAGCCGTTGAATAATAAAAATGCATTTGGCCACCGGGCCGGACTAAATCGTTCGGCGGGCCAGATCCGGCCCGCAGGCCGTACGTTTGACACCCCTGGTTTAAACATTAGTATACCAACTTAATCAAAGGTATCTTACTAGCTGTTAATCCAGCTTCATGTGAAAAGTTAACAAAACCTTTTTAGTTATTTAAAGTTAATTATTTCATGTGTTTAAGGGTTTCGTTTCTTGCATTAAGACAGCTTTTATGAAAGTTTGACAGTTAAATTGGTGGATACACACCCAAAAGTAATAATGTAAAAGTAACACTTTGGCAATTGGAAAATTGCTAAAGTAACACGTTAGCAATATTCCACATGTGTATGTTGTGTACAAACTTTAGTAATTTCTAACAGACCACTTCACTCTCAGAAAGCAGGTCTGCTGGTGGTTCCTAAAGTCTGTAAAACCAGAATGGTAGGCAGATCCTTTAGCTATCATGCTCCTCTCCAGTGGAACCAACTCCCAGTTTTGGTCCGTGACGCAGACACCCTGTCTACTTTTAAGACTAATCCTAAAACTTTCCTTTTTCCATCCATCCATCGTCTTCCACTTATCCGGGGTCAGGTCGCAGGGGCAGCTTCAAGAGGGAGCCCCAGACCTTCCTCTCCCCAGCCACTTGGGCCACTTCCTCCGGGGGAATCCCAAAGCGTTCCCAGGCCAGCATAGTCTCTCCAGCGTGTCCTGGGTCTTCCTCTGGGCCTCCTCCCGGTGGGACGTGCCCAGAACACCTCATCAGGGAGGCGTCCAGGAGGCATCCTGACCAGATGCCCGAGTCACCTCAACTGGCTCCTCTCAATGTGGAGGAGCAGCGGCTCTACTCTGAGTCCTCCCCGGATGACTGAGCTCCTCACCCTATCTCTAAGGGAGAGCCCAGACACACCATGGAGAAAACTCATTTTGGCCGCTTGTATCCGGGATTTCGTTCTTTCGGTCACGACCCAAAGCTCGTGACCATAGATGAGGGTAGGAACGTAGATCGACTGGTAAATCGAGAGCTTCGCCTTTTGGCTCAGCTCTCTCTTCACCACAACGGATCGGTACAGCGCACGCTTCACAGCAGACGTCGCACCAATCCGCCTGTCGATCTCCCGCTCCATCTTCCCCTCATTCGTGAACAAGACCCCAAGATACTTGAACTCCTCCACTAGAAGCTGGCTCTTGGGACTTTCCTTTTTGACAAAGATTATAGTTAGAGTGGTTCATGTTACGCTGAGCTACCTCTATAGTTATGCTGCTATAGGCTTAGGCTGCTGGAGGACATCAGGGTCTATTGTTCTTCAATTTTGCATGACTGTTGTCATTTCAGCTTTTACCTTTTTGTTTTTTCTATTTTTTCTTCATAGTAGGTACACCTGGTCTGGCGTTCTGTTAGCTGTGACATCATTCAGGGAAGACAGATCACCTGCTATTACCATCTAATGTAAAACAGATTACTGGATCAATGTGTGCTTCTGTGCTTTTTTGTCTGTCATGTTGTGTCTCTTCTCTCTCTTTTGTAACCCCCAGTCGGTCAAGGCAGATTACCGTTCATACTGAGCCCGGTTCGGCTGGAGGTTTTTCCTTCCTGTTAATGGGGAGTTTTTCCTTCTGCTGTCACTTCATGCTTGATCAGTATGAGGGATTGCTGCAAAGCCATGTACAATGCAAACGACTCTCCCTGTGGCTCTACGCTTCTTCAGGAGTCAATGCTGCTTGTTACGACTTTGATGAAATCAACTGGTTCCCTTATATAGGAATTTCTTTTACCAATCTGGATAATCTGACTTAATATGTATAATCTGATTGATTTTGACATTGTAAACTGCCTTTAGATGACATGCAGGCCGGCAGACCCGACATGTATATTAATAATATGTATTATTATTATTAATATTATTATTATTTTATATATCTGCCTCGTTATATTTGCATAATGCATGAAGAAAAATATCAGCAGCGCAAGAGTCTGTTCCGATCATCCAGCCCTTACCACAGGCTACTGCAGCCCATTGGTTATCATCCCTGACAGTCTAAAGGGCTAGGCCAATCATAAAGTAGAAAAACACCTTCACGCTCCATGTGGAACTTTGTGCAGCGGTGTTCACAGTAGTAATGGATAAGAAATGCAAGGGAGGCGCAGAGAAACTGCACGAAAAAAAGAAACGAGTTCTTCAAACGGATGCTGCGAAATGTGTCAAACTGACTGACATGTTCCCAACAGCAGGCCCTTCATCTGCTCCGGTGTCTGGTGTAAAATATGGTGGTGGTGGTTGTAGTCAGTGACGTGCGGTAGAGTTCATAGCTGGTGAGGCACTGACGTCATCAGAGTCAGATTTACAAATATATACACTCTACAGAGTAGACTCGTTGCAAAGTGCTGAAGGAGACTGATTGAGCCAAATAAATTCACCAAGAGACATGGAAAAATATTGATTATTTGATGAAAAAAATTGTCATTTGATTGGTAACAGTTTATGAGTTATGATGGATTTCTGCATTTGTAACACATTCTAAAACTATAACCCACATTATGCACATTTTATCACAAAAACAAAACATGAATAAGTATCGCTGTCTTACCTCTACTTATAATTTAAGTCCCTGTGGCGCTCTTTCTGAACAAAAATATCATCATTTTCCGGTAAAAGTTCTCTTTATCTTCTTCAGTTTTAAAAGTCTCTCAGTCTCAGTGGAGCTCACTGCCAGGGAGGAAAGCCTTCCTTGATCAGTCCTGTTCCAGCTGTATGTTTAGAGTCTTTTTAGTGCTTTACTTGTTTAGCAAAACTCGCTAATAAAACATCAATAACTTGTTTTGACTCTACTATTTGGGGATCACGAGCGGTGCCCCTTGAGCGCCCCCTGCCTAGTGGCCAAGGAACTGCTGGCCTCACCTACAACCAGTTCTTTGCTGTTTATGATCGGCCAGCACCACGAAAACATGTTATCTGCACACAGTTTGATGACCAAAACACAATTCGTAATCCACATATATTAAATTGTGGAAAATCAGTTCATAACTGTTTGAACAATTGAATTTATGATCTAGAGACAGGAAGATGCATTCACAGAATGGAAGTCAGCGCAGTTACCATGGGATTGCGCAATCCCAGGGGAGGCCAAGCTCGCTGCGGCCTCACCGGCTTCGCTATGAAGCGCCACCAAGGATTTACATGAAAAATAGCGAAAAGTCTGCGATTTTAAAGAAAATATGATCAAAAATTAGGAAATTAGATAAATAAAATACTTATTACAAATGACTGAGTAAATCAAAATTTATATTATGTTATTATATATTTTCTTTCTTTCCATGATGACAAGTGAGGCATTTCTCTGGTTCATTTTGTCATTGGCATCCTCTTTTACACAGTGAGTGCACATTAGTCCAATGTTACCCTACAGTATCTGGAAGACTGAATAGATCTGATGAGCAACTTACAATAACTTCTTATAATGATGTAACGTGATAATATGTGTGATTGACCGTGACACCTCTCTTTCTCTCTCTCTCTCTCTGATCTAAGAATAGTTGCTGTGCTGTGGTGGAGTTTACATTTTACAGTGTTAATAAATTAAGATTTTGGAAGTATTTTAAGTGTCCACTCACTAATTTCCATTATCCTGACTTCAAGGTATTGCACAGTTGGTATTGCACAGTTGGTATACACATTCAGTACACAAAAAAAATGTGGTGGGCCAGTCTAATCCAAAATGCCAGGGCCAATTTTTTGTCCCAATCCACCCCTGATGACATGTTTCATGATTTGGCGCTATATAAATAAAAACTGAAATGTATTGAACAAGAGTTTGTCAGTTTTCAAGCAGGATTTGTATATCTGTTCAACTTAAATATACAAGGAAACCAAAGAGTTAAGATCACTTACTTACCAAGAGAAATTCCTTTGGGGTTTATTTGTGGTCTCTTGCTGCCCCCTGCTGGACAAGTATGATCAAATACATATGCTTTACATGTCAACTTGGTATCAAAATTCAGATTTCAATCTAAAATGGCTTACTTCCTGTGATACTTGCAGTATGACATTAATTGTAAATTCTGAGCGTCTTGCTGAGATCTACAACTGTACAAAATTTCATTACTCTACGATGAAGTAAGTGAATACCAAAGGGTCCTTTGAAATTTGCTTGGTGGCGCTATAGAGAAACTAAGTCCTGCTCACTAAAGTTTGTTAAGGATTCCTGTTGGGGGGTGGATAAGGATGCATCCAAATGAGTTTTAAGCAGCTCGGCCCAAAACTGTGGAATTCAGAGCCAAACGTATGCCAGCAGCGTTTGAGGTGAATATGCCACGCCGCCACGCCCCCCTGCTCCATCCAATCCAGTTGAGCCTGAAATCCACAACATACCAACATGTGTTCTGTCTGTGGACACAGTTTCATGTTGATTAGCTCAGAGGGGTAACATAGCGACCGCTTACAACAAAACATGACACTTCCTGTTGTCAGGGGGCGTGGCCTAATCAATGTCATCATTTGACCATTGGATATTATAGGAGACCTGATGGTGATCAATTACTGAAAGTTTGATGCCTCTGTGTGTTTCTGTGTAGGAGATATAACAGTTTTATTTTTTGTGGCGAGTAGGTGAACTTTGACCCCTGCTAATGCCCCTTCAACAAGCTCAAAAACTCACAGTTTTGATAACTTTTAATTGGCCATGCCTTATGATCAGACTGCCCGAGTTTCAAGCCGCTCGCTAAAAATCTCTAGGAGGAGATCCATCAAATACCAATGCTATAAACGTCAAAAATGGGGTCAAAATCAGACATTCAATCTAAAATGGCCAACTTCCTGTGATATTTACACTATGACATTAATTGTAAATTCTGAGCGTCTTGGTGAGCTCTACCACTGTACCAAATCTCATGTCTCTACGATGAAGTAAGTGAATAGCAAAGGGTCCTTTGAAAATTGCTAAGTGGCGCCGTTGAGGCATTAGGTCACGCCCACCAAAATTTCTTATGGATTCCTGTTGGGGGGTGGATAAGGATGCATCCAAGTGAGTTTTATGCAGCTCGGCCCAAAAATGTGGAATTCAGAGCCAAACGTATGGCAGCGGCGTTTGAGGTGACTTCACCACGCCGCCACGCTCTCCTGCTCCATCGAATCGACTTGGGGCTGGAATCCACAACACAACAACATGTCTTCTGTCTGTGGACACAGTTTCATGTTGATTAGCTCAGAGGGGTAACATAGCGACCGTTTACAGCAAAACATGACACTTCCTGTTGTCAGGGGGTGTGGCCTAAGTGATGTCATCATTTGACCATTGGATATTATAGGAGACCTGATGATGATTAATCACAGAAAGTTTGGTGCCTCTGTGTGTTTCTGTGTAGGAGATATAACACTTTTATTTTTTGTGGCGAATAGGTGAACTTTGACCCCTGCCAACGCCCCTTCAGCATGCTCAAAAACTCACCGTTTTGATAACTTTTGATTGGCCATGCCTTATGATCAGACTGCCCGAGTTTCAAGCCGATCGCTCGATATCTCTAGGAGGAGTTAGATCTTATACCGATGCTGTAACTGTCAAAATTGAGGTCAAAATCAGACTTTCAATCTAAAATGGCCGACTTCCTGTGATATTTACACTATGACATTAATTGTAAATTCTGAGCGTCTTGGTGAGCTCTACAACTGTACCAAATTTCATGTCTCTACGACGAAGTAAGTGAATAGCAAAGGGTCCTTTGAAAATTTCTAGGTGGCGCCGTTGAGGCATTTTTCTTTAGATTTTTGTGACGACCTTAAAATACAAAATTTTTAAACAGTCACCATGCATCTGCCAAGTTTGGTGAGTTTTTGAAAATGAGAAAGCCCCCAAAAAGGCCCCTCTTTAGGGGGGCAGAATAATAATAATAATAATAATTAAAGCCGCAAGCGGCGATGAGCGGCCCTCGCAGCCAAGCACCGCTGGGGTACGCGCACCTCCTGCCGCCAGCCACCGCAGAAGCTGTCACGCATTTTCCCCGCCCGTCCACTGGGCGATTCACACGAACCCTTTCGGCAGCGCTCCCCCACGACTCACAAAAAATCTGGTGCAGATTGGTGGATGCAGCGAGGAGATACAGCCGTTGAATAATGATAATGCATTTGGCCACCGGGCCGGACCGCTGGGGTTGTAAAGAGATGACATGTTGGAACTATATAAATAAAATTGGATTGAATTAATTTGTCTTTATATAAAACACATGAGTTGCCTCTTGGCATGGCATGCACTAATATATATATATATATATATATATATATATATATATATATATATATATATATATATATATATATATATATATATATATATATATATATACATACACACATTTGACCTAATAAAATACATTATTCATGTTTTTATTAGGTCAAATGCAATAATTCAATTCAATTTTATTTATATAGCGCCAAATCATGAAACATGTCATCTCAAGGCACTTTACAAAGTTACGTTCAATCATATTATACATATTGGGTCAGATTATACAGATTGGTCAAAAATGTTCCTATATAAGGAAACCAGTTGATACATATTGGGTCAGATTATACAGATTGGTCAAAAATGTTCCTATATAAGGAAACCGGTTGATTGCATCAAAGTCTCGACAAGCAGCATTCACTCCTGGAGAAGCGTAGAGCCACAGGGAGAGTCGTCTGCATTGTACATGGCTTTGCTGCTATCCCTCATACTGAGCAAGCATGAAGCGACAGTGGGAAGAAAAACTCCCCATTAACGGGAAGGAAAACCTCCAGCAGAACCGGGCTCAGTATGAACGGTCATCTGCCTCGACCGACTGGGGGTTACAGAAGACAGAGCAGAGACACAACAAGAGAGAAAAAAAAAGCACAGAAGCACACATTGATCCAGTAATCTGTTCTACATTAGATGGTAGTAACGGGTGAGCCGTCTTCTTTGGATGATGTCACAGTTAACAGAACGCCAGACCAGGTGTACCTACTATGAAGATAAAAGAGAGAAACAGAAAATTAAAGCAGAAATGACAACACGTAATGCATAATTGAAGAACAGTAGAACTCTATAGAGTGAGAAAATTAGATCCTGACGTCCTCCAGTAGCCTAAGCCTATAGCAGTAAAACTATAAAAGGTAGCTCAGAGTAACATGAGCCACTCTAGTTATAAGCTTTGTCAAAAAGGAAGGTTTTAAGATTAGTCTTAAAAGTAGACAGGGTGTCTGCTTCACGGACCAAAACTGGGAATTGGTTCCACAGGAGAGGAGCCTGATAGCTAAAGGATCTGCCTCCCATTCTACTTTTAGAGACTCTAGGAACCACCAGCAGACCTGCAGTCTGAGAGCAAAGTGCTCTGTTAGGAACATACGGGGTAATCAGAGCTCTGATATATGATGGAGCTTGATTATTAAGGGCTTTATACGTTAGAAGAAGAATTTTAAATTCTATTTTTGATTTCACAGGAAGCCAATGAAGGGAAGCTAAAATTGGAGAAATATGATCCCGCTTGTTGATTTTCATCAGAACTCTTGCTGCAGCATTTTGGATCAGCTGAAGGCTTTGAACTGCAGTTTGTGGACTTCCTGATAGTAACGAATTGCAATAGTCCAGCCTTGAAGTAACAAATGCATGGACTAGTTTTTCAGCATCACTCCTGGACAGAATGTTTCTAATTTTGGCGATATTCCGGAGGTGAAAAAAGGAAACTCTGGAAACCTGTTTAATATGGGATTTAAATGACATGTCTTGGTCAAAAATAACACCAAGGTTTTTTACTTTATTACCAGAGGCCAAGTTAATGCCATCCAGATTTGTCACGATTTGGGTTTTGTCTTGGTTTATGTTATCAGATTTATTAGTTAAGTTTCTGATTTTGGGGTCTTGTTTGGTTTTGATTTAGACATGTTTTTCTGTTTAGGTTACCTGTTTTCCACCTGTCACTTTATCAGCTCTGTTCGGTCTCCCCTCAGCAATCTGTCAGCTTTCTTGCTAAGTTAACGAGCCACGGTGAGTTTAGTTCCAGCATTCTTTTCTTGATTGACCTGTTGATGATAACCCGAGAGCCTTTTGATTCTGAGCCAGCCTGTTCCCTGATCTGTTTTTCCTGCCCTGTCTGACTGATTTACCGGTTTACCGACTAGTTTCTGTCCCATGATTATCCGAGCTTGCTTTGCCCTGTCTGTACCTCTGCCTATTTTGGACTGCTTTTTGTGTACCGGATTTTGGACCGCCCTTTTGACTATTGAGCCCGCCTGTCCCTGTTTTCATTATTAAAATCCTGTTTTTTGCCTTAACCTCACTTGTTGGGTTTGAATACTGGGTTGCCTGATTCACGATCATAACAGAATGATCTGGCCCACTAAAACCTATCGCCCAACAAGTTTTTAGAGGTTTTTTTTTTTTCCCCTCCACACGCTATGGCTTGGGAGGGTTCCAGATTGGCGTTCTGTCCCCCTGGTGTCGGTCCCAGACGCCATCTCTCCAGCAGCCGCAGCAGCAGTAACCCGCTGCCTGCTCCGAGTTTACGATTGGGAGGGCTCTTTGTCACAAATTCAGATTCAACTCAGAATAGAAGGGATCACTCACCCAGCGACACCGCTGTCGGCTCTGCCCATGGGTTTTATCCAGAACCAACTTTGTTTATGGAGGTCGAAGCGGAGGTGGTGCGGGATCTTCGCCCGGATCTTTTTTTCTCTCTCCCTCCAGAGGAGGAGATGCAGGGAACGCTGTGGGCTCCGCCGATCCCGGCTCTACCGACAGGATCAAACCTCCAGCAAGTCCTGCCGTCCCGCCGTCGGAGGAGGGGACGGAAACCTGTGGGTCGCTCCTTCACCCGTTCTGTTCGGCCGACAGGCGAGTCAGTACCGCGCCCGTCCGTTGCCACTTCCTGCCCAGTGGATCGGAGTCCGGTGCTTCCCAGAGCTGAGCAGCCCACAGCGCCTCCTGTTGGCGCTCGTGATGCTGAGGATCTGGCGCTGGAGGACCAGTTAAGAGCTTTTGCCCCTATTATTAAGGACCTTAGGGAGGCTCTTTTCTGCCGGTATTCAGAGGAGCTGGAGGCAAAATTAAAGGAGGTCGAGGGGCACTATAGAGCAGCTCTCCAGGGTTTCTATAGTGGACTCAATCCTGTCCCCAAGGGTCCAGCCGACGCCCCGGCACCTGCACCTGTCCCAGAGGACCCGCCTCCTACCTCAGCTCCAGTGCCGGCCTCCGGCAGCTATAAGGCAGCACTGTCTGCGCAGCCGGTCCAAGACGCTGCAACCCCGGAGGGTCCGCAGCCGGCCCAAGACGCTGCAACCCCGGAGGCTCCGCAGCCGGCCCAAGACGCTGCAACCCCGGAGGCTCCGCAGCCGGCCCGAGACGCTGCAACCCCGGAGGCTCCGCAGCCGGCCCGAGACGCTGCAACCCCGGAGGCTCCGCAGCCGGCCCGAGACGCTGCAACCCAGGAGGGTCCGCAGCCGGCCCGAGACGCTGCAACCCAGGAGGGTCCGCAGCCGGCCCGAGACGCTGCAACCCAGGAGGGTCCGCAGCCGGGCCGAGACGCTGCAACCCAGGGGGGTCCGCCGCCGGCCCGCGACGTGGGAACCCAGGAGGGTCCGCCGCCGGTCTGCGACGTGGGAACCCAGGAGGGTCCGCCGCCAGTCTGCGACGTGGGAACCCAGGAGGGTCCGCCGCCAGTATGCGACGTGGGAACCCAGGAGGGTCCGCCGCCAGTATGCGACGTGGGAACCCAGGAGGGTCTACCACAGGCCCACGATGAGGGGGTTCAGACGAGCCCTCTTTCAGGCCGCAACTCGGGGGCTCATCGGGACACTGGGCGCCGTGGCCCTCGCCCAGACGACAAGCGGCGCCGTGGCCCTCGCCCAGACGACAAGCGGCGCCGTGGCCCTCGCCCAGACGACAAGCGGCGCCGTGGCCCTCGCCCAGACGACAAGCGGCGTCGTGGCCCTCGCCCGAACGACAAGCTCCGTCGGGGGCCTCGCCGAGAAGACAAGCACCCAGAGCCCCATGGAGACTTAGAGGCCCCTGGACCTCTTCGGAAGCTCTTACCCCCTCATCTTTGGCTTGACAGCCAATTTCCCAAGTGGCTGACCAAACTGTCTTTGTCGGAGGTTCTGGAAGGGTTATTGATGAGGTTCTGGGTGTTAAAGGGTCTGGGAGCATCTGAAGTCTGTAGCCCGGGGCCTCCTGAACCTGAAGTCTGTAGTCCGGGGCCTCCTGAACCTGAAGCCTGTAGCCCGGGGTCTCCTGAACCGGAAGCCTGTAGCCAGGGCCCGTCTGAACCTGAAGCCTGTAGCCAGGCCCCGTCTGAACCTGAAGCCTGTAGCCAGGCCCCGTCTGAACCTGTAGCCTGTAGCCAGGCCCCGTCTGAACCTGTAGCCTGTAGCCAGGCCCCGTCTGAACCTGTAGCCTGTAGCCAGGGGCCGTCTGAACCTGAAGCCAGTAGCCAGGGGCCGACTGAACCTGAAGCCAGTAGCCAGGGGCCGACTGAACCTGAAGCCAGTAGCCAGGGGCCGACTGAACCTGAACTCTGTAGCCAGGCTCCTCCTGAACTCTGTAGCCAGGCTCCTCCTGAACTCTGTAGCCAGGCTCCTCCTGAACTCTGTAGCCAGGCTCCTCCTGAACTCTGTAGCCAGGCGTCTCCTGAACTCTGTAGCCAGGCGCCTCCTGAACTCTGTAGCCAGACGCCTCCTGAACTCTTTAGCCAGGCCTCTCTTCTAGCTCTTAGTCCGGCGTTGTCTCCAGCCTTTAGTCCGGCGGCAGGTTCTGTTCTTTCTCTCTCCAGACGTCGGTTCCTGAGGGTCCGGTTCTACCGACGGTCCCCGAGGTTGCTGCTCGGCCGCCGGCCTATGAGAGACCTGCTCCGCCGCCGGCCTATGAGAGACCTGCTCCGCCACCGGCCGCCGGACATCTTTGCTAACCGGGGCCGTCCTTCAGGACACCCGCCGGATTACCTGTCTCACAGGGGTCGTCCGCCGGAGAACCTGACACGCCTAGGACGTCCGCCGGAGAACCTGACACGCCTAGGACGTCCGCCGGAGAACCTGACACGCCGAGGACGTCCGCCGGAGAACCTGACACGCCGAGGACGTCCGCCGGAGAACCTGACACGCCGAGGACGTCCGCCGGAGAACCTGACACGCCGAGACCGTCCTTCGGGACGTCCGCCGGAGAACCTGACACGCCGAGACCGTCCTTCGGGACATCCGCCGGACAACCTGACACGCCGAGGCCGTCCTTCGGGACGTCCGCCGAACAACCTGACACACCGAGGCCGTCCTCCTGGACGACCGCCTGAGAACCTGACTCGTCGGGGCCGTCCTCCTGGACGACCGCCTGAGAACCTGACTCGTCGGGGCCGTCCTCCTGGACGACCGCCTGAGAACCTGACTCGTCGGGGCCGTCCTCCTGGACGACCGCCTGAGAACCTGACTCGTCGGGGCCGTCCTCCTGGACGCCCGCCTGAGAACTTGACTCGTCTTGTTTTGTTTGAGTTTTTATTTGGACATTTATTTGACTCTAGCCCTCCATCCTGTACCTCCCTCCACCCACCCGAGCTAGTCTGTTTTGTTTCTGAGGCCGTCTGGAATCCGGCCTTGAGGAGGGGGTTCTGTCACGATTTGGGTTTTGTCTTGGTTTATGTTATCAGATTTATTAGTTAAGTTTCTGATTTTGGGGTCTTGTTTGGTTTTGATTTAGACATGTTTTTCTGTTTAGGTTACCTGTTTTCCACCTGTCACTTTATCAGCTCTGTTCGGTCTCCCCTCAGCAATCTGTCAGCTTTCTTGCTAAGTTAACGAGCCACGGTGAGTTTAGTTCCAGCATTCTTTTCTTGATTGACCTGTTGATGATAACCCGAGAGCCTTTTGATTCTGAGCCAGCCTGTTCCCTGATCTGTTTTTCCTGCCCTGTCTGACTGATTTACCGGTTTACCGACTAGTTTCTGTCCCATGATTATCCGAGCTTGCTTTGCCCTGTCTGTACCTCTGCCTATTTTGGACTGCTTTTTGTGTACCGGATTTTGGACCGCCCTTTTGACTATTGAGCCCGCCTGTCCCTGTTTTCATTATTAAAATCCTGTTTTTTGCCTTAACCTCACTTGTTGGGTTTGAATACTGGGTTGCCTGATTCACGATCATAACAAGATTAAGTGATTGGTTAAGAAGTTTATTTTTTGAGGACTCTGGCCCAAAGATTACAACTTCGGTCTTGTCAGAATTTAGATGCAGGAAATTTAAAGTCATCCAGCTTTTGATGTCATCAAGACATGACTGCAGTTGAAGTAATTGATTGGATTCATCAGGATTTATGGATAAATATAGCTGAGTGTCATCAGCATAACAGTGGAAATTAATCCCATGCTGTCTGATAATTTTGCCGATCGGAAGCATATATTTAGTAAAGAGAATTGGTCCAAGGACTGAACCCTGTGGTACTCCACAGGTGACCCTAGAGTTTAAGGAAGATTTATTATTAACATGAACAAACTGGAATCTGTCCGACAGATAAGATTTAAACCAGCCTAATGCTTTTCCCTTAATCCCTACAGTATGCTCAAGTCTTTGCAGGAGAATATTTTGATCAACTGTATCAAATGCAGTACTGAGATCTAACAGGACAAGTACAGACACAAGTCCATTATCTGAGGCCATGAGAATATCATTAGTGACCTTCACCAGAGCTGTTTCAGTGCTATGATGAGCTCTGAAGCCTGACTGAAACTCCTCAAGTAGGTCATTGCTTTGTAAATGTTCACAAAGTTGATTAGCAACTACTTTCTCAAGAATTTTAGATAAGAAAAGAAGATTAGATATAGGTCTGTAGTTTACTAGCTCATCTTGATCAAGAGAAGGTTTCTTAAGTAAAGGTTTAATAACAGCTACTTTAAAAACCTGTGGTACATATCCATTTACTAAGGATAGATTAATCATGTCTAAAATAGGACCACTGATCAAAGGGAATACCTCCTTAAACAACTTAGTTGGGATTGGGTCTAACACACAGGTAGAAGTTTTAGATGAAGCTAAGATTTTAGATAGCTCAGAAAGCTCTACTGCTTCTAAACAGTTCAAACACTGTGCAGGTTCTAAAGATTCCTCCAATGCTGCCTTACTTATAATAGATAATAGATATAATAGATTGTATTTTACGTATCAGGTACATAATACACACACACACACATACGATATTATACGTAATATAATAACCATTATAACAATTTAAGAAACTAGTTATAATGGTTATATATCAAAAAAGAACATGGAACACAAAAAACATGGTCCATCATATGGGAAGGAGGGACCTGTTGGACCTTTCTATTGCATCCCCTGTCCCTTGATCCGATCAGCCATTTCGACACTGCCCTCTCCAAATCCTTCCTGGTGATCTGTCTGGTTAATGTGTTGTTCTTTAAAGCTCCTGCGGGAAACATATCTTATGGTCACTTTATATGTACCAACACAACTCTCAACTACAATTGTAAAGTCAACTATGTTAAGGTGAAATTTACCAACAAATGATCAGTTTTATATCAATTACCCAAGATTTAAATTGTAATTTTGGGTGAAGTATCCCTTTACATAATTGACTTTACAAACCTGCAAACGTCAGAATGAACTGGGAAAAAGCTAAGAAAAAAAGATCAAAATTCAAAGCTGACTGGCCAAGGCTGTCACATTTTTTTACTTCTTTCTAAAATCTGGCTTTATTAAATTGCCCATAAAAAAATTAAAAACCAAGGAAAAATTACAAAATGTAATTTTTTTGATAAGAACAGCTGTTGACTGGAAGATCTGTGCAAGAAAATCTTGAAAACATTTCTTATATGATAACATTTCTGGAGCACCTGTTTTGAGGGGACATTTATGTCCTTAAGGTGAGGGTATTATTGACATTAGAAAATTAAATTCATAACATACATAAATTTCCCTCGACAGACACAAATATCCAAAAGTTACTATATTACAGTTATTATCCATTATGCACTTACCAAATATGACTTCAAACAGATTTAAAGTCCTGAATTCCTACTTTCCATTCCAGCCCACAAAGTTGTACTGCCTTGACAGGCCATAGTCCATGATGAAGAACATCATACGTCTTGTGGCCTCATCCACAGTCCTCCCACCAATGTCTGACACTGCTGTGACCTAAGGGGGAACAAAAACAGTTCAAAGCTAATTAATTTTTATATCTTACAGGAGTAAACACGATGCAAAGACAAACTCTGGGTCTAGATTATTTCCATTGTTGATTAATCTATTGATTATTTTAACAATTAATTGATTGGTTGCTATAATAATAAAATGTTACAAAATTTTGAAAAATGTCAGTGTTTCCCAAATCTCTTGTTCTGTCAACAAAACATGGAGATACTCAGTTTATTGCTTAAGACTTTTTATGACTCTGTGGTGGCCTCAGCCCTTCTCTACGCTGTCGTCTGCTGGGCTCCAGGCAGCGCAGAACGGGACCGAATGAGTCTGAATAAGCTGGTGAGGAAGGCCACTTCTGTCCTGGGCTGCACTCTGGACTCAGCGGAGGAAGTAGCTGAGAGGAGGGTGTTGTCCAAGTTCACATCCATCATGGACAACACCTTCCACCCCCTGCGCCAGACTGTAGAGCAGCTGAGCAGCTCCTTTAGTGGCAGACTTAGACACCCTGTCTGTAAAAAGGAGCGCTACCGCAAGTCATTCATTCCTGCTGCTATCAGAATATACAGTGCTGCACTGTAACTGTAACCAATGTGCAATAATCTAATTCACTGTGCGATAACCCGTGCAATAATCCTGAAAGAAGTGACTTCTGCTGCTATCAGTAACTGTAACCACAACTGTTATAACTTTGGGCAATAACTAATGTGCAATAATCTATTTAATACACTGTGCTATAACCTGTCCAATGATCCAAAGAACTTCTGCTGCTATCACCGGGTATATATGTCAGTACATGTGTATGTAGGCATATGTATGTGTCACAGGACAGGTTGCCCTGTGACTGGCAACCTTTCCAGGATGGACGAGCCCCCACCCCCCACGACCCCGTGTGACGCCGAGCTGCGTTTCCCCATCAGATACGGCTTGACTTCACACCTGTAGGGAAAAGCCGGTATAAATCGATGAAGGATGGGATGTTAATTTTTTAAAAAGTTTAATAAAATTGCTCAAAGTTTATCAGAAAAAAACATAACTTGCTTTTAAATATGGACATTTTTAATAAGCAAAATGTTAATGTATTTCGTAAAGTTATTGTTGAAGTTAATCTTGGCTGCAGTACTCTGTTTGGCAGATGTTTTGGGGTTGGAGTAAAATGAGTCCATAGATCCACAGACAGGAGGCTTGTTCAGTGGTTTCTAGTACGACTTGCTTCTGCAGTGTCGCTCAACTGCGTGTAAAAATAAAAAAAATTACTTCATAAAAGCTCTCTGAGAATAACCTCTGGCCTCACCCAGTTAGAACCCGCTCTCCAGTCCATGTTGTAGCTGCAGTTTTTTTTTTTACGTCGTTTCCTTAATAATCTGTACAAATCAAAATCCTTGTCATTTTATTAAGAGTGTCGTGGTGCGCAGCGGCTCATCAGGTGGAGCTGCTGCATATTGACTGATAGCCGCTCTGACTGCAGCTCTGCCTTCTTTTGTTCAGAAAAGCGCAGGTGAAATTATTTAATTTATTATTTAACTTTTTCCAAATCGGACCCTGTCAAATGCGGGACAAATGCGCGTCATGGTAAATTAGCCTTTACTCTTCGAATTTTAAATAAAGCGTTACAGCGAATATTGAGGAGGTCCCTGATTGGTTTATCAGCTAAGTTGCTGGAAGCCAGTGAATACACGCTGAAAGGTGACATGGCCACAGGTGGAAATAATTCATTAATTAACTGGAGCAGCGACAGTGTGTCTGTAGGCAGCTTACCGGGGGAAGTTGTTGTCAGATGGTCAATCCGCTCCACTTCCTGACTTGCTGGTTCGCATAAACCCAAAGAAAACCTTTGACCACCACTGCTTTCATTCATGCATCTGTGGCCAGTTTGAGATGTTCTTCCAAAAGTTATGATTGAACACCGATCATAACTTTTGGTCTACGTATACATCTCTGTGCTGGTAGCAAACGCAGAGCCATAGAGAGAAAGGCTCTGAGCCAGCGGAACCCGGATGTAAACAAGAGCCTTGCTCGTTAGCCTTAAGGCGCTAGCATTAGCGCTAATATTAGCGCCTTAAGGCACTAGAATTAGCCGCAGAACTGAGACTGCTCATCCCACCTCAAGTTGTGGTGGGGGATATTACACTACATGCATATATAATCCAAAAAGCCTTACCTGTTTGTCTGTTTCCCCTCCTAAATTCTCCAATGTGTGGTGCTAATGTTGTTAGCTGTGACATCACGGACTTCTTCCTCAGGCAAACGGACACGTTTCAGATTGTTGGAGTGCGCCCCCTGCTGTTGGGAAGTCTTCTTCTTCTCTTGATCTTTATGAACTTTCTCACAGTGTGTCATATACGTTCAACTGTCTGTTGTTCCTCACAATATTTACATATGCCAGTGTTATGCTTCCCTATTTTGAATAATGTACCATCTAATCCTGTGTGGGCAAATCTAAGTCTTGATATGAGATAAGATAAGATAGTCTTTATTGATCTCACATTGGAGAAATTCACTTGTCGGCTCAATAGTGTGTGTGTGTATATATATATATATATATATATATATATATATATATATATATATATATATATATATATATATATATATATATATATATATACACACATGTCTACATACACATGTACTGACATATATTCACTTGGTGAAAGCAGAAGAAGTTCTTCTGGATCCTTGCACAGGTTATAGCACAGTGTATTAAATAGATTATTGCACATTAGTTATTGCCCAAAGTCATAACAGTTGTGGTTATATAGAACAGATTACTGGATCACTGTGTGCTTCTGTGCTTTTTTTGTCTGTCTTGTTGTGTCTCTGCTCTGTCTTCTGTAACCCCCAGTCGGTCGAGGCAGATGACCGTTCATACTGAGCCCGGTTCTGCTGGAGGTTTGTCCTTCATGTTAATGAAGGAGGTTTTTTTCCCCTGTTGCTTCATGCTTGCTCAGTATGAGGGATTGTTGCAAAGCCATGGACAATGCAGACAACTCTCCCTGTGACTCTACGCTTCTTCAGGAGGAAATGCTGCTTGTCAAGACTTTTATGCAATCAACTGGTTCCCTTATATAGGATTAAAGAATCAAAGCTTCTTTCTTTTAAAGGCCAGCTAAAGATATTTTAAAGCTGCTTCCACTTTTGGACGAATGTGTATGAATGGTTTGGTAAAATATGTACCGTGACTTACAGATGACGCCCAAACATTTGGGTTTGCTGCCATCTAGTGTTGGAAATAATAAATGTTTTTTCCTTCAAAACACAATTCATGTTATAAATAATTGTCAAAAAAATATGGTTGGACGTAGCAAAAATGTTTTTGATAACTTTTGATCCTCTATGTGTGAGGAATTTTTTGGAGTAACTTTGAATGCCATAAGTGTAACGGTTTAGGAGTAGTTTATTCAAATGTAACACCCAAAAATATGGGAAAATGACATCTTTGATGAGAAATGAATGATTTCCTGTAGGAGGTAGCCCATTGCTTCAAGAGGCTTTTTTGTAGGGCCTATGAAGTTACATGCACTTACTGAGTTTCATAATTCTCAGACAAAGCATGGCTTGGGGCTTACTGATTTAATGCGTTTTTAATGGTTTTCCACAAACCTGATTTTTGCAATGCGACAGCTCAGGCAAATATGCATATTTCATAAAACCTTTGATAACTTTTAAAAGTCAATGTCTTAACTGCATGCTGAAAAAAATTGAAAGTAATAGGTTAAAATGCCTAGGACTAGTTCGTTAAAGTTTGAGGCAAAAACGGCCAATATTTTACCCTTTGACCCAAAATAGCAGACTTCCTGTGGGTTTTAGAGCATACACCCAAGAGACTTTTTTTCATAATTTTAAAAAACCTACCTAGGTAAAAAATTTCAGCTTTCTACGTGTTACGGTTTGGCCCAACTCACTCTAGTTGGCGCTGTTGAGCAGGTTTGCCACGCCCGTTTTCAATTACACTAAAATCATGCGATTTCTCACGGGGGACAATTTTGGGCAAAGTTTGGTGAGTTTTCATGCATGTTTAGGCCTCCAAAAAGCCGTTTCAAAAGTCACAAGAATAAATAATAATAATAATAATAATAATAATTAAAACCGCAAGCGGTGATGATCGGCCCTCGCAGCCAAGCGCCGCTCTGGCCTATGGGCCACCGCTAGGGTACGCGCACCTCCCGCCGCCAGCCACCGCAGAAGCTGTCATGCATTTTCCTCACCCATCTACCATGCAATACACACGTACGCGTTGGGCAGCGCTCCCCCACGACTCACAAAAAATCTGGTGCAGTTCGGTCGATGCACCGAGGAGACACAGCCGTTGAATAATGAAAATGCATTTGGCCACCGGGCCGGACTAAATCGTTCGGCCAGATCCGGCCCGCAGGCCGTACGTTTGACACCCCTGGTTTAAACATTAGTATACCAACTTAATCAAAGGTATCTTACTAGGTGTTAATCCAGCTTCATGTGAAAAGTTAACAATACCTTTTTAGTTATTTAAAGTTAATTATTTCATGTGTTTAAGGGTTTCGTTTCTTGCATTAAGACAGCTTTTATGAAAGTTTGACAGTTAAATTGGTGGATACACACCCAAAAGTAATAATGTAAAAGTGACACTTTAGCAATTGGAATATTGCTAAAGTAACACGTTAGCAATATTCCACATGTATATGTTGTGTACAAACTTTAGTAATTTCTAACAGACCACTTCACTCTCTGAAAGCAGGTCTGCTGGTGGTTCCTAGAGTCTCTAAAAGTAGAATGGGAGGCAGATCCTTTAGCTATCATGCTCCTCTCCAGTGGAACCAACTCCCAGTTTTGGTACGTGACGCAGACACCCTGTCTACTTTTAAGACTAATCCTAAAACTTTCCTTTTTCCATCCATCCATCGTCTTCCGCTTATCCGGGGTCAGGTCGCGGGGGTAGCAGCTTCAAGAGGGAGGCCCAGACCTTCCTCTCCCCAGCCACTTGGGCCACTTCCTCCGGGGGAATCCCAAAGCGTTCCCAGGCCAGCAGAGTCTCTCCAGCGTGTCCTGGGTCTTCCCCTGGGCCTCCTCCCGGTGGGATGTGCCCGGAACACCTCACCAGGGATGCGTCCAAGAGGCATCCTGACCAGATGCCCGAGTCACCTCAACTGGCTCCTCTCGACGTGGAGGAGCAGCGGCTCTACTCTGAGTCCTCCCCAGATGACTGAGCTCCTCACCCTATCTCTAAGGGAGAGCCCAGACACACTATGGAGAAAACTCATTTTGGCCACTTGTATCCGGGATCTCGTTCTTTCGGTCACGACCCAAAGCTCGTGACCATAGATGAGGGTAGGAACGTAGAACGACCGGTAAATCGAGAGCTTGGCCTTTTGGCTCAGCTCTCTCTTCACCACAACGGATCGGTACAGCGCCCGCTTCACAGCAGACGCTGCACCAATCCGCCTGTCGATCTCCCGCTCCATCTTCCCCTCATCTCTGAACAAGACCCCAAGATACTTGAACTCCTCCACTAGAAGCTGGCTCTTGGGACTTTCCTTTTTGACAAAGCTTATAGTTAGAGTGGTTCATGTTACCCTGAGCTACCTCTATAGTTATGCTGCTATAGGCTTAGGCTGCTGGAGGACATCAGGGTCTATTGTTCTTCAATTTTGCATGACTGTTGTCATTTCATCTTTTAACTTTCTGTTCTCTCTCTTTTATCTTCATAGTAGGTACACCTGGTCTGGCGTTCTGTTAGCTGTGACATCATCCAGGGAAGACAGATCACCTGTTATTACCATCTAATGTAAAACAGATTACTGGATCAATGTGTGCTTCTGTGCTTTTTTGTCTCTCTTGTTGTGTCTCTTCTCTCTCTTTTGTAACCCCCAGTCGGTCAAGGCAGATTACCGTTCATACTGAGCCCGGTTCTGATGGAGGTTTTTCCTTCCTGTTAATGGGGAGTTTTTTCTTCTGCTGTCACTTCATGCTTGATAAGTATGAGGGATTGCTGCAAAGCCATGTACAATGCAAACGACTCTCCCTGTGGCTCTACGCTTCTTCAGGAGTGAATGCTGCTTGTTACGACTTTGATGCAATTAACTGGTTCACTTATATAGGAATTTCTTTTACCAATCTGGATAATCTGACTTAATATGTATAATCTGATTGATTTTGACATTGTAAACTGCCTTTAGATGACATGTTTTATGATTTGGCGTTATATAAATAAAAACTGAAATGTATTGAACAAGAGTAAGTTTGTCAGTTTTCAAGCAGGATTTGTATATCTGTTCAAATTAAATATATAAGGAAACCAAAGAGTTAAGATCACTTACTTACCAAGAGAAATTCCTTTGGGGTTTATTTGTGGTCTCTTGCTGCCCCCTGCTGGACAAGTATGATCAAATACATATGCTTTACATGTCAACTTGGTATCAAAATTCAGATTTCAATCTAAAATGGCTTACTTCCTGTGATACTTGCAGTATGACATTAATTGTAAATTCTGAGCGTCTTGCTGAGATCTACAACTGTACAAAATTTCATTACTCTACGATGAAGTAAGTGAATACCAAAGGGTCCTTTGAAATTTGCTTGGTGGCGCTATAGAGAAACTAAGTCCTGCTCACTAAAGTTTGTTAAGGATTCCTGTTGGGGGGTGGATAAGGATGCATCCAAATGAGTTTTAAGCAGCTCGGCCCAAAACTGTGGAATTCAGAGCCAAACGTATGACAGCAGCGTTTGAGGTGAATATGCCACGCCGCCACGCCCCCCTGCTCCATCCAATCCAGTTGAGCCTGAAATCCACAACATACCAACATGTGTTCTGTCTGTGGACACAGTTTCATGTTGATTAGCTCAGAGGGGTAACATAGCGACCGCTTACAACAAAACATGACACTTCCTGTTGTCAGGGGGCGTGGCCTAAGCAATGTCATCATTTGACCATTGGATATTATAGGAGACCTGATGGTGATCAATCACTGAAAGTTTGATGCCTCTGTGTGTTTCTGTGTAGGAGATATAACAGTTTTATTTTTTGTGGCGAGTAGGTGAACTTTGACCCTTGCTAATGCCCCTTCAACAAGCTCAAAAACTCACCGTTTTGATAACTTTTAATTGGCCATGCCTTATGATCAGACTGCCCGAGTTTCAAGCCGCTCGCTAAAAATCTCTAGGAGGAGATCCATCAAATACCAATGCTATAAACGTCATAAATGGGGTCAAAATCAGACATTCAATCTAAAATGGCCAACTTCCTGTGATATTTACACTATGACATTAATTGTAAATTCTGAGCGTCTTGGTGAGCTCTACCACTGTACCAAATCTCATGTCTCTACGATGAAGTAAGTGAATAGCAAAGGGTCCTTTGAAAATTGCTAAGTGGCGCCGTTGAGGCATTAGGTCACGCCCACCAAAGTTTGTTATGGATTCCTGTTGGGGGGTGGATAAGGATGCATCCAAGTGAGTTTTATGCAGCTCGGCCCAAAAATGTGGAATTCAGAGCCAAACGTATGGCAGCGGCGTTTGAGGTGACTTCACCACGCCGCCACGCTCTCCTGCTCCATCGAATCGACTTGGGGCTGGAATCCACAACACAACAACATGTGTTCTGTCTGTGGACACAGTTTCATGTTGATTAGCTCAGAGGGGTAACATAGCGACCGTTTACAGCAAAACATGACACTTCCTGTTGTCAGGGGGTGTGGCCTAAGTGATGTCATCATTTGACCATTGGATATTATAGGAGACCTGATGATGATTAATCACAGAAAGTTTGGTGCCTCTGTGTGTTTCTGTGTAGGAGATATAACACTTTTATTTTTTGTGGCGAATAGGTGAACTTTGACCCCTGCCAACGCCCCTTCAGCATGCTCAAAAACTCACCGTTTTGATAACTTTTGATTGGCCATGCCTTATGATCAGACTGCCCGAGTTTCAAGCCGATCGCTCGATATCTCTAGGAGGAGTTAGATCTTATACCGATGCTGTAACTGTCAAACTTGAGGTCAAAATCAGACTTTCAATCTAAAATGGCCGACTTCCTGTGATATTTACACTATGACATTAATTGTAAATTCTGAGCGTCTTGGTGAGCTCTACAACTGTACCAAATTTCATGTCTCTACGACGAAGTAAGTGAATAGCAAAGGGTTCTTTGAAAATTTCTAGGTGGCGCCGTTGAGGCATTTTTCTTTAGATTTTTGTGACGACCTTAAAATACAAAATTTTTAAACAGTCACCATGCATCTGCAAAGTTTGGTGAGTTTTTGAAAATGAGAAAGCCCCCAAAAAGGCCCCTCTTTAGGGGGGCAGAATAATAATAATAATAATAATAATAATAATAATTAAAACCGCAAGCGGTGATGATCGGCCCTCGCAGCCAAGCGCCGCTCTGGCCTATGGGCCACCGCTAGGGTACGCGCACCTCCCACCGCCAGCCACAGCAGAAGCTGTCATGCATTTTCCTCGCCCGTCTACCATGCAATACACACGTACGCGTTGGGCAGCGCTCCCCACGACTCACAAAAAATCTGGTGCAGATCGGTCGATGCACCGAGGAGACACAGCCGTTGAATAATGATAATGCATTTGGCCACCGGGCCGGACTAAATCGTTCGGCGGGCCAGATCCGGCCCGCAGGCCGTACGTTTGACACCCCTGGTTTAAACATTAGTATACCAACTTAATCAAAGGTATCTTACTAGCTGTTAATCCAGCTTCATGTGAAAAGTTAACAAAACCTTTTTAGTTATTTAAAGTTAATTATTTCATGTGTTTAAGGGTTTCGTTTCTTGCATTAAGACAGCTTTTATGAAAGTTTGACAGTTAAATTGGTGGATACACACCCAAAAGTAATAATGTAAAAGTAACACTTTAGCAATTGGAATATTGCTAAAGTAACACGTTAGCAATATTCCACATGTGTATGTTGTGTACAAACTTTAGTAATTTCTAACAGACCACTTCACTCTCAGAAAGCAGGTCTGCTGGTGGTTCCTAAAGTCTGTAAAACCAGAATGATAGGCAGATCCTTTAGCTATCATGCTCCTCTCCAGTGGAACCAACTCCCAGTTTTGGTCCGTGACGCAGACACCCTGTCTACTTTTAAGACTAATCCTAAAACTTTCCTTTTTCCATCCATCCATCGTCTTCCGCTTATCCGGGGTCGGGTCGCGGGTGTAGCAGCTTCAAGAGGGAGGCCCAGACCTTCCTCTCCCCAACCACTTGGGCCACTTCCTCCGGGGGAATCCCAAAGCGTTCCCAGGCGAGCAGAGTCTCTCCAGCGTGTCCTGGGTCTTCCCCTGGGCCTCCTCCCGGTGGGATGTGCCCAGAACACCTCACCAGGGATGCGTCCAGGAGGCATCCTAACCAGATGCCCGAGCCACCTCAACTGGCTCCTCTCAATGTGGAGGAGCAGCGGCTCTACTCTGAGTCCTCCCCGGATGACTGAGCTCCTCACCCTATCTCTAAGGGAGAGCCCAGACACACTATGGAGAAAACTTATTTTGGCCGCTTGTATCCGGGATCTCGTTCTTTCGGTCACGACCCAAAGCTCGTGACCATAGATGAGGGTAGGAACGTAGATCGACCGGTAAATCGAGAGCTTCGCCTTTTGGCTCACCTCTCTCTTCACCACAACGGATCGCTACAGCGCCCGCTTCACAGCAGACGTTGCACCAATCCGCCTGTCGATCTCCCGCTCCATCTTCCCCTCATTCGTGAACAAGACCCCAAGATACTTGAACTCCTCCACTAGAAGCTGGCTCTTGGGACTTTCCTTTTTGACAAAGCTTATAGTTAGAGTGGTTCATGTTACCCTGAGCTACCTCTATAGTTATGCTGCTATAGGCTTAGGCTGCTGGAGGACATCAGGGTCTATTGTTCTTCAATTTTGCATGACTGTTGTCATTTTAGCTTTTAACTTTCTGTTCTCTCTCTTTTATCTTCATAGTAGGTACACCTGGTCTGGCGTTCTGTTAGCTGTGACATCATCCAGGGAAGACAGATCACCTGTTATTACCATCTAATGTAAAACAGATTACTGGATCAATGTGTGCTTCTGTGCTTTTTTGTCTCTCTTGTTGTGTCTCTGCTCTGTCTTTTGTAACCCCCAGTCGGTCAACGCAGATTACCGTTCATACTGAGCCCGCCTCTGATGGAGGTTTTTCCTTCCTGTTAATGGGGAGTTTTTTCTTCTGCTGTCACTTCATGCTTGATAAGTATGAGGGATTGCTGCAAAGCCATGTACAATGCAAACGACTCTCCCTGTGGCTCTACGCTTCTTCAGGAGTGAATGCTGCTTGTTACGACTTTGATGCAATCAACTGGTTCCCTTATATAGGAATTTATTTTACCAATCTGGATAATCTGACCTAATATGTATAATCTGATTGATTTTGACATTGTAAACTGCCTTTAGATGACATGCAGGCATGGACTGGTAATCGGGCGTACCGGGCATTTTCCCGGTGGGCCGACGTGCTGTTTGGGCCGGCAGACCCGACATGTATATAAATATGTATTATTATTATTATTATTAATTATTTTATATATCTGCCTCGTTATCATCCCTGACAGTCTAAAGGGCTAGGCCAATCATAAAGTAGAAAAACACCTTCACGCTCCATGTGGAACTTTGTGCAGCGGTGTTCACAGTAGTAATGGGAGGCGCAGAGAAACTGCACGAAAAAAAGAAACGAGTTCTTCAAACGGACGCTGCGAAATGTGTCAAACTCACTGACATGTTCCCTACAGCAGGCCCTTCATCTGCTCCGGTGTCTGATGTAAAATATGGTGGTGGTGGTCAGTGACGTGCGGTAGGGTTCATAGCTGGTGAGGCACTGACGTCATCAGAGTCAGATTTACAAATATATACACTCTACAGAGTAGACTCGTTGCAAAGTGCTGAAGGAGACTGATTGAGCCAAATAAATTCACCAAGATACATGGAAAAATATTGGTTCTTTGATGAAAAAAAATTGTCATTTGATTGGTAGCAGTTTATGAGTTATGATGGATTTCTGCATTTGTAACACATTCTAAAACTATAACCCACATTATGCACATTTTATCACAAAAACAAAACATGAATAAGTATCGCTGTCTTACCTCTACTTATAATTTAAGTCCCTGCGGCGCTCTTTCTGAACAAAAATATAATTTTCCGGTAAAAGTTCTCTTTATCTTCTTCAGATTTAAAACTCTCTTAGTCTCAGTGGAGCTCACTGCCAGGGAGGAAAGCCTTCCCTGATCAGTCCTGTTCCAGCTGTATGTTTAGAGTCTTTTTAGTGCTTTACTTGTTTAGCAAAACTCGCTAATAAAACATCAATAACTTGTTTTGACTCTACTATTTGGGGATCACGAGCGGTGCCCCTTGAGCGCCCCCTGCCTAGCGGCCAAGGAACTGCCGGCCTCACCTACAACCAGTTCTTTGCTGTTTATGATCGGCCAGCACCACGAAAACATGTTATCTGCACACAGTTTGATGACCAAAACACAATTCGTAATCCACATATATTAAATTGTGGAAAATCAGTTCATAACTGTTTGAACAATTGAATTTATGATCTAGAGACAGGAAGATGCATTCACAGAATGGAAGTCAGCACAGTTAACATGGGATTGCGCAATCCCAGGGGAGGCCAAGCTCGCTGCGGCCTCACCGGCTTCGCTATGAAGCGCCACCAAGGATTTACATGAAAAATAGCGAAAAGTCTGCGATTTTAAAGAAAATATGATCAAAAATTAGGAAATTAGATAAATAAAATACTTATTACAAATGACTGAGTAAATCAAAATTTATATTATGTTATTATATATTTTCTTTCTTTCCATGATGACAAGTGAGGCATTTCTCTGGTTCATTTTGTCATTGGCATCCTTTTTTACACAGTGAGTGCACATTAGTCCAATGTTACCCTACAGTATCTGGAAGACTGAATAGATCTGATGAGCAACTTACAATAACTTCTTATAATGATGTAACGTGATAATATGTGTGATTGACCGTGACACCTCTCTTTCTCTCTCTCTCTCTGATCTAAGAATAGTTGCTGTGCTGTGGTGGAGTTTACATTTTACAGTGTTACAGTTTTTTACAGTCGCTAGGACCCATTTTTCAATACTTAAGTCACTTTTTCAAAACTCTTCACACAGTTCTCCAAACCAACTTTCAGCTTGGCACAGCAGTTCATTTCACATTCAAAATGCACTAAAACTACCAAATCACTTCATACATATCTCAAATCAACACATTCTTCCATAACACTAGCAAAGGTTGACAGCCAACAAACACACTTTGTCACCCACAAAACAATGACCTAAAAAACACTAACAACATGTAGCATTATACAATCTCGGTTAATAATTCACTGCAATAGAGGTTACTGGAATGAATCAGACATGATGCAGAATGCTTCAATATATTTTATGTCTTTTATTTGTTTTTAGGATTAATTCCAAAATACAAGAATTTGTATTCACATCATCCACTGATACAGATACAATAGTAATGCTAATCTACTCGGTCTTCTCCATTTGGCCACAGGTTCTCATCCACATCACATCTTATGTCATCTAGGGCAATACACCTAGGAAAGAATCTTCTGGCATGCCTGATCCATCCCTGACAATCGTCTGCTGATATGTCCAGGTATCCAGCATTCATTGCGTCCAGGAGGGACATTTGATTATGTGGATGGTGGTCATAAACCTTCCACCTCCATGAGGAAAAGAATTCCTCTATGGGGTTGAGGAATGGAGAGTAAGGTGGGAGGAAAAGTGACACCATTCTGGGATGGGCTGCAAACCACTCGGTGACTGCACGAGAGTGGTGAAATGCCACATTGTCCCATACAATTATAAATGTTGGTGGATTTCTTCTCTCTGCATCCCTTTCCTCACCTAGCACAACCCTTCCATAGAGATCATGCAGGAACGCAAGGAGACGTTCAGTGTTGTATGGCCCAATTAGTGGTTTGTGTAACAGCAGTCCATCAGTGGATATTGCTGCGCACATTGTGATGCTGGCACCCCTCTGGCCCGGGACATCCACTGTGGCTCTCTTCCCAATCACATTCCTTCCTCGTCGCCGTGTTTTGGCCAGGTTGAAACCTGCCTCATCCACAAAGATGAAAATGTGGGGCGTTTGCCTGCCTTCAATCTCCATGACTCTCTATAATAAATCCACAAGGCAACATAAGCTGTTACAGTAGTAAACATTACCTAAAAAAAAATTATTTGTGTGTGTTTTGTTCAAAAACAGTTCTGTATTTTATTGTGATCTTACCTGGACATATTGGTTCCTGAGTTGCTTGACATGTTCAGAGTTCCTCTCAAAAGGCACAGTGTACAACTGTTTCATCCTTACCTGATGTTTTTTCAGGACTCTAGAAATAGTTGTGATGCTTACACTGTGAATATTTGCAAAAGTAATGTTGTCTGCCAAAACTGTGTCTCGAATCTCAGTGAGTTTTATGCCATTGTTTCTGATGACCATATCAACAATGGCAGTTTCCTGCACATCAGTGAGCATCCTTCCTCTCCCACCTGTGTGAGGTAACCGTTGAGTCCTAAGCAGAAATGCAGAAGCAATTACACACAAGTCTATTTACTTCTCTAATGTGCAACTCAGTCAAATGCCCTTGCAGAATACAAGTTACCTGTTGGTTTGCTGGAAAACTCTAACAATAGATGCCACTGTTGAGCGTTGCAGATTTGGCTGCACTCTCTGACCAGCCTCTCTCATTGAGAGACCATGATTTACTACATGATCAATTACAGTAGCTCTGATCTCATCTGAAACTACAGCTCTTGGTCTTCCTCTTATTCTTCTTCCACCACGCATACGTATTCCTCGCCCCCTCCCAGCCCCTCTTCTTCCTCTTTCAGCCACTTCTCTGTTTCTGGCTGGGTCCATGTTTACATCACAATACAAAACTATTCAGCAGTTGTCTCTTTTTGTAATGAAATTGAAAGAGTAACACCTGTGTAGATGTTCATCTACAATGAGAATCAGCTGTGGTTGGTCCAATTGTCCACTTATTTTTATAGCATTTAATTTTAAGATGTAAAATATATTTCATTAAAATATTCCTGTAGAAATGTAGGAAATTGCTGTCTTATTCAGTTTTGTATTATGTTATTGTTTTGAACATAAGTTTAACAGTTTTGAAAACAGTATGTAAGCATGTGCAAATTGTCCTGTAGGTACACAGAGTTTTGGCGGTTGTTGTGTCAAAGTGAGAAAAGAATTAATGTAATTTGAAAGATGTAGTTATTGAATGCATTTTGTGCCAAAGCAATGATAAATGATCCACAGTTTAGCCCACATATACTTCTGTTGTCCTCACTGTGTGAAGAGTTTTGAAAAAGTGACCTAAGTATTGAGAAATGTGTCCTAGCGACTGTAAAAAACTGTAATAAATTAAGATTTTGGAAGTATTTTAAGTGTCCACTCTCACTAATTTCCATTAACCTGGCCTCAAGGTATTGCACAGTTGGTATTGCAAAGTTGGTATACACATTCAGTACACAAAAAAAATGTGGTGGGCCAGTCTAATCCAAAATGCCAGGGCCGATTTTTTTGTCCCAGTCCACCCCTGATGACATGTTTTATGATTTGGCGTTATATAAATAAAAACTGAAATGTATTGAACAAGAGTAAGTTTGTCAGTTTTCAAGCAGGATTTGTATATCTGTTCAATTTAAATATATAAGGAAACCAAAGAGTTAAGATCACTTACTTACCAAGAGAAATTCCTTTGGGGTTTATTTGTGGTCTCTTGCTGCCCCCTGCTGGACAAGTATGATCAAATACATATGCTTTACATGTCAACTTGGTATCAAAATTCAGATTTCAATCTAAAATGGCTTACTTCCTGTGATACTTGCAGTATGACATTAATTGTAAATTCTGAGCGTCTTGCTGAGATCTACAACTGTACAAAATTTCATTACTCTACGATGAAGTAAGTGAATACCAAAGGGTCCTTTGAAATTTGCTTGGTGGCGCTATAGAGAAACTAAGTCCTGCTCACTAAAGTTTGTTAAGGATTCCTGTTGGGGGGTGGATAAGGAAGCATCCAAATGAGTTTTAAGCAGCTCGGCCCAAAACTGTGGAATTCAGAGCCAAACGTATGACAGCAGCGTTTGAGGTGAATATGCCACGCCGCCACGCCCCCCTGCTCCATCCAATCCAGTTGAGCCTGAAATCCACAACATACCAACATGTGTTCTGTCTGTGGACACAGTTTCATGTTGATTAGCTCAGAGGGGTAACATAGCGACCGCTTACAACAAAACATGACACTTCCTGTTGTCAGGGGGCGTGGCCTAAGCAATGTCATCATTTGACCATTGGATATTATAGGAGACCTGATGGTGATCAATCACTGAAAGTTTGATGCCTCTGTGTGTTTCTGTGTAGGAGATATAACACTTTTATTTTTTGTGGCGAGTAGGTGAACTTTGACCCCTGCTAATGCCCCTTCAGCATGCTCAAAAACTCACCGTTTTGATAACTTTTAATTGGCCATGCCTTATGATCAGACTGCCCGAGTTTCAAGCCGCTCGCTAAAAATCTCTAGGAGGAGATCCATCAAATACCAATGCTATAAACGTCAAAAATTGGGTCAAAATCAGACTTTCAGTCTAAAATGGCCAACTTCCTGTGATATTTGCACTATGACATTAATTGTAAATTCTGAGCGTCTTGTTGAGCTCTACCACTGTACCAAATCTCATGTCTCTACGATGAAGTAAGTGAATAGCAAAGGGTCCTTTGAAAATTGCTAAGTGGCGCTGTTGAGGCATTAGGTCACGCCCACCAAAATTTGTTATGGATTCCTGTTGGGGGGTGGATAAGGATGCATCCAAGTGAGTTTTATGCAGCTTGGCCCAAAAATGTGGAATTCAGAGCCAAACGTATGGCAGCGGCGTTTGAGGTGACTTCACCACGCCGTCACGCTCTCCTGCTCCATCGAATCGACTTGGGGCTGAAATCCACAACACAACAACATGTCTTCTGTCTCTGGACACAGTTTCATGTTGATTAGCTCAGAGGGGTAAGATAGCGACCGTTTACAGCAAAACATGACACTTCCTGTTGTCAGGGGGTGTGGCCTAAGTGATGTCATCATTTGACCATTGGATATTATAGGAGACCTGATGATGATTAATCACAGAAAGTTTGGTGCCTCTGTGTGTTTCTGTGTAGGAGATATAACACTTTTATTTTTTGTGGCGAATAGGTGAACTTTGACCCCTGCCAACGCCCCTTCAGCATGCTCAAAAACTCACCGTTTTGATAACTTTTGATTGGCCATGCCTTATGATCAGACTGCCCGAGTTTCAAGCCGATCGCTCAAAATCTCTAGGAGGAGATCCATCAAATACCAATGCTATAAACGTCAAAAATTGGGTCAAAATCAGACTTTCAGTCTAAAATGGCCAACTTCCTGTGATATTTGCACTATGACATTAATTGTAAATTCTGAGCGTCTTGTTGAGCTCTACAACTGTACCAAATTTCATGTCTCTACGACGAAGTAAGTGAATAGCAAAGGGTCCTTTGAAAATTTCTAGGTGGCGCCGTTGAGGCATTTTTCTTTAGATTTTTGTGACGACCTTAAAATACAAAATTTTTAAACAGTCACTATGCATCTGCCAAGTTTGGTGAGTTTTTGAAAATGAGAAAGCCCCCAAAAAGGCCCCTCTTTAGGGGGGCAGAATAATAAGAATAATAAAACCGCAAGCGGTGATGATCGGCCCTCGCAGCCAAGCGCCGCTCTGGCCTAAGGGCCACCGCTAGGGTACGCGCACCTCCCGCCGCCAGCCACCGCAGAAGCTGTCATGCATTTTCCTCACCCGTCTACCATGCCATACACACGTATGCGTTGGGCAGCGCTCCCCCACGACTCACAAAAAATCTGGTGCAGATCGGTCCATGCACCGAGGAGACACAGCCGTTGAATAATAAAAATGCATTTGGCCACCGGGCCGGACTAAATCGTTCGGCGGGCCAGATCCGGCCCGCAGGCCGTACGTTTGACACCCCTGGTTTAAACATTAGTATACCAACTTAATCAAAGGTATCTTACTAGCTGTTAATCCAGCTTCATGTGAAAAGTTAACAAAACCTTTTTAGTTATTTAAAGTTAATTATTTCATGTGTTTAAGGGTTTCGTTTCTTGCATTAAGACAGCTTTTATGAAAGTTTGACAGTTAAATTGGTGGATACACACCCAAAAGTAATAATGTAAAAGTAACACTTTGGCAATTGGAAAATTGCTAAAGTAACACGTTAGCAATATTCCACATGTGTATGTTGTGTACAAACTTTAGTAATTTCTAACAGACCACTTCACTCTCAGAAAGCAGGTCTGCTAGTGGTTCCTAAAGTCTGTAAAACCAGAATGGTAGGCAGATCCTTTAGTTATCAGGCTCCTCTCCAGTGGAACAAACTCCCAGTTTTGGTCCGTGACGCAGACACCCTGTCTACTTTTAAGACTAATCCTAAAACTTTCCTTTTTCCATCCATCCATCGTCTTCCACTTATCCGGGGTCAGGTCGCAGGGGCAGCTTCAAGAGGGAGCCCCAGACCTTCCTCTCCCCAGCCACTTGGGCCACTTCCTCCGGGGGAATCCCAAAGCGTTCCCAGGCCAGCATAGTCTCTCCAGCGTGTCCTGGGTCTTCCTCTGGGCCTCCTCCCGGTGGGACGTGCCAAGAACACCTCATCAGGGAGGCGTCCAGGAGGCATCCTAACCAGATGCCCGATCCACCTCAACTGGCTCCTCTCAATGTGGAGGAGCAGCGGCTCTACTCTGAGTCCTCCCCGGATGACTGAGCTCCTCACCCTATCTCTAAGGGAGAGCCCAGACACACTATGGAGAAAACTCATTTTGGCCGCTTGTATCCGGGATTTCGTTCTTTCGGTCACGACCCAAAGCTCGTGACCATAGATGAGGGTAGGAACGTAGATCGACTGGTAAATCGAGAGCTTGGCCTTTTGGCTCAGCTCTCTCTTCACCACAACGGATCGGTACAGCGCACGCTTCACAGCAGACGTCGCACCAATCCGCCTGTCGATCTCCCGCTCCATCTTCCCCTCATTCGTGAACAAGACCCCAAGATACTTGAACTCCTCCACTAGAAGCTGGCTCTTGGGACTTTCCTTTTTGACAAAGATTATAGTTAGAGTGGTTCATGTTACCCCGAGCTACCTCTATAGTTATGCTGCTATAGGCTTAGGCTGCTGGAGGACATCAGGGTCTATTGTTCTTCAATTTTGCATGACTGTTGTCATTTCAGCTTTTACCTTTTTGTTTTTTCTATTTTTTCTTCATAGTAGGTACCCCTGGTCTGGCGTTCTGTTAGCTGTGACATCATTCAGGGAAGACAGATCACCTGCTATTACCATCTAATGTAAAACACATTACTGGATCAATGTGTGCTTCTGTGCTTTTTTGTCTGTCTTGTTGTGTCTCTTCTCTCTCTTTTGTAACCCCCAGTCGGTCAAGGCAGATTACCGTTCATACTGAGCCCGGTTCGGCTGGAGGTTTTTCCTTCCTGTTAATGGGGAGTTTTTCCTTCTGCTGTCACTTCATGCTTGATCAGTATGAGGGATTGCTGCTAAGCCATGTACAATGCAAACGACTCTCCCTGTGGCTCTACGCTTCTTCAGGAGTCAATGCTGCTTGTTACGACTTTGATGAAATCAACTGGTTCCCTTATATAGGAATTTCTTTTACCAATCTGGATAATCTGACTTAATATGTATAATCTGATTGATTTTGACATTGTAAACTGCCTTTAGATGACATGCAGGCCGGCAGACCCGACATGTATATTAATAATATGTATTATTATTATTAATATTATTATTATTTTATATATCTGCCTCGTTATATTTGCATAATGCATGAAGAAAAATATCAGCAGCGCAAGAGTCTGTTCCGATCATCCAGCCCTTACCACAGGCTACTGCAGCCCATTGGTTATCATCCCTGACAGTCTAAAGGGCTAGGCCAATCATAAAGTAGAAAAACACCTTCACGCTCCATGTGGAACTTTGTGCAGCGGTGTTCACAGTAGTAATGGATAAGAAACGCAAGGGAGGCGCAGAGAAACTGCACGAAAAAAAGAAACGAGTTCTTCAAACGGACGCTGCGAAATGTGTCAAACTGACTGACATGTTCCCAACAGCAGGCCCTTCATCTGCTCCGGTGTCTGGTGTAAAATATGGTGGTGGTTGTAGTCAGTGACGTGCGGTAGAGAGTGACACGGGAGTGGATTTTCACTCCTGTCCCGTCCCACTCCCACTGATAAAAATTGTGTCCCGTCCCAATCCCGGGCCAGAGTAGAAAAAAAAAATCCTGTCCCGTCCCGCTCCTGGTAAAATTACTCCCACTCCCATCCCGCTCCCACTCAGAATGACTCCCGCTCCTGCCCTACTCCCATTCTTGTTGTCTTCATTAAGTTTTCTGGAAATACATTAAACCTGAATGTCTATGAAGGGTCAGTTAAGTTCCTGTTTTAGCTGTAGTAAAGGCCAGTTAAAGTGAAAGGAATAATAATAAATAAATAAATAAAGTAACAAACACGGAAACAGACCATGCCTATCTTAGTTGAATAAACAAAATGTACAATGTTGCTTTTTACTAATTCATTAAGTAATTGTTTCACATGAACAATGAAGTTACTTTTACATTTCAAATTGCTGAAACTAAAGAATAATGCACCGAGAAAGAGATCTATACTCAGTTAAGAAAAAAGTGCATAAAGGCATTACTGTCACAATTTAGATAATGTACCGAAGTGGTTCAAAAACTCAGTTTAGTAAAACAAAAAATTACAAAAAAGTTGAATATCATTCAAGCATATTAGTATTTTTCCATTTGCAATAAAATATCCACAAACTAATTAGGGTTTACTATCAGAACCAATACATTCATTGAACATTAAACACATTCTTAGACAGATCTGTCAACTTTTATCAAAAGTTAAAAGTGAGATTATGTTAATTTTCGGGGATGATGCGGAGCTGGAGGCGGAGCTAACTGGACCCAGGAACAGCCGGTCCAGTCGGCTCCGTCTCATTTTTACCCGACCAGACATGGAAGTACATGTTTTACTTTTGTTAAATAGTGAAACAGAAGTGTTAACACATTGTTCAGTTATTGGGTTAAAACAGAAAAAAACACAACTGTTCAGACAATACTAAATAAAATAATAAAGTAGTTTTAAGTTATTGGCCGTATTATTACACTGTTGCACATTGGGAAATTAGTCCAGGAAACACGTTTTACAAGCAGGTACTGAGTGTTAACACCGTGACATTCAACTCTCCTCAAGTTTGTTAATATTTGCAACTTTACAGTTGCGCTGTGAGTTTAATAAATAAGTCCTTACTTTTGACTTTGCGTTGCCGATCCAACTTTTCCAGGTTGAGTTCGCCACTAGCGGTTGATCCCCCCCCCCCCCCCCCCACTCCCATTCTGTTTTTTGAGCGCTGGCGGAAAAAATAAACCGGATGCACTGTTGGCTTCTGGGTCGTGTAGTTCTTTGACCAGCATTATAGTTTCGGTTTCTTGGAAAAAAACTACAAAATGGCGGCGGCGAACCTACATTTTTGATTTTCTATTTTATTTAATCTTTTGGCTTCGATCCTAGTTAATTGTACCTGTTGTTGGTTTACTCCCGCTCCCGTCTGCTCCCGTTTATATTTAATCCTGTACCGTCCCAATCACGTGATATTTACTGATGTTGACTCCCATCCCGCGGGATTCCCGTGGGAATCACGTGACCCGCGGGATTCCCGAAAAAATGTCAGTCTCTAACGTGCGGTAGGGTTCATGGCTGGTGAGGCACTGACGTCATCAGAGTCAGATTTACAAATATATACACTCTACAGAGTAGACTCGTTGCAAAGTGCTGAAGGAGACTGATTGAGCCAAATAAATTCACCAAGATACATGGAAAAATATTGGTTCTTTGATGAAAAAAATTGTCATTTGATTGGTAACAGTTTATGAGTTATGATGGATTTCTGCATTTGTAACACATTCTAAAACTATAACCCACATTACGCAGATTTTATCACAAAAACAAAACATGAATAAGTATCGCTGTCTTACCTCTACTTATAATTTAAGTCCCTGTGGCGCTCTTTCTGAACAAAAATATCATCATTTTCCGGTAAAAGTTCTCTTTATCTTCTTCAGTTTTAAAAGTCTCTCAGTCTCAATGGAGCTCACTGCCAGGGAGGAAAGCCTTCCCTGATCAGTCCTGTTCCAGCTGTATGTTTAGTCTTTTTAGTGCTTTACTTGTTTAGCAAAACTCGCTAATAAAACATCAATAACTTGTTTTGACTCTACTATTTGGGGATCACGAGCGGTGCCCCTTGAGCGCCCCCTGCCTAGTGGCCAAGGAACTGCTGGCCTCACCTACAACCACTTCTTTGCTGTTTATGATCGGCCAGCACCACGAAAACATGTTATCTGCACACAGTTTGATGACCAAAACACAATTCGTAATCCACATATATTAAATTGTGGAAAATCAGTTCATAACTGTTTGAACAATTGAATTTATGATCTAGAGACAGGAAGATGCATTCACAGAATGGAAGTCAGCGCAGTTACCATGGGATTGCGCAATCCCAGGGTAGGCCAAGCTCGCTGCGGCCTCACCGGCTTCGCTATCAAGCGCCACCAAGGATTTACATGAAAAATAGCGAAAAGTCTGCGATTTTAAAGAAAATATGATCAAAAATTAGGAAATTAGATAAATAAAATACTTATTACAAATGACTGAGTAAATCAAAATTTATATTATGTTATTATATATTTTCTTTCTTTCCATGATGACAAGTGAGGCATTTCTCTGGTTCATTTTGTCATTGGCATCCTTTTTTACACAGTGAGTGCACATTAGTCCAATGTTACCCTACAGTATCTGGAAGACTGAATAGATCTGATGAGCAACTTACAATAACTTCTTATAATGATGTAACGTGATAATATGTGTGATTGACCGTGACACCTCTCTTTCTCTCTCTCTCTCTCTGATCTAAGAATAGTTGCTGTGCTGTGGTGGAGTTTACATTTTACAGTGTTAATAAATTAAGATTTTGGAAGTATTTTAAGTGTCCACTCTCACTAATTTCCATTATCCTGACTTCAAGGTATTGCACAGTTGGTATTGCACAGTTGGTATACACATTCAGTACACAAAAAAAATGTGGTGGGCCAGTCTAATCCAAAATGCCAGGGCCAATTTTTTGTCCCAATCCACCCCTGATGACATGTTTCATGATTTGGCGTTATATAAATAAAAACTGAAATGTATTGAACAAGAGTTTGTCAGTTTTCAAGCAGGATTTGTATATCTGTTCAACTTAAATATACAAGGAAACCAAAGAGTTAAGATCACTTACTTACCAAGAGAAATTCCTTTGGGGTTTATTTGTGGTCTCTTGCTGCCCCCTGCTGGACAAGTATGATCAAATACATATGCTTTACATGTCAACTTGGTATCAAAATTCAGATTTCAATCTAAAATGGCTTACTTCCTGTGATACTTGCAGTATGACATTAATTGTAAATTCTGAGCGTCTTGCTGAGATCTACAACTGTACAAAATTTCATTACTCTACGATGAAGTAAGTGAATACCAAAGGGTCCTTTGAAATTTGCTTGGTGGCGCTATAGAGAAACTAAGTCCTGCTCACTAAAGTTTGTTAAGGATTCCTGTTGGGGGGTGGATAAGGATGCATCCAAATGAGTTTTAAGCAGCTCGGCCCAAAACTGTGGAATTCAGAGCCAAACGTATGACAGCAGCGTTTGAGGTGAATATGCCACGCCGCCACGCCCCCCTGCTCCATCCAATCCAGTTGAGCCTGAAATCCACAACATACCAACATGTGTTCTGTCTGTGGACACAGTTTCATGTTGATTAGCTCAGAGGGGTAACATAGCGACCGCTTACAACAAAACATGACACTTCCTGTTGTCAGGGGGCGTGGCCTAAGCAATGTCATCATTTGACCATTGGATATTATAGGAGACCTGATGGTGATCAATCACTGAAAGTTTGATGCCTCTGTGTGTTTCTGTGTAGGAGATATAACAGTTTTATTTTTTGTGGCGAGTAGGTGAACTTTAACCCTTGCTAATGCCCCTTCAACAAGCTCAAAAACTCACCGTTTTGATAACTTTTAATTGGCCATGCCTTATGATCAGACTGCCCGAGTTTCAAGCCGCTCGCTAAAAATCTCTAGGAGGAGATCCATCAAATACCAATGCTATAAACATCAAAAATGTGGTCAAAATCAGACATTCAATCTAAAATGGCCGACTTCCTGTGATATTTACACTATGACATTAATTGTAAATTCTGAGCGTCTTGGTGAGCTCTACCACTGTACCAAATCTCATGTCTCTACGATGAAGTAAGTGAATAGCAAAGGGTCCTTTGAAAATTGCTAAGTGGCGCCGTTGAGGCATTAGGTCACGCCCACCAAAATTTGTTATGGATTCCTGTTGGGGGGTGGATAAGGATGCATCCAAGTGAGTTTTATGCAGCTCGGCCCAAAAATGTGGAATTCAGAGCCAAACGTATGGCAGCGGCGTTTGAGGTGACTTCACCACGCCGCCACGCTCTCCTGCTCCATCGAATCGACTTGGGGCTGGAATCCACAACACAACAACATGTTTTCTGTCTCTGGACACAGTTTCATGTTGATTAGCTCAGAGGGGTAACATAGCGACCGTTTACAGCAAAACATGACACTTCCTGTTGTCAGGGGGTGTGGCCTAAGTGATGTCATCATTTGACCATTGGATATTATAGGAGACCTGATGATGATTAATCACAGAAAGTTTGGTGCCTCTGTGTGTTTCTGTGTAGGAGATATAACACTTTTATTTTTTGTGGCGAATAGGTGAACTTTGACCCCTGCCAACGCCCCTTCAGCATGCTCAAAAACTCACCGTTTTGATAACTTTTGATTGGCCATGCCTTATGATCAGACTGCCCGAGTTTCAAGCCGATCGCTCAAAATCTCTAGGAGGAGATCCATCAAATACCAATGCTATAAACGTCAAAAATTGGGTCAAAATCAGACTTTAAGTCTAAAATGGCCAACTTCCTGTGATATTTGCACTATGACATTAATTGTAAATTCTGAGCGTCTTGTTGAGCTCTACAACTGTACCAAATTTCATGTCTCTACGACGAAGTAAGTGAATAGCAAAGGGTCCTTTGAAAATTTCTAGGTGGCGCCGTTGAGGCATTTTTCTTTAGATTTTTGTGACGACCTTAAAATACAAAATTTTTAAACAGTCACCATGCATCTGCCAAGTTTGGTGAGTTTTTGAAAATGAGAAAGCCCCCAAAAAGGCCCCTCTTTAGGGGGGCAGAATAATAATAATAATAATAATAATTAACACTACAGATACAATAGGCCTTCGCAGCGCTTAGCTGCTCGGGCCTAATTAACACTACAGATACAATAGGCCTTCGCAGCGCTTAGCTGCTCGGGCCTAATAATAATAATTAACACTACAGATACAATAGGCCTTCGCAGCGCTTAGCTGCTCGGGCCTAATAATAATAAAATCTGCAGTTACAATAGGCCTTCGCAGCGCTTAGCTGCTCGGGCCTAATTAAAGCCGCAAGCGGCGATGAGCGGCCCTCGCAGCCAAGCACCGCTGGGGTACGCGCACCGCCTGCCGCCAGCCACCGCAGAAGCTGTCACGCATTTTGCCCGCCCGTCCACCGGGCGATTCACACGAACCCTTTCGGCAGCGCTCCCCCACGACTCACAAAAAATCTGGTGCAGATTTGTCGATGCAGCGAGGAGATACAGCCATTGAATAATGATAATGCATTTGGCCACCGGGCCGGACCGCTGGGGTTGTAAAGAGATGACATGTTGGAACTATATAAATAAAATTGGATTGAATTCATTTGTCTTTATATAAAACACATGAGTTGCCTCTTGGCATGACATGCACTATATATATATATATATATATATATATATATATATATATATATATACACACATTTGACCTAATAAAATACATTATTCATGTTTTTATTAGGTCAAATGCAATAATTCAATTCAATTTTATTTATATAGCGCCAATTCATGAAACATGTCATCTCAAGGCACTTTAAAAAGTTACGTTCAATCATATTATACAGATTGGTCAAAAATGTTCCTATATAAGGAAACCGGTTGATACATATTGGGTCAGATTATACAGATTGGTCAAAAATGTTCCAATATAAGGAAACCGGTTGATTGCATCAAAGTCTCGACAAGCAGCATTCACTCGTGGAGAAGCGTAGAGCCACAGGGAGAGTCGTCTGCATTGTACATGGCTTTGCTGCAATCCCTCATACTGAGCAAGCATGAAGCGACAGTGGGAAGAAAAACTCCCCATTAACGGGAAGGAAAACCTCCAGCAGAACCGGGCTCAGTATGAACGGTCATCTGCCTCAAGCGACTGGGGGTTACAGAAGACAGAGCAGAGACACAACAAGACAGACAAAAAAAGCACAGAAGCACACAGTGATCCAGTAATCTGTTCTATATAACCACAACTGTTCTAACTTTGGGCAATAACTAATGTGCAATAATCTATTTAATACACTGTGCTATAACCTGTGCAAGGATCCAGAAGAACTTCTTCTGCTTTCACCAAGTGAATATATGTTACAGAAGACAGAGCAGAGACACAACAAGAGAGACAAAAAAAGCACAGAAGCACACATTGATCCAGTAATCTGTTCTACATTAGATGGTAATAGCGGGTGAGCCGTCTTCTTTGGATGATGTCACAGTTAACAGAACGCCAGACCAGGTGTACCTACTATGAAGATAAAAGAGAGAGAACAGAAAGTTAAAGCAGAAATGACAACACGTAATGCATAATTGAAGAACAGTAGAACTCTATAGAGTGAGAAAATTAGATCCTGACGTCCTCCAGTAGCCTAAGCCTATAGCAGTAAAACTATAAAGGTAGCTCAGAGTAACATGAGCCACTCTAGTTATAAGCTTTGTCAAAAAGGAAAGTGTTAAGATTAGTCTTAAAAGTAGACAGGGTGTCTGCTTCACGGACCAAAACTGGGAGTTGGTTCCACAGGAGAGGAGCCTGATAGCTAAAGGATCTGCCTCCCATTCTACTTTTAGAGACTCTAGGAACCACCAGCAGACCTGCAGTCTGAGAGTGAAGTGCTCTGTTAGGAACATACGGGGTAATCCGAGCTCTGATATATGATGGAGCTTGATTATTAAGGGCTTTATACGTTAGAAGAATTTTAAATTCTATTCTTGATTTAACAGGAAGCCAATTAAGGGAAGCTAAAATTGGAGAAATATCATCCCTCCTGTTGATTTTCATCAGAACTCTTGCTGCAGCATTTTGGATCAGCTGAAGACTTTGAAAAGATCATGAAAGAGGAGGTGAAGATAACATTAAAATTCAAAAAGAAAGATGAAAATATTGCTCTGAGCCAAAAAATTGTTTCTAAGGAAACAAAAAAGAAAATAGGGGAAGTTGAAATGGCTAAAACGCTGAGAGATGGAAGCTTGTTAAATGTTTGTAAATTGGAAGAACAAAAAAGGAAAGCAATGAGTGTTGAGAGTATTGGAAATAAAAGAGTGGAAAGTAAAAGAGTGTTGGGAGAAAAGAAAGGATCCCGAGGAGTTATTTATGGAATTCCAGTTAATGAAGATCTAGAGAAATTAAAACATAAAATCATGTTAAAGTCAAGGATATAGAGAGAATGCAGAAAACAGTTAATAATGAGCGAGTTGACAGCTTATCTGTGCTTCTGGAATTTTCTACTCCAGAAGTTCCAGATAGAGTCAAAGTGGGTTTCTTGTGTTATTCAGTTAGGCCTTATGTTCCACCTCCACTTCGGTGTTTCAAGTGTCAGAGGTATGGTCACATTTGCTGCAGTGTGCAGGGGCAAACAGAGCTGTTTAAAATGTGGAGGGGACCACAATATACAAGAATATGGTAAAAATGTTCAGGATAAATGCTGTAATTGTGGTGGGGAACATAGGGCAACATATGGAGGGTGTGAAAGATTATGTAACTGGTAATTTAGTAGAGCAGATTGGGAGAAATATAAGGAAATAAGTGAAGATAAAATTAAGGAAATTGACATGAATCTTGGTATTGATTCATTAAACAAAATCTTTTGTAGTTCAATCATAGAAGCTGTTCAACAGTCAGTTCCAAAGAAAGGAGGGATACATAAAAAGAAGATAATTCCATGGTGGACAATAGAATGTGACCAGGCTATTAAATCCCGAAATAAAGCTTTTAAAATTCTATAAGGAAATCAGAATTTTCAAAATTTAATTGAATACAAGAAGATGCAAGCTATAGTAAAAAGAGTTATAAGAAATACAAAAAGAGAATATTGGAGAAATTATTGTAATTCATTAGGAAGAGAAACAGATATAGGGAAAGTATGGAAAATGATTAAACGAATGAATGGTATTAAAAGGGATTATAGTTATCCAGTTTTAATTAGTGATAGAACAACGGCAGGTGTTAATGAAGAAAAAGCAACAATGTTGTCACAAACATTTGTACAAATACATAGTTCCAATAATATTAGTGAAGAGTAGAAAACGGATAGAGCTATAACTTTATTGGAAAAAGGACATATGATAAACAGAGAAGAAGGAAATAGTATTATTAAAATCGATTTTTCTATAGCGGAGTTAAGACGAGCCATGAGGAAAGTTAAGATGTCAACCCCAGGGAGTGATCAAATATGGTAAATAATGATAAATAAGCTAAGTGAATACTCAAAATTAATATTATTAGATATTTATAATAGAAAATGGGAAATGACCTAGAAGTTGGAAAGAGGCTATTGTGGTTCCAATTCCAAAAACAGGTAAAGATAGCTCAAAACCAGAAAATTATAGACCTATTGCTTCAACATCATGTTTAAGTAAAATTATGGAGAAAATGGTAATTGAAAGATTAATTTATTTTGTTGAATCAAAAGGGTACTTATCAAATTATCAAAGCGGTTTCAGAAGAGGAAGGAATACTATGGATCCAATTGTGTGTTTACAACAGGAGGTACTAACAGCAAAAGTTAATAAAGAAAGTGTTTTAGCAGTGTTCTTAGATATAGAAAAGGCTTATGATATGATGTGGAAAGAGGGATTATTGATCAAATTGAGGAAAATGTGAATTTGTGGAAGAATTTATCATTGGGTAGAGAACTTTTTAACAATTCAATTCAATTCAATTTTATTTATATAACGCCAATTCATAAACATGTCATCTCGAGGCACTTTACAAAGTCAAAATCAATCATATTATACAGATTGGTCAAAAATTTCCTATATAAGGAAACCAGTTGATTGCATCAAAGTCCCAACAAGCAGCATTCACTCCTGGAGAAGCGCAGTGCTACAGGGAGAGTCGTCTGCATTGTCCATGGCTTTGCAGCAATCCCTCATACTGAGCAAGCATGAAGCGTCAGTGGAAAGAAAAACCACCCATTAGCAGGAAGGAAAAACCTCCAGCAGAACCGGGCTCAGTATGAACAGTCATCTGCCTCGACCGACTGGGGGTTACAGAAGACAGAGCAGAGACACAACAAGAGAGACAAAAAAGCACAGAAGCACACATTGATCCAGTGATCTGTTATACATTAGATGGTAATAGTGGTGATCTGTCTTCCCTGGATGATGTCACAGTTAACAGAACGTCAGACCAGATGTACCTACTATGAAGAAAAAAGAGAGAGAGCAAAAAGTTACAAGCTGAAATGACAACAGTCATTTCAATGTAATGCAATGCAAAACTGGAGAGCAGTAGACTGGAGAACAGTAGAAATCAGTAGAGTGAGAGAAATAGGCCCCGATGTCCTCCAGCAGCCTAAGCCTATAGCAGCATAACTACAGATGTAGCTCAGGGTAACATGAGCCACTCTAACTATAAACTTAAATTCTATTCTTGATTTAACAGGAAGCCAATGAAGGGAAGCTAAAATTGGAGAAATATGATCCCTCTTGTTGATTTTCATCAGAACTCTTGCTGCAGCATTTTGGATCAGCTGAAGACTTCGAACTGCATTTTGTGGACTTCCTGATAGTAAAGAATTACAATAGTCCAGCCTTGAAGTAACAAATGCATGGACTAGTTTTTCAGCATCACCCCTGGACAGAATGTTTCTAATTTTGGCGATATTCCTGAGGTGAAAAAAAGGAAACTCTGGAAACCTGTTTAATATGGGATTTAAATGACATGTCTTGGTCGAAGACAACACCAAGATTTTTAACTTTATTTCCAGAGGCCAGAATGGATAATACAGGTAAGAGTTGGTAAGAGTCTTTCAGGGAGAAATTAAAAAGAACCACACAAGGCAGTATTATCAGTCCTTTATTATTTTCAGTTATGATAAATGATGCACTTAAAGAAATAGAAAATTAATTGGGTTGTTCATTGTTTGCTGATGACGGAGCTATTTGGAAACGTAGAAGGAATGTTAAATTTATTGTAGGGAAAGTCCAAAAAGCAATTCATAAGATTGAACAATGGTCTTACAAATGGAGTTTTAAATTTTCGGTAGATAAAACAAAAGTATTGCTTTTTACTCAGAAAAGAAATCAAGAAGTACAACTGAAGTTATATAATCAAGATTGTACTGTTCTCTCTATGTGTTTTACTCTTGCGTGAACACAGATAAACAGCCAGCCAAACTCCTTATTCAAGAGCCAGGAAGTGAGCGGCTTGCTCCTTTATTATCTTCTTACACATTTAGTCAGCATTTCTGACTGCTTTGAATCCAGTGTAAAACTAGAAAAGAAAGATACAAAAAAAATGGCTTAATAAACAGCCATGTAAATATCAGTATTAACGTATCAAAGTATCAGCTGCTTAATATTAACTCAACAGGTATTTTCACAGCCGGCTAGAAAAGCGGCAAATTAGCAAGTAAACACACACACTCTGCTGTCACACGGACCACGACATTTTACCGTTGCTGTTATACACAAAATAACCATAAAAGATATTAACATATCTTATCGAATCTGTAAACAAGAGCAACACTTACAACCATTGCTTTCGGAGAGATTAACTGCATTGTTGCTGCCCTGGGACGATGCACACACGCTGTCTTCCTCTTGTTTGCGTCTTTACTTCCTACTTCCGGTTCGGAAGATTTTCAACATAAAAGCACCGCAAATTCATTTAAAACAGAGAACGGTATATTAACATTTCAAAGTAGTTTTTAAATGTCTTTTAAACATATTAAACATATTCAGGGCAGAACAAAGATCTAGAGAGAGTAAAGCAATTTAAATTCTTAGCGTATGGTTTGATGAAAAACTATCCTGGAAAGTGCACATAGATAAGGTTATTGAAAAATGTAAAAGGATACTTAATATATTGAGATGTTTAGTTGGGTATGAATGTTACATTCCTGCAGTGAAAAATAAAAGGGTTCATAAGGTTGGACATATATATATATATATATATATATATATATATATATATATATATATATATATATATATATATATATAAAAAGGCAAGGCAAAGGCACATTTATTTGTATAGCACAATTCAGTACAGAGACAATGCAAAGTGCTTTATTCAAATACAGGAAAAGAAAACAGAAAATGTAGACATCAATAAACAGCTGGACTAAAAAAGTTGAACTAATGCTGTTTCAGTAGAACAGTTTAACTAGAACAGTCAAAAACAGTCCTAAACAAATGTGTTTTTAATCTTGATTAAAAAGAACTCAGGTTTTCCGCACTTCTACAGTTTTCTGGAAGTTTGTTCCAGATAAGTGGAGCGTAGGAACTAAATGCTGCTTCTCCTTGTTTAGTTCTGGCTGTAGGTACGCAGAGAAGGCTGGAGCCAGAAGACCTTAGTGCTCTGGATGGTTGATACACTGATAACAAGTCTGTGATGTATTTAGATGCGTTCAGCAGCGTTCTGGATCAGCTGCAGCTGTCTGATCCACTTTTTAGGCAGACCTGTGAAAACACGGTTGCAGTAATCGATTCTACTAAAGATAAACGCATGGATTAGTTTTTCCAGATCCTGCTGAGACATCAGCCCTTTAATCCTGGAAATGTTCTCCAGGTGATAGAAAGCCGATCTTGTAATTGTCTTTAGACACAATATATATATATATATATATATATATATATATATATATATATATATACACATGTACTGACATATATTCACTTGGTGATAGCAGCAGAAGTTCTTCCGGATCATTGCACAGGTTATAGCACAGTGTATTAAATAGATTATTGCACATTATTTATTGCCCAAAGTTAAAACAGTTGTGGTTATATAGAACAGATTGCTGGATCAATGTGTGCTTCTGTGCTTTTTTGTCTCTCTTGTTGTGTCTCTGCTCTGTCTTCTGTAACCCCCAGTCGGTCGAGGCAGATGACCGTTCATACCGAGCCCGGTTCTGCTGGAGGTTTTTCTTTCCTGTTAATGGGGAGGTTTTTTTTCCCTGTTGCTTCATGCTTGTTCAGTATGAGGGATTGTTGCAAAGCCATGGACAATGCAGGCTACTCTCCCTGTGGCTCTACGCTTTTTCAGGAGGAAATGCTGCTTGTCAAGACCTTTATGCAATCAACTGGTTCCCTCGGCTAAAATGTTTATCCATTTTAGCCGCGCAATCCTCCATAATTAAAGTCCGACAGTCCACAGATGGCAACAGTTTGTTGATTCAAAATTAATTGTTCATCCACTTCAGCAACCAATGCATTGGAATTACGCCCTTATGTGTGCACACTATATTTAGATGGCCATCATATCGGTGGTAGCGCTACACATACCTAATCCAGACGAATGATTGTTCAAATCCAGCACCGAGCTGATCAACGGCGTCCTCACCGATGTCTATCCCGTCCGACGTCACCTCAGGTGAGCTGAGTTCGATCAGCTGATGCTCCACTCCAAACACGTAACCTCCAGCCCAGTCTTATCTTGCGCAATCACCACCATCAACCATGCAGAAACACGTATCTTTACTTATGCACAGTTCGTGAAGATGCACAAACAGTTTTTGACTGGTTTTGTAGCGGTCAAGCCAATACTTTAAGCCACTGAGGTGCTGCATCGGGGTAATAGAGTTGACGCGCTTATTGTTACCTTTTTGGGATGAATTAGAGTCCGAGTCGTCAGGGTATGTTGAACGCTTCGTCCATTTATTTTCCTCTTTGCATATCAAATGTCCATCATACATGAACACATCTCCAGACAACATATAAAGCAGACTTGCTTGCTTGTATTTATCTTTTTGCGGTCAAAAACTGTTTTCCCCTTCCGGGTGGAAAAACCTACCTATCAAAGAAAAGTTCCCCCCTTAAAAAGACATGAACGCTAATTACCCAATCAATGCATTTGCGCTCCTACATATAGGATTGAAGATTAAAATCTTATTTCTTTTAAAGGCCAGCTAAAGATATTTTAAAGCTGCTTCCACTTTTGGACGAATGTGTATGAATGGTTTGGTAAAATATGTACCGTGACTTACAGATGACGCCCAAACATTTGGGTTTGCTGCCATCTAGTGTTGGAAATAATAAATGTTTTTTCCTTCAAAACACATCTCATGTTATAAATAATTGGCAAAAAAATATGGTTGGACGTAGCAAAAATGTTTTTGATAACTTTTGATCCTCTATGTGTGAGGAATTTTTTGGAGTAACTTTGAATGCCATAAGTGTAACGGTTTAGGAGTAGTTTATTCAAATGTAACCCCCAAAAATATGGGAAAATGACATCTTTGATGAGAAATGAATGATTTCCTGTAGGAGGTAGCCCATTGCTTCAAGAGGCTTTTTTGTAGGGCCTATGAAGTTACATGCACTTACCGAGTTTCATAATTCTCAGACAAAGCATGGCTTGGGGCTTACTGATTTAATGCGTTTTTAATGGTTTTCCACAAACCTGATTTTTGCAATGCGACAGCTCAGGCAAATATGCATATTTCATAAAACCTTTGATAACTTTTAAACGTCAATGTCTTAACTGCATGCGGAAAAAATTTGAAAGTAATAGGTTAAAATGCCTAGGACTAGTTCGTTAAAGTTTGAGGCAAAAACGGCCAATATTTTACCCTTTGACCCAAAATAGCAGACTTCCTGTGGGTTTTAGAGCATACACCCAAGAGACTTTTTTTCATAATTTTAAAAAACCTACCTAGGTAAAAAATTTCAGCTTTCTACGTGTTACGGTTTGGCCCAACTCACTCTAGTTGGCGCTGTTGAGCAGGTTTGCCACGCCCGTTTTCAATTATACTAAAATCATGCGATTTCTCACGGGGGACAATTTTGGGCAAAGTTTGGTGAGTTTTCATGCATGTTTAGGCCTCCAAAAAGCCGTTTCAAAAGTCCCAAGAATAAATAATAATAATAATAATAATAAAATCTGCAGTTACAATAGGCCTTCGCAGCGCTTAGCTGCTCGGGCCTAATAATAATAATAAAATCTGCAGTTACAATAGGCCTTCGCAGCGCTTAGCTGCTCGGGCCTAATAATAATAATAATAATTAAAGCCGCAAGCGGCGATGAGCGGCCCTCGCAGCCAAGCACCGCTGGGGTACGCGCACCGCCTGCCGCCAGCCACCGCAGAAGCTGTCACGCAATTTCCCTGCCCGTCCACCGGGCAATTCACACGAACCCGTTTGGCAGCGCTCCCCCACAACTCACAAAAAATCAGGTGCAGATCGGTCGATGCAGCGAGGAGATACAGCCGTTGAATAATGATAATGCATTTGGCCACCGGGCCGGACTAAATCGTTCAGCGAGCCTACCGTTTGACACCCCTGGTTCAAACATTAGTTTACTGGTTGAAATGCAGTTCAAAGTCTTCAGCTGAAAAGTTGTACACAAAAAAGGTGTTGCACACAAATAAAACTTGTTTTGCACACAAAAATATATGTTTCACACAAAAAAATTTGTTTTGCAAACTGCCAACCTTGCGCTCAAAATATCATTTATAAGTTTTCCTCCAGTACAAAATGGTCTCTGCTCGACTACAAAACAATCCCACCCACGCTGCAGTAAATTTATGCCAAAAGTCACGTGATGCATTAAGAGTTGTTGTTGTTCAGACTTCCCGACAGGAGAGGTTAAACCATGTTGATGGAGATGAGCAGACAGGACGCTCTCGGGTAGGAGACTGAGTGACAGGCTGGTTGGAAACAGGGGCGTGCGTTGCTTCGTCAGAGAAATCAATCTGAAGGAAGAAGGAAAAGGTTGGCGGTAGGCATAAGCAAGTTTGTGACTGGATCAGGATGGCGGCTCAGGTTGTAGAGGATGAGGAAGAACTACATAGTGATATGGATACGGATAGTTGAACGCCAGTTGCTAGTTACCGGGGAAGTGGAAAATTCAAAAGTAGTGAAGCAGGCAGAGGTTCTGGGAATTCAGGAGACAAAGGAAATCTTGAAGACGACAGTACAGATGATGGAAGCAAGGGTGTGCATAAAAAGATTCAATTCAATTCAATTTTATTTACGTCAGACCAGGTGTACCTACTATGAAGAAAAAAGAGAGAGAGCAAAAAGTTAAAAGCTGAAATGTCAACAGTCATTTCAATGTAATGGAATGAAAAACTGGAGAACAGTAGACTGTAGAACCGTAGAAATCAGTAGAGTGATAAAAATATACCCTGATGTCCTCCAGTAGCCTAAGCCTATAGCAGCACAACTATAGATGTAGCTCAGGGTAACATGAGCCACTCTAACTATCAGCTTTGTCAAAAAGGAAAGTTTTAAGATTAGTCTTAAAAGTAGACAAGGTGTCTGCCTCACGGACCAAAACTGGGAGTTGGTTCCACAGGAGAGGAGCCTGATAGCTAAAGGATCTGCCTCCCATTCTACTTTTAGAGACTCTAGGAACCACCAGCAGACCTGCAGTCTGAGAGCAAAGTGCTCTGTTAGGTACATACGGGGTAATCAGAGAATGGGAAATGACCTAGAAGTTGGAAAGAGGCTATTGTGGTTCCAATTCCAAAAACGGGTAAAGATAGCTCAAAACCAGAAAATTATAGACCTATTGCTTTAACATCATGTTTAAGTAAAATTATGGAGAAAATGGTAATTGAAAGATTAATTTATTTTGTTGAATCAAAAGGGTACTTATCAAATTATCAAAGCGGTTTCAGAAGAGGAAGGAATACTATGGATCCAATTGTGTGTTTACAACATGAGGTACTAACAGCAAAAGTTAATAAAGAAAGTGTTTTGGCAGTGTTCTTAGATATAGAAAAGGCTTATGATATGATGCGGAAAGAGGGATTATTGATCAAATTGAGGAAAATGTGAATTTGTGGAAGAATTTATCATTGGGTAGAGAACTTTTTAACAATTCAATTCAATTCAATTTTATTTATATAACGCCAATTCATAAACATGTCATCTCGAGGCACTTTACAAAGTCAAAATCAATCATATTATACAGATTGGTCAAAAATTTCCTATATAAGGAAACCAGTTGATTGCATCAAAGTCCCAACAAGCAGCATTCACTCCTGGAGAAGCGCAGTGCTACAGGGGGAGTCGTCTGCATTGTCCATGGCTTTGCAACAATCCCTCATACTGAGCAAGCATGAAGCGTCAGTGGAAAGAAAAACCACCCATTAGCAGGAAGGAAAAACCTCCAGCAGAACCAGGCTCAGTATGAACGGTCATCTGCCTCGACCGACTGGGGGTTACAGAAGACAGAGCAGAGACACAACAAGACAGACAAAAAAGCACAGAAGCACACATTGATCCAGTGATCTGTTATACATTAGATGGTAATAGTGGTGATCTGTCTTCCCTGGATGATGTCACAGTTAACAGAACGTCAGACTAGGTGTACCTACTATGAAGAAAAAAGAGAGAGAACAAAAAGTTACAAGCTGAAATGACAACAGTCATTTCAATGTAATGCAATGCAAAACTGGAGAACAGTAGACTGGAGAACAGTAGAAATCAGTAGAGTGAGAGAAATAGGCCCCGATGTCCTCCAGCAGCCTAAGCCTATAGCAGCATAACTACAGATGTAGCTCAGGGTAACATGAGCCACTCTAACTATAAGCTTAAATTCTATTCTTGATATAACAGGAAGCCAATGAAGGGAAGCTAAAATTGGAGAAATATGATCCCTCTTGTTGATTTTCATCAGAACTCTTGCTGCAGCATTTTGGATCAGCTGAAGACTTCGAACTGCATTTTGTGGACTTCCTGATAGTAAAGAATTACAATAGTCCAGCCTTGAAGTAACAAATGCATGGACTAGTTTTTCAGCATCACCCCTGGACAGAATGTTTCTAATTTTGGCGATATTCCTGAGGTGAAAAAAAGGAAACTCTGGAAACCTGTTTAATATGGGATTTAAATGACATGTCTTGGTCGAAGACAACACCAAGATTTTTAACTTTATTTCCAGAGGCCAGAATGGATAATACAGGTAAGAGTTGGTAAGAGTCTTTCAGGGAGAAATTAAAAAGAACCACACAAGGCAGTATTATCAGTCCTTTATTATTTTCAGTTATGATAAATGATGCACTTAAAGAAATAGAAAATGAATTGGGTTGTTCATTGTTTGCTGATGACGGAGCTATTTGGAAACGTAGAAGGAATGTTAAATATATTGTAGGCTCTTCCTGGCTCTTATTCAAGAGCCAGGAAGTGAGCGGCTTGCTCCTTTATTATCTTCTTACACATTTAGTCAGCATTTCTGACTGCTTTGAATCCAGTGTAAAACTAGAAAAGAAAGATACAAAAAAAATGGCTTAATAAACAGCCATGTAAATATCAGTATTAACGTATCAAAGTATCAGCTGCTTAATATTAACTCAACAGGTATTTTCACAGCCGGCTAGAAAAGTGGCAAATTAGCAAGTAAACACACACACTCTGCTGTCACACAGACCACGACATTTTACCGTTGCTTTTATACACAAAATAACCATAAAAGATATTAACATATCTTATCGAATCTGTAAACAATGAGCAACACTTACAACCATTGCTTTCGGAGATTAACTGCATTGTTGCTGCCCTGAGACGATGCACACATGCTCTCTTCCTCTTGTTTGCGTCTTTACTTCCTACTTCCGGTTTGGAAGATTTTCAACATAAAAGCACCGCAAATTCATTTAAAACAGAGAACAGTATATTAACAATTCAAAGTAGTTTTTAAATGTCTTTTAAACATATTAAACATATTCAGGGCAGAACAAAGATCTAGAGAGAGTAAAGCAATTTAAATTCTTAGGAGTATGGTTTGATAAAAAAAACTATCCTGGAAAGTGCACATAGATAAGGTTATTGAAAAATGTAAAAGGATACTTAATATATTGAGATGTTTAGTTGGGTATGAATGTTACATTCCTGCAGTGAAAAAGAAAGGGTTCATAATGAAGTTGGACAATTATTCAGAAAGCTACAGAATTAGGATTAAATCATTTAAATATTAGTCCAACAGTACCATTATCAATAACACCACCATGGATTTTACCTGAAACAATAGTAGATTTAACAATATTGGAAAAGAAAAATAAAGATAAAATGTATATGTGTAATTCTATAATAGTGGAGGAATATATAGAACAGTTTTATAATAATGTAAAAATGTATACGGATGCATCAAAAAAGCAATTACGACAAACTGGAGTAGGTGTAATAATTCCAAAGTTTAAACTGCATATAGGGAAGAAATTAAATGAAGGAATATCTGTTTATACGGCAGAAATTATTGCATTATTAGTTGCTGTAGAATGGATTGAGGAAGTGAGACCATTAAGAGCTGTCATATGTTCAGATTCAAGTTCATCATTGATCAGTTTAAAAAGAAATCATTCAGAAAGCCGTCCAGATATCTTATTAGTAATTCAACAAATATTATATCATATTCAGATGATGGGGTTATCAGCTGTGTTTCTTTGGGTTCCTGCACATATAGGAGTGAAAGGTAATTAAATGGCTGATAAGAAAGCTAAAGAGTCGATAAATAAAAGTAAGAGTGATTAAGAATAGACATGGGTAAATCAGAGGTTCAAAGTATTATGCTGCCATCTTGTGGTCAAAAATAATACCCGTTTTTATGACAAAATGACATCTTTGATGAAAATTAATTGACTTTCTTTAGGGTTTACACAATTGGTCCAAGAGACTTTTTTGTAGGGACTGAGAAGTTACATCTGCTTACCGAGTTTCATAATTCTCAGACAAAGCATGGCTTGGGGCTTACTGATTTAATGCGTTTTTAATGGTTTTCCACAAACCTGATTTTTGCAATGCGACAGCTCAGGCAAATATGCATATTTCATAAAACCTTTGATAACTTTTAACCCTCAAGGTCTCATCTCCACGCTGAAAAAATTTGAAAGTGATAACTTAAAATGCCTAGGACTAGTTCGTTAAAGTTTGAGGCAAAAACCGTCAATATTTTACCCTTTGACCCAAAATGGCAGGCTTCCTGTGGGTTTTAGAGCATACCCACAATAGACTTTTTTTCATAACTTTAAAAAAGCTACCTAGGTAAAAAATTTCAGCTTTCTACGTGTTACGGTTTGGCCCAACTCACTCTAGTTGGCGCTGTTGAGCGGGTTTGCCACGCCCGCTTTCAATTACACTAAAATCATGCGATTTCTCACGGGGGACAATTTTGGGCAAAGTTTGGTGAGTTTTCATGCATGTTTAGGCCTCCAAAAAGCCGTTTCAAAAGTCCCAAGAATAAATAATAATAATAATTAAAGCCGCAAGCGGCGATGAGCGGCCCTCGCAGCCAAGCACCGCTGGGGTACGCGCACCGCCTGCCGCCAGCCACCACAGAAGCTGTCACGCATTTTCCCCGCCCGTCCACCGGGCGATTCACACGAACCCGTTCGGCAGCGCTCCCCCACGACACACAAAAAATGTGGTGCAGATCGGTCGATGCAGCGAGGAGATACAGCCGTTGAATAACGATAATGCATTTGGCCACCGGGCCGGACCGCTGGGGTTGTAAAGAGATGACATGTTGGAACTATATAAATAAAATTCAATTGAATTAATTTGTCTTTATATAAAACACACGAGTTGCCTCTTGGCATGACATGCATATATATATATATATATATATATATATATATATATATATATATATATATATATATATATATATATATATATACACATTTGACCTAATAAAATACATTATTCATGTTTTTATTAGGTCAAATGCAATAATTCAATTTAATTTTATTTATATAGCGCCGATTCATGAAACATGTCATCTCAAGCCAATTTACAAAGTTAAGTTCAATCATATTATACATATTGGGTCAGATTATACAGATTGGTCAAAAATGTTCCTATATATGGAAACCAGTTGATTGCATCAAAGTCCCGACATTGTACATGGCTTTGCTGCAATCCCTCATACTGAGCAAGCATGAAGCGACAGTGGGAAGAAAAACTCCCCATTAACGGGAAGGAAAACCTCCGGCAGAACCGGGCTTAGTATGAACGGTCATCTGCCTAGACCGACTGGGGGTTACAGAAGACAGAGCAGAGACACAACAAGACAGACAAAAAAAGCACAGAAGCACACATTGATCCAGTAATCTGTTCTACATTAGATGGTAATAGCGGGTGAGCCGTCTTCTTTGGATGATGTCACAGTTAACAGAACGCCAGACCAGGTGTACCTACTATGAAGATAAAAGAGAGAGAACAGAAAGTTAAAGCAGAAATGACAACACGTAATGCATAATTGAAGAACAGTAGAACTCTATAGAGTGAGAAAATTAGATCCTGACGTCCTCCAGTAGCCTAAGCCTATAGCAGTAAAACTATAAAGGTAGCTCAGAGTAACATGAGCCACTCTAGTTATAAGCTTTGTCAAAAATGAAGGTTTTAACAGGGTTTCCCGCAGCGCTATCTCGCCAAACTCACGCTACCCGCCTCGCCAACATTCCCAAAAAAAAAAAAAAGTGACGTTAACACACGTTAGAAGAATAATTTTAAATTCTATTCTTGATTTTACAGGAAGCCAATGAAGGGAAGCTAAAATTGGAGAAATATGATCCGGCTTGTTGATTTTCATCAGAACTCTTGCTGCAGCATTTTGGATCAGCTGAAGGCTTTGAACTGCATTTTGTGGACTTCCTGATAGTAACGAATTACAATAGTCCAGCCTTGGAGTAACAAATGCATGGACTAGTTTTTCAGCATCACTCCTGGACAGAATGTTTCTAATTTTGGCGATATGACCTGTTTAATATGGGATTTAAATGACATGTCTTGGTCAAAAATAACACCAAGGTTTTTTACTTTATTACCAGAGGCCAAGTTAATGCCATCCAGATTAAGTGATAGGTTAAGAAGTTTATTTTTTGAGGACTCTGGCCCAAAGATTACAACTTCGGTCTTGTCAGAATTTAGATGCAGGAAATTTAAAGTCATCCAGCTTTTGATGTCATCAAGACATGACTGCAGTCGAAGTAATTGATTTGATTCATCAGGATTTATGGATAAATATAGCTGAGTGTCATCAGTATAACAGTGGAAATTAATCCCATGCTGTCTGATAATTTTGCCGATCGGAAGCATTTATATAGTAAAGAGAATTGGTCCAAGGACTCAACCCTGTGGTAGTCCACAGGTGACCCTAGAGTTTGAGGAAGATTTATTATTAACATGAACAAACTGGAATCTGTCCGACAGATAAGATTTAAACCAGCCTAATGCTTTCCCCTTAATCCCTACAGTATGCTCAAGTCTTTGTAGGAGAATATTTTGATCAAATGTATCAAATGCAGCACTGAGATCTAACAGGACAAGTACAGACACAAGTCCATTATCTGAGGCCATGAGAATATCATTAGTGACCTTCACCAGAGCTGTTTCAGTGCTATGATGAGCTCTGAAGCCTGACTGAAACTCCTCAAGTAGGTCATTGCTTTGTAAATGTTCACAAAGTTGATTAGCAACTACTTTCTGAAGAATTTTAGATAAGAAAAGATTAGATATAGGTCTGTAGTTTACTAGCTCATCTTGATCAAGAGAAGGTTTCTTAAGTAAAGGTTTAATAACAGCTACTTTAAAAACCTGTGGTACATATCCATTTACTAAGGATAGAATAATCATGTCTAAAATAGGACCACTGATCAAAGGGAATACCTCCTTAAACAACTTGGTTGGGATTGTGTCTAACATACAGGTAGAAGGTTTAGATGAAGCTAAGATTTTAGAAAGCTCAGAAGGCTCTACTGCTTCTAAACAGTTCAAACACTGTGCAGGTTCTAAAGATTCCTCCAATGCTGCCTTACTTATAATAGATAATAGATATAATAAATTGTATTTTACGTATCAGATACATAATACACACACACACACACACACACACACATACGATATTATACGTAATATAATTACCATTATAACAATTTAAGAAACTAGTTATATATCAAAAAAGAACATGGAACAGAAAAAAACATGGTCCATCATGTGGGAAAGAGGGACCTGTTGGACCTTTCTATTGCATCCCCTGTCCCTTGATCCGATCAGCCATTTCGACACTGCCCTCTCCAAATCCTTCCTGGTGATCTGTCTGGTTAATGTGTTGTTCTTTAAAGCTCCTGTGGGAAACATATCTTATGGTCACTTCATATGTACCAACACAACTCTCAACTACAATTGTAAAGTCAACTATGTTAAGGTGAAATTTACCAACAAATGATCAGTTTTATATCAACTACCCAAGATTTAAATTGTAATTTTGGGTGAAGTATCCCTTTACATAATTGACTTTACAAACCTGCAAACGTCAGAATGAACTGGGAAAAAGCTAAGAAAAAAAGATCAAAATTCAAAGCTGACTGGCCAAGGCTGTCACATTTTTTTATTTCTTTCTAAAATCTGGCTTCATTAAATTGCCCATAAAAAAATTACAAACCAAGGAAAAAATACAAAATGTAATATTTTTGATGAGAACAGCTGTTGACTGGAAGATCTGTGCAAGAAAATCTTGAAAACATTTCTTATATGATAACATTTCTGGAGCACCTGTTTTGAGGGGACATTTATGTCCTTAAGGTGAGGGTATTATTGACCTTAGAAAATCAAATTCATAACATACATAAATTTCCCTCGACAGACACAAATATCTTAAAGTTACTATATTACAGTTATTATCCATTATGCACTTACCAAATATGACTTCAAACAGATTTAAAGTCCTGAATTCCTACTTTCCATTCCAGCCCACAAAGTTGTACTGCCTTGTACAATCACCATGGCCATAGTCCATGATGAAGAACATCATACGTCTCGTGGCCTCATCCACAGTCCTCCCACCAATGTCTGACACTGCTGTGACCTAAGGGGGAACAAAAACAGTTCAAAGCTAATTCATTTTCATAGCTCACAGGAGTAAACACGATGCACAGACAAACTCTGGGTCTAGATTATTTTCATTGTTGATTAATCTATTGATTATTTTAACAATTAATTGATTGGTTGCTATAATAATAAAATGTTACAAAATTTTGAAAAATGTCAATGTTTCCCAAATCTCTTGTTCTGTCAACAAAACATGGAGATACTCAGTTTATTGCCATAAATGAGCAAAGAAAACAGAAATATTCACATTTATGAAGCTGAAATCAGAGACGTAGGACTCTTTTGTTGGGTGTTCACGTCAATAATAAGATGGACTGGACTCATAACACCGACGCTCTGCATAAGAAGGGCCAGAACCGCCTCCATCTCCTGAGGAGGCTGAGTTCCTTTGGAGTGAGCAGGCCCCTGCTTAAGACTTTTTATGACTCTGTGGTGGCCTCAGCCCTTCTCTACGCTGTCGTCTGCTGGGCTCCAGGCAGCGCAGAACGGGACAGAATGAGGCTGAATAAGCTGGTGAGGAAGGCCACTTCTGTCCTGGGCTGCACTCTGGACTCAGTGGAGGAAGTAGCTGAGAGGAGGGTGTTGTCCAAGTTCACATCCATCATGGACAACACCTTCCACCCCCTGTGCAGATTATATAGCAATCATTCTGATTGCTATATAATCTGCAATCAGATTATACAGTGCTGCACTGTAACTGTAAGCAATGTGCAATAATCTATCTAATTCACTGTGCGATAACCAGTGCAATAATCCTGAAAGAAGTGACTTCTGCTGCTATCAGTAACTGTAACCACAACTGTTATAACTTTGGGCAATAACTACTGTGCAATAATCTATTTAATACACTGTGCTATAACCTGTACAATGATCCGAAGAACTTCTGCTGCTATCACCAGGTGAATATATGTCAGTACATGTGCATGTAGGCATACAGGTAAAAGCCAGTAAATTAGAATATTTTGAAAAACTTGATTTATTTCAGTAATTGCATTCAAAAGGTGTAACTTGTACATTATATTTATTCATTGCACACAGACTGATGCATTCAAATGTTTATTTCATTTAATTTTGATGATTTGAAGTGGCAACAAATGAAAATCCAATCAGCTAAGTTGCTGGAAGCCAGTGAATACACGCTGAAAGGTGACATGGCCACAGGTGGAAATAATTCATTAATTAACTGGAGCAGCGACAGTGTGTCTGTCGGCAGCTTACCGGGGGAAGTTGTTGTCAGATGGTCAATCCGCTCCATTTCCTGACTTGCTGGTTCGCATAAACCCAAAGAAAACCTTTGACCAACACTACTTTCATTCATGCATCTGTGGCCAGTTTGAGATGTTCTTCCAAAAGTTATGATTGAACACCGATCATAACTTTTGGTCTACGTATACATGTCTGTGCTGGTAGCCAACGCAGAGCCATAGAGAGAAAGGCTCTGAGCCAGCCGAACCCGGATGTAAACAAGAGCCTTGCTCGCTAGCCTTAAGGCGCTAGCATTAGTGCTAATATTAGCGGCTAGAATTAGCCGCAGAACTGAGACTGCTCATCCCACCTCAAGTTGTGGTGGGGGATATTACACTACATGCATATATAATCCAAACAGCCTTACCTGTTTTTCTGCATCCCCTCCTAAATTCTCCAATGTGTGGTGCTAATGTTGTTAGCTGTGACATCATGGGCTTCTTCCTCAGGCAAACGGACACCTTTCAGATTGTTAGAGTGCGCCCCCTGCTGTTGGGAAGTCTTCTTCTCTTGTTCTTTATGAATTTTTCTCAGTGTGTCAGATATGTTCAACTGTCTCTTGTTCCTCACAATACTCACATCTGCCAGTGTTATGCTTCCCTATTTTGAATAATGTACCATTTAATCCTGTGTGGGCAAATCTAAGTCTTGATATAAGATAAGATAGTCTTTATTGATCTCACATTGGAGAAATTCACTTGTCACATCGGCTCAATAGTCAGTCAATAGTCAGCAGTAGGAAAGGGTGCATCAGTTATATACAGTGTATCTTCCTATATACAGTGGATCAAAAAGAAAGTGAGAAAAAAAAATAAGAATTAAAAAAAATACAAAAGAAATCGGAGTAGGCAGGTGATGTCATGTGTACTTCCCGGTTATATACACATATACATACTGTATATATATATATATATATATATATATATATATATATATATATATATATATATATATATATATATATATATATATAAATATATATATATATATATATATATATATATATATATATATATATATATATATATATAAATATATATATATATTTATATATATATAAATATATATATATATTTATATATATATATATATATATATATATATATATATATATATATATATATATATATATATATATATATATATATAAAGGCAAGGAAAAGGCAAGGCAAGGCAAATTTATTTGTATAGCACAATTCAGTACAGAGACAATGCAAAGTGCTTTACATGATTAAAATACAGGAAAAGAAAACAGAAAATGTAGACATCAATAAACAGCTGGACTAAAAAAGTTGAACTAATGCTGTTTCAGTAGAACAGTTTAACTAGAACAGTCAAAAACAGTCCTAAACAGATGTGTTTTTAATCTTGATTAAAAAGAACTCAGGTTTTCCGCACTTTTACAGTTTTCTGGAAGTTTGTTCCAGATAAGTGGAGCGTAGGAACTAAATGCTGCTTCTCCTTGTTTAGTTCTGGCTGTAGGTACGCAAAGAAGGCTGGAGCCAGAAGACCTTAGTGCTCTGGATGGTTGATACACTGATAACAAGTCTGTGATGTATTTAGATGCGTTCAGCAGCGTTCTGGATCAGCTGCAACTGTCTGATCCACTTTTTAGGCAGACCTGTGAAAACACCGTTGCAGTAATCGATTCTACTAAAGATAAACGCATGGATTAGTTTTTCCAGATCCTGCTGAGACATCAGTCCTTTAATCCTGGAAATGTTCTTCAGGTGATAGAAAGCCGATCTTATATATATATATATATATATACATACATATATATATATACACATATATATATATACATATATATATATACACATATATATATATACATATATATATATATACATATATATATATATACATATATATATATATACATATATATATATATACATATATATATATATACATACATACATATACATACATACATATACATACATATATATACATACATACATACATACATACATACATACATACATACATACATATACATACATACATACATACACATACATACATACATACATACATACATACATACATACATACATACATACATACATATATATATATACACACACATATATATATACACACACACACATATATATATATACACATATATATATATATATAGGCCTACATACACATGTACTGACATATATTCACTTGGTGATAGCAGCAGAAGTTCTTCCGGATCATTGCACAGGTTATAGCACAGTGTATTAAATAGATTATTGCACATTATTTATTGCCCAAAGTTATAACAGTTGTGGTTATATAGAACAGATTGCTGGATCAATGTGTGCTTCTGTGCTTTTTTGTCTGTCTTGTTGTGTCTCTGCTCTGTCTTCTGTAACCCCCAGTCGGTCGAGGCAGATGACCGTTCATACTGAGCCCGGTTCTGCTAGAGGTTTTTCCTTCCTGTTAATGGGGAGGTTTTTTTTCCCTGTTGCTTCATGCTTGTTCAGTATGAGGGATTGTTGCAAAGCCATGGACAATGCAGACTACTCTCCCTGTGGCTCTACGCTTTTTCAGGAGGAAATGCTGCTTGTCAAGACCTTAATGCAATCAACTGGTTCCCTCGGCTAAAATGTTTATCCATTTTAGCCGCGCAATCCTCCATAATTAAAGTCCGACAGTCCACAGATGGCAACAGTTTGTTGATTCAAAATTAATTGTTCATCCACTTCAGCAACCGATGCATTGGAATCAGTGTTGGGCAAGTTACTTTGAAAAAGTAATTAGTTATAGTTACTAGTTACTTCTCCCAAAAAGTAACTGAGTTACTAACTGAGTTACTCCACTATAAAAGTAACTAGTTACTAGTAAAAGTAACTATTGCGTTACTTTTTCGTTTCTGGCTTTTTTATTTATTTTTTTACAAATTTTTTGCTGACATGTCCATTCAATGCACCCCCCCCACACACACACACACACACACACACACACACACTCCCCCTTTTGTGTTGAACAGTGAAGTGTGGTGAAAGCAGCTTTAATTCTCCATCACATAACTTTCATATCGCGCATGCATTGACTTTTTCAACAATTTTCTCTTGCGGTTTTCAGCAGCAACGGCATTGTTTCTTATGGTTTAATATTGTCCATATGCCTTCTTTAAATATTTCTAATTCTACTCGCAGGACATGCGCAATTCCAAACTTTTTTCCTGTCATTGCCATGGTGAATCACGTTATTTGCGTTCCAGTGATCGGGATTTTTTTCATGCTCACGTTATCCATAAGGGCCAGTGGGCCAGTGCCCAGGGGCACCAACCATGGGGGGGCACCACATGACACATGCTTTAAAAATATATTTTTCATAAATAGTTATATTATTTAGCTACTTGAAATTGTTGAAAGACCATGCATTATTCGTTTTGTGAACACTGATGTCACAATAATAATAAATGATAAATAAATCAAGATTTTTTTGATTTCAACATTTTAAAATGAGATATTTGAATATTGCTCACTGCTCATATGCCTACATGTAGTTGTGTAAGTTAGTAAATAGTAAAGAAATCCCCTTGATTATGTCTGATGTTTTTGACCGGAGGACAGCACGGGTAAGGGGGGGGGGGGCTTTGAGGTATAGTGCCCAGGGGCACCACATTGTCTTAATACGGGCCTGGCTGAGAATGACAAAGGGAGGAAGAGCTGCTCAGAGTTGCAGCTTTCTACTCAGTGTAGATCAGCCGTTTTTTCTGAAACGACTGTGCAGCATAGCTTTGCTGTGCGCGCTGAATCCAGATGCAGTGCGCGAATGCACACGCGCGCAGTTCAGAAAAAACATAAACAGTTTGGCGCGTCAGTCAGTTCGAAACAGTTCCTGTATCGGTCACGTAGCACATAAGCGCGTCGACACAGGTTTTTCTGTACGAGCTCGACTCATGCGCCGACGCATCCGTGTTGCCGGACCCATGTTCTTGTCCTTTTCGCTGTTTAACTCAAAATAACGTGCTTACCTCCAAGAATCAAACGCTGTCTTCTTGCCCATCTTGCCGCGGTACAAACACAAATAGCTTACACACACAGGTGCGCGCGCGCACACACACACACACACACACACACACAGAGGCAAGGAGGAGCAGGGTACAGACGCAAGCAGCCGCATCTGACTAAATGCAGAAAAGCAGGGACTTCACTTTCCTTATCGAGGGAAATTCTTAAAGTAACGGAGTAACGAGTGCTTATTTTGGAAAATAACGGAGTTACTGATTACTGAATTCGCAAAACTAACGCGTTAGATTACTCGTTACTGAAAAAACCTAATAAGAGTACTCTAACGCGTTACTTATAACGTGTTACCCCCAACACTGATTGGAATTACGCCCTTATGTGTGCACACTATATTTAGATGGCCATCATATCGGTGGTAGCGCTACACATACCTAATCCAGACGAATGATTGTTCAAATCCAGCGCCGAGCTGATCAACTGCGTCCTCACCGATGTCTATCCTGTCCGACGTCACCTCAGGTGAGCTGAGTTCGATCAGCTGATGCTCCACTCCAAACACGTAACCTCCAGCCCAGTCTTATCTTGCGCAATCACCACCATCAACCATGCAGAAACACGTATCTTTACTTATGCACAGTTCGTGAAGATGCACAAACAGTTTTTGACTGGTTTTGTAGCGGCCAAGCCAATACTTTAAGCCACTGAGGTGCTGCATCGGGGTAATAGAGTTGACGCGCTTATTGTTACCTTTTTGGGATGAATTAGAGTCCGAGTCGTCAGGGCATGTTGAACGCTTCGTCCATTTATTTTCCTCTTTGCATATCAAATGTCCATCATACATGAACACATCTCCAGACAACACATAAAGCAGACTTGCTTGCTTGTATTTATCTTTTTGCGGTCAAAAACTGTTTTCCCCTTCCGGGTGGAAAACCTACCTATCAAAGAAAAGTTCCCCCCTTAAAAAGACATGAACGCTAATTACCCAATCAATGCATTTGCGCTCCTACATATAGGATTAAAGATTAAAATCGTATTTCTTTTAAAGGCCAGCTAAAGATATTTTAAAGCTGCTTCCACTTTTGGACGAATGTGTATAAATGGTTTGGTAAAATATGTACCGTGACTTACAGATGACGCCCAAACATTTGGGTGTGCTGCCATCTAGTGTTGGAAATAATAAATGTTTTTTCCTTCAAAACACAATTCATGTTATAAATAATTGTCAAAAAAATATGGTTGGACGTAGCAAAAATGTTTTTGATAACTTTTGATCCTCTATGTGTGAGGAATTTTTTGGAGTAACTTTGAATGCCATAAGTGTAACGGTTTAGGAGTAGTTTATTCAAATGTAACCCCCAAAAATATGGGAAAATGACATCTTTGATGAGAAATGAATGATTTCCTGTAGGAGGTAGCCCATTGCTTCAAGAGGCTTTTTTGTAGGGCCTATGAAGTTACATGCACTTACCGAGTTTCATAATTCTCAGACAAAGCATGGCTTGGGGCTTACTGATTTAATGCGTTTTTAATGGTTTTCCACAAACCTGATTTTTGCAATGCGACAGCTCAGGCAAATATGCATATTTCATAAAACCTTTGATAACTTTTAAAAGTCAATGTCTTAACTGCATGCTGAAAAAAATTGAAAGTAATAGGTTAAAATGCCTAGGACTAGTTCGTTAAAGTTTGAGGCAAAAACGGCCAATATTTTACCCTTTGACCCAAAATAGCAGACTTCCTGTGGGTTTTAGAGCATACACCTTAGAGACTTTTTTTCATAATTTTAAAAAAACCTACCTAGGTAAAAAATTTCAGCTTTCTACGTGTTACGGTTTGGCCCAACTCACTCTAGTTGGCGCTGTTGAGCAGGTTTGCCACGCCCGTTTTCAATTACACTAAAATCATGCGATTTCTCACGGGGGACAATTTTGGGCAAAGTTTGGTGAGTTTTCATGCATGTTTAGGCCTCCAAAAAGCCGTTTCAAAAGTCCCAAGAATAAATAATAATAATAATTAAAGCCGCAAGCGGCGATGAGCGGCCCTCGCAGCCAAGCACCGCTGGGGTACGCGCACCGCCTGCCGCCAGCCACCGCAGAAGCTGTCACGCATCTTCCCCGCCCGTCCACCAGGCAATACACACATATGCGTTCGGCCGAACTCCCCCACGACTCATAAAAAAAATCTGGTGCAGATCGGTCGATGCAGCGAGGAGATACAGCCGTTGAATAATGATAATGCATTTGCCCCCCTGGTTTAATCATTAGTTTACTGGTTGAAATGCAGTTCAAAGTCTTCAGCTGATCCAAAATGCTGCAGCAGGAGTTATGGAGATAGTTTCCTGCCAAAAGGTTTCACATAAAAAAATTGTTTTACAAACTGTCCGCCAACTTTGCACTCAAAATATCATTTATAAGTTTTCCTCCAGTACAAAATGGTCTCTGCTCACACAAAACAGCCTCTGCTCGCATGAAACAGCCTTCATTGTTTGCTGATGACGGAGATATTTGGAAACGTGGAAGGAATGTTAAATTTATTGTAGGGAAAGTCCAAAAATCAATTCATAAGATTGAAAAATGGTCTTACAAATGGAGTTTTACATTTTCAGTAGATAAAACAAAGAAATCAAGAAGTACAACTGAAGTTATATAAATCAACATTGTACTGTTCTCTCTATGTGTTTTGGTCTAGCGTGAACACAGATAAACAGCCAGCCAAACTCCTTATTAAAGAGCCAGGAAATGATCGGCTTGCTCCTTTATTATCGTCTTACACATTTAGTCAGCATTTCTGACTGCTTTGAATTCGGTGTAAAACTAGAAAAGAAAGATACAAAAAATGGCTTAATAAACAGCCATGTAAATATCAGTATTAACGTAACAGCTGCATAATATTAACTCAACAGGCATTTTCACAGCCGGCTAGAAAAGCGGCAAATTAGCAAGTAAACACACACACTGCTGTCACACAGACCACAACATTTTACCGTTCCTTCATACACAAAATACCCATAAAAGATATTAACATATTCAATTTCAATTCAATTAAATTTTATTTATATAGCGCCAAATCATGAAACATGTCATCTCAAGGCACTTTACAAAGTCAAATTCAATCATATTATACAGATTGGGTCAGATTATACAGATTGGTCAAAAATGTTCCTATATAAGGAAACCAGTTGATTGCATCAAAGTCCCGACAAGCAGCATTCACTCCTGGAGAAGCGTAGAGCCACAGGGAGAGTCGTCTGCATTGTACATGGCTTTGCTGCTATCCCTCATACTAAGCAAGCATGAAGCGACAGTGGGAAGAAAAACTGCCCCATTAACAGGAAGGAAAACCTCCGGCAGAACCGGGCTCAGTATGAACGGTCATCTGCCTCGACCGACTGGGGGTTACAGAAGACAGAGCAGAGACACAACAACAGAGACAAAAAAGCACAGAAGCACACATTGATCCAGTAATCTGTTCTACATTAGATGGTACTAGTGGGTGATCTGGCTTCTCTGGATGATGTCACAGTTAACAGAATGCCAGACCAGGTGTACCTACTATGAAGATAAAAGAGAGAGAACAGAAAGTTAAAGCAGAAATGACAACACGTAATGCATAATTGAAGAACAGTAGAACTCTATAGAGTGAGAAAATTAGATCCTGATGTCCTCCAGTAGCCTAAGCCTATAGCAGTACAACTATAAAGGTAGCTCAGAGTAACATGAGCCACTCTAGTTATAAGCTTTGTCAAAAAGGAAGGTTTTAAGATTAGTCTTAAAAGTAGACAGGGTGTCTGCCTCACGGACCAAAACTGGGAGATGGTTCCACAGGAGAGGAGCCTGATAGCTAAAGGATCTGCCTCCCATTCTACTTTTAGAGACTCTAGGAACCACCAGCAGACCTGCAGTCTGAGAGCGAAGTGCTCTGTTAGGAACATACGGGGTAATCAGAGCTCTGATATATGATGGAGCTTGACATATATCTTATCGAATCTGTAAACAATGAGCAACACTTACAACCATTGCTTTCTGAGAGAATAACTGCATTGTTGCAGCCCTGTGACGATAGCCGTTTCTCAATTCACGAGAACGCGAGTCCGTACTCTCGGTAAGAACACAGGAAGATCGGACTTGACCGCGAGTACGCAGCACGTAGGGGAGAGTGAGGTAAAGTGAGACACTGGGTAATGTGAGACAACCCCTGTATCTAGGCAACAGAACACATTTGTGCCCATGTGACCATTTTGTTTCCAAGCTCCTCCCATTTCCCCTTTGCCATAAAGGAGAGAAGCTCATTTTGCTCAGGTAAGCATGTTTTTTCCAACAAAATGTGTTTTTTGCATGTAAAAGTAAATTTTCTTGCTGTCAACTTAATCAACTGTTGTGCCAAAGCAAATTGATTCTAGTAGAAAAACTTATATCATACCTGTTGATGAACTACCAACATATAAAACCATGTGATGGTGCTAGCTGAAGGTTAGCCTGAATTGCTAAGAAAGGTCATTTTTAAAAAAAATGGTGGAGGTGGGGTAAATTGAGACAAATGCTGTGGGGTAAAGTGATACAGTGTCTTACTTTACCCCCACCATGAGGCACAGGTTAAGTTTGGTTGTAAACATATTTTAATGTAATATTACACTGCATATGTAATGTAATATTACTATTAATTACATATTAATTAATATGTAATGTTACATTTTTATTTCAAATGTCATAAACATTGTAGAAAAGCCATCATGCCAAGGAAATACACCAGGAAGACAACCTGGGGCAAAACACCCCTCGAGGAGATGGAGAGTGCAGCCGCTAAAGTCAAGGAAGGAAAGAATCTCTAAGAGCAGCTGCTAGGGATAGAAATATTGACAAGTCAAGCCTTTTAAGATTCATAAAGAAAAAAGAGAAAGGGGAAGTAAAATCGGTAGCCTGGGGTGCAGTAGCTGAGGCAAAGAGAATTATTACAAATGAGATGGAGGAGGAGCGTGCCAAACACTTGAAACAACTAGTTTCATTGGCCTTCCTCCAGTTAAGTCCCATCAACTGGCCTTTGAATATGCAGAAAGAAACAATATCCCTGTCCCTGACAATTGGACAAAGACACAATGTGCAGGTAGGCTAGGGTGTGCAAGAGATCACATGATTCTGTAGGTTAATTAAGGCCAACTGATCTTGGCACACAGCTGAATCTTATAATAATGAATTGTCTACTCTAGGTGAAGATTGGTTTTGCAGCTTCCTAGCACGTCGCCATCTCTCTATCCGAACTCCAGAGGCAACATCCCTGGGAAGAGCTACAGCCTTCAATAAAACTACAGTCAGGGAGTTATTTGACAATCTGGCTGTAGTTATGGACAGGTGACAGAATTAATTATTTAGTCGCAAATGCTTTACGGAGGCATTACCTGTAAGATTTGGCTTTGATTCTGATAAGGTTCTTACTTTGCCTCTCATCTTTAACAGGCATGCCTTCCCTCCACACATGATTTACAATGTGGATGAAACAGTTGTCTTTACAGTACAAAAGCCACAGCAGATACACTAGAGGGCATATTACCAGTAGTAGAATACTGCTTGCACATGCCATTGATTCTAAACTTTCTATTTGATCAGGTTATGACGGAGACAGGAAAAAAGCAAGTTGGTTCTGTCACATCGGCTGAAAGAGGAGAACTGGTGACTGTGGTGTGTGCAGTGAATGCTGCTGGGAATGCCATACCTCCCATGTTTGTCTTCCCCAGAGTCAAGTTTAAGGATTGCTTCATGACAGGAGCACGTCCAGGAGCCAAAGGTACCGCCACCAGAACGGGATGGATGAATGAAGACATCTGGCCTGAGTTCCTTGATCACCTGATACAGCACACTAACTGCACCCCTGATCGTCCCATGCTGCTAATCCTGGATAATCTAAAACCTCACATCTCACTCAAGGCAATAGATTAATTGAAATACAACAAACGCTTTATAGAATAAATATGATGGGGTTAGTAGTAAATTTTGTTTGGGTTCCGGCACATAATGAGATTAAAGGAAATGAAATGGCAGACAGAATGGCTAAGGAGAGTACAAATAAGGTAAGGGTAGATATTAATGTTAGTTTTGGTATAACAGAAATAAAGGGTATAATTAAACAAAAAGCCAAAGAGAGGTGGCAAAAGTTATGGGATGAAGAAAAGAAAGGAAGGTGGCTTTATAAAATACAAAAGAGAATTGGACAAATGAGAATAACAGAAAGGAACAAGAGAGAAGAGATAATTATTTCACGGCTTAGAATGGGACACACTGGATTGAATAGATCATTATTTTTGATAGGTAAACATCAGACAGGGAAATGTTGTAATGTTCTGTTGTGGTTTTGGTTATTTTCAGTTAGTCGACTTTTCTGTTTTCGGATTTATTTCTGTGTTGTGTCGTTTTGTATTGGATTTATTCTTAACCGGTATTAGTCTTTATTTCAGCTAGTGTTTGTCCAGTCTTTGTCTTGCTTTTTACCTTAGGTTTAGTCAGTGTGCTCCGTTTATTATTTCCACCTGTGTTGGTTAGTTAGTCCCGCCCTGCTCTTTTGTTCCGGTCATCTATTTAAGCCCGCTTTAGTTTTTGGTTTGTTGTCAGGACGTCTCGTGTTACCCCATGTCTAAGTTCCCCGGTAAGAGTACTTCTCCTTGTCTGTTTTTGTTTTGCCTGCCTGTCCGTTTGCCCGTTTAACCTTCGGTTCGTCTGCTTTTGGAGTCTGCCTTGTTTTGTTGCCTGAAGCCACTTCTTTTGTCCCCTGAACCTTTTTGTTAATAAACCCCTTTTTCAAGCTACAGCTCTGTGTCCGGCTAACATTTGGGTTCTCCTTATACAATTCATTACATTACGTCCTGACCAACATGAACCCAAAGCCGACACGTTATCTCCTTTCTGGAGGAGCTAAGCTAACTCAGCCCGGTGCATCACTAACCTCCCACTCTCAAAGCTGTTCTTCACTGGACTTACCCTGTCAGTCCGTCTCATCGCCGTTCATCCCGGATCCGAACCTTTTTCTGGAGGTCGACGCCGAGATGATCTGGGAGCTCCGTCCCGACTTATCCCCTGAGTCGGTCCCGTTTCCTCCTCCTGACGCGGAGGCGAATGAATCTTCGCGGGCAGTTCTGTCCCGTCGGGAGGAACCGGCATCCCCGCTAGGCCCGCCGTCTCGCCGCCGAAGGAGGAAGCGCTCGTCTGCCGGCCCCCCATCCAGCAATGGCGGGCAGCCGCCCGATGAGTCAGTCCGGCCTCACCCGGCTGCCGAGTCCCTGGCTCGACCCACTTCCGGTCCAGCAGGCAGGAGTTCCTCGCTTCCCGGAGTTGAGAGGCCTACAGCTCCCCCTGCTGGCGTCCGTGACTCGGAGTATCTGACACTGGAAAATAAAATAAGAACTTTCGCCCCCATCATCAAACGTCTCAGGGAGGCTCTACTAATTCATTATTCACAGGAGTTGGAGAAAAAATTAAAGGAGGTTGAGGGACATTACAGGTCAGCCCTCCGGTCATTTTACAGCCGACCAAAGTCTGTCCCCGAGGGTCTGGAAGACGCCTCGGCCCCTGAGTCTGTCCCCGAGGGTCTGGAAGACGCCTCGGCCCCTGACTCAGCCCCCGAGGCTCTGGAAGACGCCTCGGCCCCTGACTCAGCCCCCGAGGGTCTGGAAGACGCCTCGGCCCCTGACTCAGCCCCCGAGGGTCCGGCGGACGTCTCGGTCCCTGAACCTGTTCCCCAGGGCCAGGACGGGGCTCTGGAGGATCTGCCTCTGCCCAAGTTTCCAGAGGGGATTCTGGAGGACCCGCCTCTGCTCAAGTCTCGTGACGCGTCGACCCAGGAGGGTCCGTCGCAGACGTCCGACGTGGGAACCCAGAGGGGTCTGTCGCAGACGTCCGACGTGGGAACCCAGAGGGGTCCGTCGCAGACGTCCGACGTGGGAACCCAGAGGGGTCCGTCACAGACGTCCGACGTGGGAACCCAGGGGGGTCCGTCGTTGACGTCCGACGTGGGAACCCAGGGGGGTCCGTCGTTGACGTCCGACGTGGGAACCCAGGGGGGTCCGTCGTTGACGTCCGACGTGGGAACCCAGGGGGGTCCGGCGCTGACGTGCGACGTTGGAACCCAGAGTGGTCCATCGCGGACCTGCGACGTTGGAACCCAGGGGGATCCTTCGCTCTTCGGTCATCCAGGACCTCAGAAGGGGATGCAACAACCGGGACCCCCTGGAGACCTAGAGCCTCATGGTGTTCTTTACAAGTCCAGACCCCAGATAGCCCTCATGGACAGTCAGCTCTGGGAGAGACTTTATTGGACGTCCCTTTCTGAGACCCTCCAGGAGTTGATTCTGAGACTCCTGGTGGCTAAGGGTCTGACTTTGGTGCCTGAAGCCTGCAGCCCGGGGTCTCCTGAAGCCTGTAGTCCTGTGCCCACCTCAGCAGCCTGTAGCCAGGCCCCCACTTTAGCAGCCTGTAGCCAGGCCCCCACGTTAACTGCCTGTAGCCAGGCTCCCACCTTAGCTGCCTGTAGCCAGGCTCCCACGTTAGCTGCCTGTAGCCAGGCATTCCCTTCAGTCGCCTGTAGTCAGGCTCCCCCTTCAGTCGCCTGTAGCCAGGCTTCCCCTTCAGTCGCCTGTAGCCAGGCTTCCCCTTCAGTCGCCTGTAGCCAGGTTTCCCCTTCAGTCGCCTGTAGCCAGGTTTCCCCTTCAGTCGCCTGTAGCCAGGCTTCCCCTCCAGTCGCCTGTAGCCAGGCTTCCCCTCCAGTCGCCTGTAGCCAGGCTTCCCCTCCAGTCGCCTGTAGCCAGGCTTCCCCTCCAGTCGCCTGTAGCCAGGCTTCCCCTCCAGTCGCCTGTAGCCAGGTTTCCCCTCCAGTCGCCTGTAGCCAGGCTTCCCCTCCAGTCGCCTGTAGCCAGGCTTCCCCTTCAGTCGCCTGTAGCCAGGCTCCTTCGTCGGTCGCCTGTAGCCAGGCTCTTTCCTCCGTCGCCTGTAGTCAGGCTCCTTCGTCTGTCGCCTGTAGTCAGGCTCCTTCGTCTGTCGCCTGTAGTCAGGCTCCTTCGTCTGTCGCCTGTAGTCAGGCTCCCCCTTCGGTCGCCTGTAGTCAGGCTCCCCCTTCGGTCGCCTGTAGTCAGGCTCCTTCATCTGTCGCCTGTAGTCAGGCTCCTTCGTCTGTCGCCTGTAGTCAGGCTCCTTCGTCTGTCGCCTGTAGTCAGGCTCCTTCGTCTGTCGCCTGTAGTCAGGCTCCTTCGTCTGTCGCCTGTAGTCAGGCTGCCCCTTCGGTCGCCTGTAGTCAGGCTCCCCCTTCGGTCGCCTGTAGTCAGGCTCCCCCTTCGGTCGCCTGTAGTCAGGCTCCCCCTTCGGTCGCCTGTAGTCAGGCTTCCCCTTCGGTCGCCTGTAGTCAGGCTCCCCCTTCGGTCGCCTGTAGTCAGGCTCCCCCTTCGGTCGCCTGTAGTCAGGCTCCCCCTTCGGTCGCCTGTAGTCAGGCTCCCCCTTCGGTCGCCTGTAGTCAGGCTCCCCCTTCGGTCGCCTGTAGTCAGGCTCCTTCGTCCGTCGCCTGTAACCAGGCTCCTTCGTTCGTCGCCTGTAACCAGGCTCCTTCGTTCGTCGCCTGTAGCCAGGCTCCTTTTTCAGTCGCCTGTAGCCAGGCTCCCGCACCGGGAACCAGTGACCAGGCGCCGCCGCCTGTAGTCGCTAACCAGGCGCCGCCGTCTGTAGCCGCTAACCAGGCGCCGCCGCCTGTAGCCATTAACACGGCGCCGCTGCCTGTAGCCACTAACCAGGCGCCGCCGCCTGTAGCCACTAACCAGACGCCGCCGCCTGCAGTCATTAACACGGCGCCGCCGCCTGTAGCCACTAACACGGCGCCGCCTCCCGTAGTCTTTAGTCTGACGCCTTCCCTACCCTGTAGTCCGGCGCCGGATTCTGTCTTCTCTCTCTCCAGACCTCGCTGCCGGCCTCCTAGATTCCTGCTCCGCCGCCGGCCTCCTAGATTCTTGCTCCGCCGCCGGTCTCCGAGGTTCCTGCTCCGTAGACGGCCTCCTGGACGTCCGCCGGAGAGCCTAGCATGCCGGGGCCGTCCGCCAGAGAACTTGTCACGCCGGGGCAGTCCGCCGGAGAACCTGTCACGTCTGGGCCGTCCGCCGGGACGACCGCCGGAGAACCTGTCACGTCTGGGCCGTCCGCCGGGACGACCGCCGGAGAACCTGTCACGTCTGGGCCGTCCGCCGGGACGACCGCCGGAGAACCTGTCACGTCTGGGCCGTCCGCCGGGACGACCGCCGGGGAACCTGTCACGTCTGGGCCGTCCGCCGGGACGTCCGCCGGAGAACCTGTCACGCCGGGGCCGTCCGCCGGAGAGCCTCTCACGCAGGGGCCCCCCGCCGGGAAGACCGCCAGACTTCCTGATTCGCTGGGGTCGTCCGCCGGGAAGACCGCCGGACTCTCTGTTGGGGGAACTGTTTTGGAGATTTTCTGTTAGTTTGGATTCGCCCGATGTGGGTTGTTTTCTGTTTTGGACTCTTGTTTTGGTTGTTTTGTTTTTTTTTTCCTGACCCTCCTGCCTGTAGCCCCCTCCACCCGCCCGGTCAGACTTTTATTTAGTTTCTTTGTAGAGACGTAAGGGCGTCTAGAATCCGCCCTTGAGGGGGGGGCTCTGTAATGTTCTGTTGTGGTTTTGGTTATTTTCAGTTAGTCGACTTTTCTGTTTTCGGATTTATTTCTGTGTTGTGTCGTTTTGTATTGGATTTATTCTTAACCGGTATTAGTCTTTATTTCAGCTAGTGTTTGTCCAGTCTTTGTCTTGCTTTTTACCTTAGGTTTAGTCAGTGTGCTCCGTTTATTATTTCCACCTGTGTTGGTTAGTTAGTCCCGCCCTGCTCTTTTGTTCCGGTCATCTATTTAAGCCCGCTTTAGTTTTTGGTTTGTTGTCAGGACGTCTCGTGTTACCCCATGTCTAAGTTCCCCGGTAAGAGTACTTCTCCTTGTCTGTTTTTGTTTTGCCTGCCTGTCCGTTTGCCCGTTTAACCTTCGGTTCGTCTGCTTTTGGAGTCTGCCTTGTTTTGTTGCCTGAAGCCACTTCTTTTGTCCCCTGAACCTTTTTGTTAATAAACCCCTTTTTCAAGCTACAGCTCTGTGTCCGGCTAACATTTGGGTTCTCCTTATACAATTCATTACAAATGTGACTGTGGGGAAGATGAGACTGTGGAACATGTCATTTTGAATTGTAATAAATATTGGATTCAGAGAAATAGGTTGACAAGGAAACTTAGTAACATGAAAATTAAACTTGATATTGTTGATTTATTGCGAAAGGAATCAGGAAGCAGAGGATACCAGGTCATATTTGAGTTTTTGAAACAGAGTAGGTTGTATAATAGGATATAGTTTTTTTTTTTTGTTTTTTTTTTGTCATGCAGTCCACACTCCATACCAGTTGGTGGCGGTAATGCTCACCTAAACGTTTTTTGCCAACCGCCAATAAAAAAATCAAGAAGAAGAAGAAGAAGAACAAAAGAAGAAGAAGAAGAGCAGAGGTCCGACGTTGTGGCGGGTAAGGACGTTTTCTATCACAAATAAGGGAGCCTAGTTTAGCTGCTATACCTGCTTTGTTTTGGAAGAAGTTCCATAAGATTCTTACAAAGCCGCGCAGCAGTAACGCGGGGCTGACAAGCGCGAGCTGTCTGCCTACAGGGCGATAATTCAATAACAATATCTATCGATCGATAGACGTGTGGCGCGATAGGAAAAAATAGGGTCGATAAAAACTTCGATAGACAGTTTTACTTCCTTGCTACAGTCGGCACGCCGTCACTAAGCGCCGCCCTCTCAAACCACAACACACAACACGTGAATATGTCGCAGCAAGTAGCGGCGGAGGAAATTGTCCCAAAACGGGGTTTTACTAGTTCGCCAGCCTGATAGAAATAAACCACAGTGATTTGTAAAACTTGCAAGGAACCGGTAAAAGCAGTCTGGTAACGCAACCCACCAGTATTCATCACGTAAGCCGCTCACACCCGCAGCAGCGCGGCCCCGCGAGCTGAGCTGTGCGGCCCCGCGAGCTTTAGCAGCGCGGCCCCGCGAGCTTAAGCTGCGCGGCCCCGCGTCGTCGTCGTCTGGAACTTCTTCCAAAACAAAGCAGGTACAGCAGCTAAACTGGGCTCCCTTCTTTGTGATAAAATGACAAATCGTCCAAGCGGCATAAGGACATAACGCATGCAGTAACGTGCTTCATAGTGATGGATATGTCTGCTGTTCTCTGCAGCTGAAAAACCTGCCACTCTTTATTTAACCAACCAAAGTTGGTTAAACAAAGATTTAATTGGAATTCTGTGTTTGTGTTCTTTATTTAAATCAAATCATTTAGCAATATCATAAAATGTCCAGGCAGAGCTGCACATAAAATATGGTTTTAAATATTTTCAATAATTATCGATATCGATCAATATGCATTTTTTTTTATCGATAAACTTTTTTTCTATATCGCCCAGCCCTAATATATATATATATATATATATATATATATATATATATATATATATATATATATATATATCCTCAGTCAGATCTTTTAGAAATCAGGGTGTTTAATGTACTTTTCTCCGCTTCCATCCCTGCTACCCATTAGCACATAATGTGTTTATGCCGGAAAAAACTGTAACTGTAAAGTATGAGGATTAACTATCGTAAAATCTTACTTGTGGAAGGTAATACCCCGGGATCTGGTTTGTAATACCCTTTTATTTCCACACCCATAAGCCGAGCAAAAGTCGGGCATCCTGGGACGTAGCTCTGGAAGTTTGCTGACTGTCAATACAAAATGGAAATTATGTATTAAGTTAGACTATCAATCTTTTAATTCAATCAATTGGTCTCATGTAGCCCCTAAAGGGGTGACGTCTTCAGTCAGCTAATTTATCTGGAAATCGGTTGAGAATTCACCGGATTCAGAGTGTCTGAAAACATAAAGCACCACTTACCTGAACTGACTTGTATTCTGTCTGACTGCAGCTCTGTCTGACCTAAGATGGCCGCTCTGTCGGCACGCCTCTCAACCGAGAACGTGGCGTCTACGTATTCATGTCTGTGCTTGCGCCTCCCGGTGAAGTCACCTTATGGCAAAGCCACTCAAACAAACTACATTGAGCCCACGGTCTGCATTTGTAACGAATCAATCTTATTTAGTTAATTTAGCGGTTTCTTTTTTCTCAAAAGCTTCAGGCTTAAAGATGAACATAGAAAAAAATGTGAAATCTTAGCAATTCAAAATAATCAACTCACTTTAATTGATAAAAATTAGGTAAAATATTTAGGTTTAATGATTAACAATGACCACACTGAAAAAAATAGAACAAATTATCATGCCATTTCACAAAAAAAATCAACAAATATTTGACAGTTGGCTCAATTTTTGGAAGAATATTGTTAACAAAAACGGGAGGGATAGCCAGATTAATTTATCCAGCATATATCTTAAATATACCAAATACTACAATAAAAAATAATCAAATTCATCACAATCTCATCTGGAATAATAAAAAGCATGTGATCAGATAGAACGACATAGTAATATCAGTAGAAAAAGGAGGAATAAACGTTATTGATTTTAAAGTGATTAATGCCGTGATTATATTAAAATGGCTGTGGACTTTTAATAAAAATTAAGAGTTTATGGTTTATCTTCCCTTCACAACTTTAAAAAAATTGGAGGAAGGAAATTTCTCTTAAGATGTAACTTTGATCTGGCAAAATTACCGATTAAACTGTCAGACTACCACAGAAGCATTCGAAAAAATATGTTAAAAGTTTTCATGCCTCGATTAAGTTACTGGAAAATAACCGTAAATTAACAAAATAAATTTGATTTGTAACAAATGGAGACCGCGGGCATAATGCAGTTTGTTTTGGATGGATTTGCCATATGATGACGTCATCTGGAAGCGCCCGAGCCAATCTGACCACCCGAGTCGATCTGGTACCTACACCGTTTCCTCTCCGCCTCTACTTGCTGCGACATTCACATGCTCTGTGTTGTGGTTTGAGAGGGCGGCGCTTTGTGACGGCGTGTCTGGGTCCGCGATTACGATAGGTTAAGAGGAAGTAGTGACTGCAGCATCAACTAATATGATATGCTGAAAGGAAGAAAGGAAAACTTTCTATCGAAGTTTTATCTACCCTATTTTTTCCTATTGCGCCACACGTCTATCGTTCGATATATATTGCAATTGAATTATCGTCCAGCCCTAGCTCTAACCACTAGGCCACCACTCCCCTTGTGTTTTCATCTTAGTGGTGATTTGTTTTTTCTTTAAGAGGAGTATTATCCTTTACATAACCATAACACATATCTGTTTTGCAGCATCCACTGATGAGGTGAAAGCCATCAAAGTTCTGGGTTGGATGGAAGGCTCCTACATGAACTATCACCATGGAAAATAGCCCTGGTGGTCAAACAGATCATCAACCTGCTTTGAGACACGCCGACTTCCATCACAAGACTAACAAGACTTGAACAATTCATGATTTGATGGAATCTTTAAACACACGACAGAGGATTTGGGCTTGTTTAAAAATAACTTAACATGTAACCGTTTTAGTTCCCAGTATTGACTACTTTGATCAGTAACTGTTGCAGCATGTCCTTCATAGCTCTTAGCGGAGCCGTTTAGGCTGAAAAAAAAGGTTAGAAAAAAAAAAAAACAGGTTTGACATTGTTCTAAATTTTCTGACAGTCTTAAATTCAGAAATTGTTTTTCATAGTTCTGTTTTTGGCTTCATCCATTTCATGAGCCAGTTTTTTTTAATACAGCCCGTTTTATTGGTAATGCATGGATTGTTTACTGGGAAAAACCTGGAGAATTAATGGAGTTCTTTCAGTCTTAATTTCAACAATAAAACAATCCTTGTGGAAAGGTGTATTCACTTTGATTAATATTGGTAAGAATTGGAAATAAAGACTTTATCAAAGGGTATGTTTATTATGCAATGTGGAAAATAAAGGACTGTTTAATTTACCCACAATGTTTGCAACCTCAGGTTTATTAACAGCCCCATGTGCCCTTTTTTCAATAACCTCAGCATTTTTAAAAGGTTGATACAGTACCATACACCTTACCATCATAATGCCAGCAGTTCTACATTTTTATTTAGTGAATACACAAACTTATTTACATTTCACTGGCTTGATTTTACTACCTAAAAACCTTTTGCAGCAATGGTAACCACAATAAGATTAAACTTCTAAAGTGTTGGTCATACTGGACAATAGCAACATATATATATCTGAGCCATGTGATTCAAAATGTCCCAGTGCATCCATGGCTGCCCTCAGTGCTACCAGTTGTTTGGGTATCAACACATTGCCAGTTTCAGGAAAAATGACCCCACAGTGTGGGTCATCAAGCAGTCCGCTGTCGTCCCAGTCAAAATGAGGCAGGCAAGACCCTGCACAAAAGATGGAGACATATAGAGAATAAAAAAGAGGTCATGATTTTGTTGCTACAACTTACTGAATATAATTTAATTCATGGAGCTAAGGATTGGGAAAAAAATGACTCAAAAATCCGTCAGTTATTTGGAAGGACCATTATAAACAGATTTCAAGGAAACCAGTTTCAGTGCCACCTCTCTGATGTACTCAATGTTTTGTTGTATTGGAGTGATCAGATAAATGATCAGATAATTTCATTTCTGGTTTGAAATATAGGCATTAAGGTGCGAAACTGTATGATTGCAAGCACAAAAAATAATCCTTCTTAATTGTGTGATTTCTGGTTCTACGACAGCATGCTGGATGCTTCTCATCTCCCATAACTAACTGAGTGTTAGATTCCCGTTCAGTTCTGAGTGAATGGTCATCCCAGCCACTGCTGATGGTGTGAAAACTTACATGTAGTCTTGGGACAAATAAACAGTGACAACATGTTTGACAGGTCAAGCAAACTGTTGTCCTCTCGTGAGTGAGGACAAATTAAAAACTTCATATTTTTAAAGGCCAGCTAAAGATATTTTAAAGCTGCTTCCACTTTTGGGTGAATGTGTATGAATGGTTTGGTAAAATATGCACCGTGAATTACAATATTTCAGACATATATCGATCAACAAACATTTGGATTTGCTGCCATCTAGCGTTCAAAATTATAACTGTTTTTATCCTTCAAAACACAATTGACATAAAAATAATTGTCAAAATAATATGGTTGGACGTAGCAAAAATGTTTTTGATAACTTTTGATCCTCTATGTGTGAGGAATTTTTTGGAGCAACTTTGAATGCCATAATAGTAACGGTTTAGGAGTAGTTTATCCAAATGCAACACCCAGAAATATGATAAAATGACATCTTTGATGAGAAATTAATGGTTTCCTGTAGGAGGTAGCCCATTGCTTAAAGAGGCTTTTTTGTAGGGCCTGTGAAGTTACATGCACGTAAGGAGTTTCATAATTCTCAGACAAAGCATGACTTGGGGCTTACTGATTTAATGCGTTTTTAATGGTTTTCCACAAACCTGATTTTTGCAATGCGACAGCTCAGGCAAATATGCATATTTCATAAAACCTTTGATAACTTTTAAACGTCAATGTCTTAACTGCATGCTGAAAAAATTTGAAAGTAATAGGTTAAAATGCCTAGGACTAGTTCGTTAAAGTTTGAGGCAAAAACGGCCAATATTTTACCCTTTGACCCAAAATAGCAGACTTCCTGTGGGTTTTAGAGCATACACCCAAGAGACTTTTTTTCATAATTTTAAAAAACCTACCTAGGTAAAAAATTTCAGCTTTCTACGTGTTACGGTTTGGCCCAACTCACTCTAGTTGGCGCTGTTGAGCGGGTTTGCCACGCCCGCTTTCAATTACACTAAAATCATGCGATTTCTCACGGGGGACAATTTTGGGTAAAGTTTGGTGAGTTTTCATGCATGTTTAGGCCTCCAAAAAGCCGTTTCAAAAGTCCCAAGAATAAATAATAATAATAATTAAAGCCGCAAGCGGCGATGAGCGGCCCTCGCAGCCAAGCACCGCTGGGGTACGCGCACCGCCTGCCGCCAGCCACCGCAGAAGCTGTCACGCAATTTCCCTGCCCGTCCACCGGGCAATTCACACGAACCCGTTTGGCAGCGCTCCCCCACAACTCACAAAAAATCAGGTGCAGATCGGTCGATGCAGCGAGGAGATACAGCCGTTGAATAATGATAATGCATTTGGCCACCGGGCCGGACTAAATCGTTCAGCGAGCCTACCGTTTGACACCCCTGGTTCAAACATTAGTTTACTGGTTGAAATGCAGTTCAAAGTCTTCAGCTGAAAAGTTGTACACAAAAAAGGTGTTGCACACAAATAAAACTTGTTTTGCACACAAAAATATATGTTTCACACAAAAAAAAATTTGTTTTGCAAACTGCCAACCTTGCGCTCAAAATATCATTTATAAGTTTTCCTCCAGTACAAAATGGTCTCTGCTCGACTACAAAACAATCCCACCCACGCTGCAGTAAATTTATGCCAAAAGTCACGTGATGCATTAAGAGTTGTTGTTGTTCAGACTTCCCGACAGGAGAGGTTAAACCATGTTGATGGAGATGAGCAGACAGGACGCTCTCGGGTAGGAGACTGAGTGACAGGCTGGTTGGAAACAGGTGCGTGCATTGCTTCGTCAGAGAAATCTATCTGAAGGAAGAAGGAAAAGGTTGGCGGTAGGCATAAGCAAGTTTGTGACTGGATCAGGATGGCGGCTCAGGTTGTAGAGGATGAGGAAGAACTACATAGTGATATGGATACGGATAGTTGAACGCCAGTTGCTAGTTACCGGGGAAGTGGAAAATTCTAAAGTAGTGAAGCAGGCAGAGGTTCTGGGAATTCAGGAGACAAAGGAAATCTTGAAGACGACAGTACAGATGATGGAAGCAAGGGTGTGCATAAAAAGATTCAATTCAATTCAATTTTATTTACGTCAGACCAGGTGTACCTACTATGAAGAAAAAAGAGAGAGAGCAAAAAGTTAAAAGCTGAAATGTCAACAGTCATTTCAATGTAATGGAATGAAAAACTGGAGAACAGTAGACTGTAGAACCGTAGAAATCAGTAGAGTGATAAAAATATACCCTGATGTCCTCCAGTAGCCTAAGCCTATAGCAGCACAACTATAGATGTAGCTCAGGGTAACATGAGCCTCTCTAACTATCAGCTTTGTCAAAAAGGAAAGTTTTAAGATTAGTCTTAAAAGTAGACAAGGTGTCTGCCTCACGGACCAAAACTGGGAGTTGGTTCCACAGGAGAGGAGCCTGATAGCTAAAGGATTTGCCTCCCATTCTACTTTTAGAGACTCTAGGAACCACCAGCAGACCTGCAGTCTGAGAGCGAAGTGCTCTGTTAGGAACATACGGGGTAATCAGAGCTCTGATATATGATGGAGCTTGATTATTAAGGGCTTTATACGTTAGAAGAATTTTAAATTCTATTCTTGATTTAACAGGAAGCCAATTAAGGGAAGCTAAAATTGGAGAAATATGATCCCTCTTGTTGATTTTCATCAGAACTCTTGCTGCAGCATTTTGGATCAGCTGAAGACTCTGAAAAGATCATGAAAGAGGAGGTGAAGATAACATTAAAATTCAAAAAGGAAGATGAAAATATTGCTCTGAGCCCAAAAATAGTTTCTAAGGAAACAAAAAAGAAAATAGGGGAAGTTGAAATGGCTAAAACGCTGACAGATGGAAGCTTGCTAAATGTTTGTAAATTGGAAGAACAAAAAAGGAAAGCAATGAGTGTTGAGAGTATTGGAAATAAAAGAGTGGAAAGTAAAAGAGTGTTGGGAGAAAAGAAAGGATCCCGAGGAGTTATTTATGGAATTCCAGTTAATGAAGATCTAGAGAAATTAAAACATAAAATCATGTTAAAGTCAAGGATATAAAGAGATTGCAGAAAACAGTTAATAATGAGCGAGTTGACAGCTTATCTGTGCTTCTGGAATGTTCTACTCCAGAAGTTCCAGATAGAGTCAAAGTGGGTTTCTTGTGTTATTCAGTTAGGCCTTATGTTCCACCTCCACTTCGGTGTTTCAAGTGTCAGAGGTATGGTCACATTTGCTGCAGTGTGCAGGGGCAAACAGAGCTGTTTAAAATGTGGAGGGGACCACAAAATACAAGAATGTGGTGAAAATGTTCAGGATAAATGCTGTAATTGTGGTGGGGAACATAGGGCAACATATGGAGGGTGTGAAAGATTATGTAACTGGTAATTTAGTAGAGCAGATTGGGAGAAATATAAGGAAATAAGTGAAGATAAAATTAAGGAAATTGACATGAATCTTGGTATTGATTCATTAAACAAAATCTTTTGTAGTTCAATCATAGAAGCTGTTCAACAGTCAGTTCCAAAGAAAGGAGGGATACATAAAAAGAAGATAATTCCATGGTGGACAATAGAATGTGACCAGGCTATTAAATCCCGAAATAAAGCTTTTAAAATTCTATGAGGAAATCAGAATTTTCAAAATTTAATTGAATACAAGAAGATGCAAGCTATAGTAAAAAGAGTTATAAGAAATACAAAAAGAGAATATTGGAGAAATTATTGTAATTCATTAGGAAGAGAAACAGATATAGGGAAAGTATGGAAAATGATTAAACGAATGAATGGTATTAAAAGGGATTATAGTTATCCAGTTTTAGTTAGTGATAGAACAACGGCAGTTATTAATGAAGAAAAAGCAACAATGTTGTCACAAACATTTGTACAAATACATAGTTCCAATAATATTAGTGAAGAGTAGAAAACGGATAGAGCTATAACTTTATTGGAAAAAGGACATATGATAAACAGAGAAGAAGGAAATAGTATTATTAAAATCGATTTTTCTATAGCGGAGTTAAGACGAGCCATGAGGAAAGTTAAGATGTCAACCCCAGGGAGTGATCAAATATAGGATATAATGATAAATAAGCTAAGTGAATACTCAAAATTAATATTATTAGATATTTATAATAGAAAATGGGAAATGACCTAGAAGTTGGAAAGAGGCTATTGTGGTTCCAATTCCAAAAACGGGTAAAGATAGCTCAAAACCAGAAAATTATAGACCTATTGCTTTAACATCACGTTTAAGTAAAATTATGGAGAAAATGGTAATTGAAAGATTAATTTATTTTGTTGAATCAAAAGGGTACTTATCAAATTATCAAAGCGGTTTCAGAAGAGGAAGGAATACTATGGATCCAATTGTGTGTTTACAACATGAGGTACTAACAGCAAAAGTTAATAAAGAAAGTGTTTTGGCAGTGTTCTTAGATATAGAAAAGGCTTATGATATGATGTGGAAAGAGGGATTATTGATCAAATTGAGGAAAATGTGAATTTGTGGAAGAATTTATCATTGGGTAGAGAACTTTTTAACAATTCAATTCAATTCAATTTTATTTATATAACGCCAATTCATAAACATGTCATCTCGAGGCACTTTACAAAGTCAAAATCAATCATATTATACAGATTGGTCAAAAATTTCCTATATAAGGAAACCAGTTGATTGCATCAAAGTCCCAACAAGCAGCATTCACTCCTGGAGAAGCGCAGTGCTACAGGGGGAGTCGTCTGCATTGTCCATGGCTTTGCAACAAACCCTCATACTGAGCAAGCATGAAGCGTCAGTGGAAAGAAAAACCACCCATTAGCAGGAAGGAAAAACCTCCAGCAGAACCAGGCTCAGTATGAACGGTCATCTGCCTCGACCGACTGGGGGTTACAGAAGACAGAGCAGAGACACAACAAGACAGACAAAAAAGCACAGAAGCACACATTGATCCAGTGATCTGTTATACATTAGATGGTAATAGTGGTGATCTGTCTTCCCTGGATGATGTCACAGTTAACAGAACGTCAGACTAGGTGTACCTACTATGAAGAAAAAAGAGAGAGAACAAAAAGTTACAAGCTGAAATGACAACATTTCAATGTAATGCAATGCAAAACTGGAGAACAGTAGAAATCAGTAGAGTGAGAGAAATAGGCCCTGATGTCCTCCAGCAGCCTAAGCCTATAGCAGCATAACTACAGATGTAGCTCAGGGTAACATGAGCCACTCTAACTATAAGCTTAAATTCTATTCTTGATTTAACAGGAAGCCAATGAAGGGAAGCTAAAATTGGAGAAATATGATCCCTCTTGTTGATTTTCATCAGAACTCTTGCTGCAGCATTTTGGATCAGCTGAAGACTTCGAACTGCATTTTGTGGACTTCCTGATAGTAAAGAAGTAACAAATGCATGGACTAGTTTTTCAGCATCACCCCTGGACAGAATGTTTCTAATTTTGGCGATATTCCTGAGGTGAAAAAAAGGAAACTCTGGAAACCTGTTTAATATGGGATTTAAATGACATGTCTTGGTCGAAGACAACACCAAGATTTTGAACTTTATTTCCAGAGGCCAGAATGGATAATACAGGTAAGAGTTGGTAAGAGTCTTTCAGGGAGAAATTAAAAAGAACCACACAAGGCAGTATTATCAGTCCTTTATTATTTTCAGTTATGATAAATGATGCACTTAAAGAAATAGAAAATGAATTGGGTTGTTCATTGTTTGCTGATGACGGAGCTATTTGGAAACGTAGAAGGAATGTTAAATATATTGTAGGCTCTTCCTGGCTCTTATTCAAGAGCCAGGAAGTGAGCGGCTTGCTCCTTTATTATCTTCTTACACATTTAGTCAGCATTTCTGACTGCTTTGAATCCAGTGTAAAACTAGAAAAGAAAGATACAAAAAAAATGGCTTAATAAACAGCCATGTAAATATCAGTATTAACGTATCAAAGTATCAGCTGCTTAATATTAACTCAACAGGTATTTTCACAGCCGGCTAGAAAAGTGGCAAATTAGCAAGTAAACACACACACTCTGCTGTCACACAGACCACGACATTTTACCGTTGCTTTTATACACAAAATAACCATAAAAGATATTAACATATCTTATCGAATCTGTAAACAATGAGCAACACTTACAACCATTGCTTTCGGAGATTAACTGCATTGTTGCTGCCCTGAGACGATGCACACATGCTCTCTTCCTCTTGTTTGCGTCTTTACTTCCTACTTCCGGTTTGGAAGATTTTCAACATAAAAGCACCGCAAATTCATTTAAAACAGAGAACGGTATATTAACAATTCAAAGTAGTTTTTAAATGTCTTTTAAACATATTAAACATATTCAGGGCAGAACAAAGATCTAGAGAGAGTAAAGCAATTTAAATTCTTAGGAGTATGGTTTGATAAAAAAAACTATCCTGGAAAGTGCACATAGATAAGGTTATTGAAAAATGTAAAAGGATACTTAATATATTGAGATGTTTAGTTGGGTATGAATGTTACATTCCTGCAGTGAAAAAGAAAGGGTTCATAATGAAGTTGGACAATTATTCAGAAAGCTACAGAATTAGGATTAAATCATTTAAATATTAGTCCAACAGTACCATTATCAATAACACCACCATGGATTTTACCTGAAACAATAGTAGATTTAACAATATTGGAAAAGAAAAATAAAGATAAAATGTATATGTGTAATTCTATAATACTGGAGGAATATATAGAACAGTTTTATAATAATGTAAAAATGTATACGGATGCATCAAAAAAGCAATTACGACAAACTGGAGTAGGTGTAATAATTCCAGAGTTTAAACTGCATATAGGGAAGAAATTAAATGAAGGAATATCTGTTTATACGGCAGAAATGATTGCATTATTAGTTGCTGTAGAATGGATTGAGGAAGTGAGACCATTAAGAGCTGTCATATGTTCAGATTCAAGTTAATCATTGATCAGTTTAAAAAGAAATCATTCAGAAAGCCGTCCAGATATCTTATTAGTAATTCAACAAATATTATATCATATTCAGATGATGGGGTTATCAGCTGTGTTTCTTTGGGTTCCTGCACATTTAGGAGTGAAAGGTAATTAAATGGCTGATAAGAAAGTAAATAAAAGTAAGAGTGATTAAGAATAGACATGGGTAAATCAGAGGTTCAAAGTATTATGCTGCCATCTTGTGGTCAAAAATAATACCCGTTTTTATGACAAAATGACATCTTTGATGAAAATTAATTGACTTTCTTTAGGGTTTACACAATTGGTCCAAGAGACTTTTTTGTAGGGACTGAGAAGTTACATCTGCTTACCGAGTTTCATAATTCTCAGACAAAGCATGGCTTGGGGCTTACTGATTTAATGCGTTTTTAATGGTTTTCCACAAACCTGATTTTTGCAATGCGACAGCTCAGGCAAATATGCATATTTCATAAAACCTTTGATAACTTTTAACCCTCAAGGTCTCATCTCCACGCTGAAAAAATTTGAAAGTGATAGCTTAAAATGCCTAGGACTAGTTTGTTAAAGTTCGAGGCAAAAACCGTCAATATTTTACCCTTTGACCCAAAATGGCAGGCTTCCTGTGGGTTTTAGAGCATACCCACAATAGACTTTTTTTCATAATTTTAAAAAAGCTACCTAGGTAAAAAATTTCAGCTTTCTACGTTTTACGGTTTGGCCCAACTCACTCTAGTTGGCGCTGTTGAGCGGGTTTGCCACGCCCGCTTTCAATTACACTAAAATCATGCGATTTCTCACGGGGGACAATTTTGGGCAAAGTTTGGTGAGTTTTCATGCATGTTTAGGCCTCCAAAAAGCCGTTTCAAAAGTCCCAAGAATAAATAATAATAAGAATTAAAGCCGCAAGCGGCGATGAGCGGCCCTCGCAGCCAAGCACCGCTGGGGTACGCGCACCGCCTGCCGCCAGCCACCGCAGAAGCTGTCACGCAATTTCCCTGCCCGTCCACCGGGCAATTCACACGAACCCGTTTGGCAGCGCTCCCCCACAACTCACAAAAAATCAGGTGCAGATCGGTCGATGCAGCGAGGAGATACAGCCGTTGAATAATGATAATGCATTTGGCCACCGGGCCGGACTAAATCGTTCAGCGAGCCGTACGTTTGACACCCCTGGTTCAAACATTAGTTTACTGGTTGAAATGCAGTTCAAAGTCTTCAGCTGAAAAGTTGTACACAAAAAAGGTGTTGCACACAAATAAAACTTGTTTTGCACACAAAAATATATGTTTCACACAAAAAAAATTTGTTTTGCAAACTGCCAACCTTGCGCTCAAAATATCATTTATAAGTTTTCCTCCAGTACAAAATGGTCTCTGCTCGACTACAAAACAATCCCACCCACGCTGCAGTAAATTTATGCCAAAAGTCACGTGATGCATTAAGAGTTGTTGTTGTTCAGACTTCCCGACAGGAGAGGTTAAACCATGTTGATGGAGATGAGCAGACAGGACGCTCTCGGGTAGGAGACTGAGTGACAGGCTGGTTGGAAACAGGTGCGTGCGTTGCTTCGTCAGAGAAATCTATCTGAAGGAAGAAGGAAAAGGTTGGCGGTAGGCATAAGCAAGTTTGTGACTGGATCAGGATGGCGGCTCAGGTTGTAGAGGATGAGGAAGAACTACATAGTGATATGGATACGGATAGTTGAACGCCAGTTGCTAGTTACCGGGGAAGTGGAAAATTCAAAAGTAGTGAAGCAGGCAGAGGTTCTGGGAATTCAGGAGACAAAGGAAATCTTGAAGACGACAGTACAGATGATGGAAGCAAGAGTGTGCATAAAAAGATTCAATTCAATTCAATTTTATTTACGTCAGACCAGGTGTACCTACTATGAAGAAAAAAGAGAGAGAGCAAAAAGTTAAAAGCTGAAATGTCAACAGTCATTTCAATGTAATGGAATGAAAAACTGGAGAACAGTAGACTGTAGAACCGTAGAAATCAGTAGAGTGATAAAAATATACCCTGATGTCCTCCAGTAGCCTAAGCCTATAGCAGCACAACTATAGATGTAGCTCAGGGTAACATGAGCCACTCTAACTATCAGCTTTGTCAAAAAGGAAAGTTTTAAGATTAGTCTTAAAAGTAGACAAGGTGTCTGCCTCACGGACCAAAACTGGGAGTTGGTTCCACAGGAGAGGAGCCTGATAGCTAAAGGATCTGCCTCCCATTCTACTTTTAGAGACTCTAGGAACCACCAGCAGAGCTGCAGTCTGAGAGCAAAGTGCTCTGTTAGGAACATACGGGGTAATCAGAGAATGGGAAATGACCTAGAAGTTGGAAAGAGGCTATTGTGGTTCCAATTCCAAAAACGGGTAAAGATAGCTCAAAACCAGAAAATTATAGACCTATTGCTTTAACATCATGTTTAAGTAAAATTATGGAGAAAATGGTAATTGAAAGATTAATTTATTTTGTTGAATCAAAAGGGTACTTATCAAATTATCAAAGCGGTTTCAGAAGAGGAAGGAATACTATGGATCCAATTGTGTGTTTACAACATGAGGTACTAACAGCAAAAGTTAATAAAGAAAGTGTTTTGGCAGTGTTCTTAGATATAGAAAAGGCTTATGATATGATGTGGAAAGAGGGATTATTGATCAAATTGAGGAAAATGTGAATTTGTGGAAGAATTTATCATTGGGTAGAGAACCTTTTAACAATTCAATTCAATTCAATTTTATTTATATAACGCCAATTCATAAACATGTCATCTCGAGGCACTTTACAAAGTCAAAATCAATCATATTATACAGATTGGTCAAAAATTTCCTATATAAGGAAACCAGTTGATTGCATCAAAGTCCCAACAAGCAGCATTCACTCCTGGAGAAGCGCAGTGCTACAGGGGGAGTCGTCTGCATTGTCCATGGCTTTGCAACAATCCCTCATACTGAGCAAGCATGAAGCGTCAGTGGAAAGAAAAACCACCCATTAGCAGGAAGGAAAAACCTCCAGCAGAACCAGGCTCAGTATGAACGGTCATCTGCCTCGACCGACTGGGGGTTACAGAAGACAGAGCAGAGACACAACAAGACAGACAAAAAAGCACAGAAGCACACATTGATCCAGTGATCTGTTATACATTAGATGGTAATAGTGGTGATCTGTCTTCCCTGGATGATGTCACAGTTAACAGAACGTCAGACTAGGTGTACCTACTATGAAGAAAAAAGAGAGAGAACAAAAAGTTACAAGCTGAAATGACAACATTTCAATGTAATGCAATGCAAAACTGGAGAACAGTAGAAATCAGTAGAGTGAGAGAAATAGGCCCTGATGTCCTCCAGCAGCCTAAGCCTATAGCAGCATAACTACAGATGTAGCTCAGGGTAACATGAGCCACTCTAACTATAAGCTTAAATTCTATTCTTGATATAACAGGAAGCCAATGAAGGGAAGCTAAAATTGGAGAAATATGATCCCTCTTGTTGATTTTCATCAGAACTCTTGCTGCAGCATTTTGGATCAGCTGAAGACTTCGAACTGCATTTTGTGGACTTCCTGATAGTAAAGAATTACAATAGTCCAGGCTTGAAGTAACAAATGCATGGACTAGTTTTTCAGCATCACCCCGGGACAGAATGTTTCTAATTTTGGCGATATTCCTGAGGTGAAAAAAAGGAAACTCTGGAAACCTGTTTAATATGGGATTTAAATGACATGTCTTGGTCGAAGACAACACCAAGATTTTTAACTTTATTTCCAGAGGCCAGAATGGATAATACAGGTAAGAGTTGGTAAGAGTCTTTCAGGGAGAAATTAAAAAGAACCACACAAGGCAGTATTATCAGTCCTTTATTATTTTCAGTTATGATAAATGATGCACTTAAAGAAATAGAAAATGAATTGGGTTGTTCATTGTTTGCTGATGACGGAGCTATTTGGAAACGTAGAAGGAATGTTAAATATATTGTAGGCTCTTCCTGGCTCTTATTCAAGAGCCAGGAAGTGAGCGGCTTGCTCCTTTATTATCTTCTTACACATTTAGTCAGCATTTCTGACTGCTTTGAATCCAGTGTAAAACTAGAAAAGAAAGATACAAAAAAAATGGCTTAATAAACAGCCATGTAAATATCAGTATTAACGTATCAAAGTATCAGCTGCTTAATATTAACTCAACAGGTATTTTCACAGCCGGCTAGAAAAGTGGCAAATTAGCAAGTAAACACACACACTCTGCTGTCACACAGACCACGACATTTTACCGTTGCTTTTATACACAAAATAACCATAAAAGATATTAACATATCTTATCGAATCTGTAAACAATGAGCAACACTTACAACCATTGCTTTCGGAGATTAACTGCATTGTTACTGCCCTGAGACGATGCACACATGCTCTCTTCCTCTTGTTTGCGTCTTTACTTCCTACTTCCGGTTTGGAAGATTTTCAACATAAAAGCACCGCAAATTCATTTAAAACAGAGAACGGTATATTAACATTTCAAAGTAGTTTTTAAATGTCTTTTAAACATATTAAACATATTCAGGGCAGAACAAAGATCTAGAGAGAGTAAAGCAATTTAAATTCTTAGGAGTATGGTTTGATAAAAAAAACTATCCTGGAAAGTGCACATAGATAAGGTTATTGAAAAATGTAAAAGGATACTTAATATATTGAGATGTTTAGTTGGGTATGAATGTTACATTCCTGCAGTGAAAAAGAAAGGGTTCATAATGAAGTTGGACAATTATTCAGAAAGCTACAGAATTAGGATTAAATCATTTAAATATTAGTCCAACAGTACCATTATCAATAACACCACCATGGATTTTACCTGAAACAATAGTAGATTTAACAATATTGGAAAAGAAAAATAAAGATAAAATGTATATGTGTAATTCTATAATAGTGGAGGAATATATAGAACAGTTTTATAATTATGTAAAAATGTATACGGATGCATCAAAAAAGCAATTACGACAAACTGGAGTAGGTGTAATAATTCCAGAGTTTAAACTGCATATAGGGAAGAAATTAAATGAAGGAATATCTGTTTATACGGCAGAAATGATTGCATTATTAGTTGCTGTAGAATGGATTGAGGAAGTGAGACCATTAAGAGCTGTCATATGTTCAGATTCAAGTTCATCATTGATCAGTTTAAAAAGAAATCATTCAGAAAGCCGTCCAGATATCTTATTAGTAATTCAACAAATATTATATCATATTCAGATGATGGGGTTATCAGCTGTGTTTCTTTGGGTTCCTGCACATATAGGAGTGAAAGGTAATTAAATGGCTGATAAGAAAGCTAAAGAGTCGATAAATAAAAGTAAGAGTGATTAAGAATAGACATGGGTAAATCAGAGGTTCAAAGTATTATGCTGCCATCTTGTGGTCAAAAATAATACCCGTTTTTATGACAAAATGACATCTTTGATGAAAATTAATTGACTTTCTTTAGGGTTTACACAATTGGTCCAAGAGACTTTTTTGTAGGGACTGAGAAGTTACATCTGCTTACCGAGTTTCATAATTCTCAGACAAAGCATGGCTTGGGGCTTACTGATTTAATGCGTTTTTAATGGTTTTCCACAAACCTGATTTTTGCAATGCGACAGCTCAGGCAAATATGCATATTTCATAAAACCTTTGATAACTTTTAACCCTCAAGGGCTCATCTCCACGCTGAAAAAATTTGAAAGTGATAGCTTAAAATGCCTAGGACTAGTTCGTTAAAGTTCGAGGCAAAAACCGTCAATATTTTACCCTTTGACCCAAAATGGCAGGCTTCCTGTGGGTTTTAGAGCATACCCACAATAGACTTTTTTTCATAATTTTAAAAAAGCTACCTAGGTAAAAAATTTCAGCTTTCTACGTTTTACGGTTTGGCCCAACTCACTCTAGTTGGCGCTGTTGAGCGGGTTTGCCACGCCCGCTTTCAATTACACTAAAATCATGCGATTTCTCACGGGGGACAATTTTGGGCAAAGTTTGGTGAGTTTTCATGCATGTTTAGGCCTCCAAAAAGCCGTTTCAAAAGTCCCAAGAATAAATAATAATAATAATAATAATAATAATAATAATAAAATCTGCAGTTACAATAGGCCTTCGCAGCGCTTAGCTGCTCGGGCCTAATAATAATAATAATAATAATAATAATAAAATCTGCAGTTACAATAGGCCTTCGCAGCGCTTAGCTGCTCGGGCCTAATAATAATAATAATAATAATAATAAAATCTGCAGTTACAATAGGCCTTCGCAGCGCTTAGCTGCTCGGGCCTAATAATAATAATAATAATAATAATAATAAAATCTGCAGTTACAATAGGCCTTCGCAGCGCTTAGCTGCTCGGCTGCAGTTACAATAGGCCTTCGCAGCGCTTAGCTGCTCGGGCCTAATAATAATAATAATAATAATAAAATCTGCAGTTACAATAGGCCTTCGCAGCGCTTAGCTGCTCGGGCCTAATAATAATAATAATAATAATAATAATAATAATAATAAAATCTGCAGTTACAATAGGCCTTCGCAGCGCTTAGCTGCTCGGGCCTAATAATAATAATAATAATAATAATAATAAAATCTGCAGTTACAATAGGCCTTCGCAGCGCTTAGCTGCTCGGGCCTAATAATAATAATAATAATAATAATAATAATAATAATAAAATCTGCAGTTACAATAGGCCTTCGCAGCGCTTAGCTGCTCGGGCCTAATAATAATAATAAAATCTGCAGTTACAATAGGCCTTCGCAGCGCTTAGCTGCTCGGGCCTAATTAAAGCCGCAAGCGGCGATGAGCGGCCCTCGCAGCCAAGCACCGCTGGGGTACGCGCACCGCCTGCCGCCAGCCACCGCAGAAGCTGTCACGCCTTTTCCCCGCCCGTCCAACGGGCGATTCACACGAACCCGTACGGCAGCGCTTCCCCCCCCCCCGACTCACAAAAAATCAGGTGCAGATCGGTCGATGCAGCGAGGAGATACAATCGTTCGGCGGGCCGTACGTTTGACACCCCTGGTTTAAACATTAGTTTACTGGTTGAAATGAAGTTCAAAGTCTTCAGCTGAAAGGTTGTGCACAAACAAGGTGTTGCACACAAATAAAACTTGTTTTGCACACAAAAAGATATGTTTCACACAAAAAAATTGTTTTGCAAACTGTCCGCCAACCTTGCGCTGAAAATATCATTTATAAGTTTTCCTCGAGTACAAAATGGTCTCTGCTCGCACAAAACAGCCTCTGCTCGACTACGATACAATCCCACCCACGCTGCGGTAAATTTGTGCCAAAAGTCACGTGATGCATTAAGAGTTGTTGTTGTTCAGACTTCCCGACATTGAGAAGAATTCAGTTATCTCTAAACTATTGGGCTAATTTACAGGGTCATAGTGAAGATCATCCAGCACAGAGCACTTTAACATCTTGTTGGGAAATGGAGAAGAGGGAGAGAAAAAGCTTTGGGTAGACAGTTAGACAAAAAGCAATGGAATTAGAATTAACTGATTTAATGTTCAGTCCAACAGTACCACTGCCAGCCGTACAACCTTGGATACTACCTGAAGCTAAAGTAGATCTAACACTATTACGAAAGGGAAATAAGGTCAGGGGGTTTGTTTTAAATTCAAATACAATACAGGAATATATTAATAGTTACTACAGTTTCATTCAGATCTACACAGATGCATCAAAAAAGTTTAGATAACAAGATAGGAGTATCTTTTATTGTTCCAGAGTTTCATATTACAGTAGGAAAGAGGACTAGTGATAATATATCAGTATACACAGGAGAAATGCTAGCTATTTTGTTTGCAGTGCAATGGATAGAAGAAAAAAGACCTCTGAGAGTGATTATTTGTTCAGATTCATCTTCATCACTAATCAGTTTACAGATAAAACACTCAGACAGTAGACCAGATATTTTGATAGAAATCCAGCAAACATTATACAGAATTCAAATGATGGACATTACAGTCATATTTTTGTGGGTACCAGCATACATGGGAGTTAAAGGAAATGAAATGGCAGATAAGGCTGCAAAGGAGGCTACAACAAGAAAAGACATTGATGTGTCAGTTAAAATTAGTAAGATGGCAATAAATAGCATTATTAAACAGAAGATGAAGGAAAGGTGGCAAAAGCAATGGGAGGAAGAGAGGAAAGGAAAATGGTTTTACATGATCCAGAGGAGAGTGGGAGAAATGAGATCGGCAGGGAAGAACATAGGAGAAGAAACAATTATATCAGGACTTAGATTTGGGCACACAGGATTAAATAATACATTATTCTAAATAGGTAAACATAACAATGGCAGATGTGAATATTGTGAGCAACAAGAGACAGTTGAACACGTTATGGTATACTGTAGGAAGTATGAAAGAGAAAGGAGAGAAATGGTTCAAAATCTAAAAAAGAAAAGAATACAATTTGATTTAATAGAAATACTTAGAAAAAACTCAAGAGATAAGTGTTATGTGATTGTTTTTCATTATCTTAGATTAATAAATGTAATGGAGAGGATTTGAAATCTTATTTTGGTTTTGTTTATATTGTTTTGTTAATTTGATTGTGACTTGTTTTGTTTAGTATAAATAAGAAGTGGCCATTCTGATCCACACTCCATACCAGTTGGTGGCGGTAATGCACCATTTGGTTGTGTGCCAACCGCCAAAACAAATCCATAAAGAAGAAGAAGCAGAAGAAGAAGACTTCCCGACAGCAGGGGGCGCACCCGAAAAAAACTGAAAGGCGCCGGTTTGGCTGAGGAAGAAAGACGTGATATCACAGCTAACAGCAGGGACGTGCAGAGGGGGGGGGGGGGGCGGAGGGGGCTTGGGCACCTGCCCCTTTGCCCCTTGATGCCCAAAGTGCCCTTTTGTCAGTGTTTTTTTTTATGTGTGTGTGTGCATGTCCAAAATAATAATAATTTAGATCTAAGTTGCCACAGTTACCGTGGCACGGTTACATGATCCACATAACGTGCCTCACTTTTCCCTTCTTCTCCTCTCGCAGCTCCGCGGCTGCTGCTGCCACTGTCTGACTGCCTGCCCCTTTAAATCGGCAGCACACGTGACTGTGCTCTGTGCATTTTTTTTAAACGCAACTCTCATTGGTTGTACTGCCTTAAATCCCGCCTTCCCTCTTTCTGATTTCTAGCGCGTGTGTGCGTGCCTATTTGCTTGGAGCGCAAGATTTAAATTTCAATTCATACAGGGATACTGCCGTTACCTCAATTAATACTTGACAACAAAACTAGTCCCAGTTAAAGGTATACTATGCAATCGGGGTTGATTTTCCAGCGAGGCTCCCCCCAGAGGGCGAAAGTAAAAGTGCACTGTCGTAAAGATATCTCAGCTGTTCTCCTGGTTTCTCCATCAAGCCAGGCGTGGTTGTTTTGAGCTTAGCAGACAGGCGAACGCAATGAAAAGTCAAAAAAACGGCAGTACAAACAATGACTAACACAGTGAAAGTATGAACATGCACAGAGAGAGAGAGAAACCATTCCAATGTTACTTACAATCGCATCAGCAGAAACGCGAGGTCCGCGTCAGCCTTGCAGCCTTCTCTTTCTTTTAGCTCTCGCCATTCGGAAAAAGCTTGCCCGATGTTCACCCGTGTACGACTCCTCTCTCTGTCCAGAGCCCTTTTCCTCTTTCTTGCCTGCTCCGACATGGGCTTTCGCTGTTTTCTCGCTGGTTCTGCCATGATAACTACACAAATATCGCCACTGCGCTAGCAACGAGCATGCCTTTCACTGGGGGCGTGTAGCAGTTCACGCCATAAAGCAAGACCAACTCTCACGATGCACAGACTTCTGAGTCTGTGGGTGGGGGCCGAGGGCTCCTGCAATTGCAAGTACGGTATTTCCCCTACAGACCACCAGGGCGGCCGAGAAAACCTTTGTTCGACCTGAAATGACTCATTTAATCATCCACGGTATGGAACACATTAATGAACTGAAAAATGTTGCATAGTATGCCTTTAAAAAACTAAATATTATCAGCACTAAAATAGGTGAAAGCTGCTGAGTGCAGTTCTGTAAAGAAGCAGGAGAGACTGTTTGGATTTGTGGAACTTGAGAAATGTAAGTAACCAACATTAGCATCTCAAAATAGCATCTAATTCTGAAGTATAATGCATTTATCAACCGAAACCTAATCTGTTTTATAAAACTAAATATTCTGTGCCAGGCAGGAGTTCTGAAGACTGCTGGAAAGATGGAAAAGCAAAGACTGTAGGCTATTAAAAGTTCAGATTCTTAGCCACAGCTGTCTGAAAAAGAAAAGGTGAGGGTTTCCCTTTTACCATATTTCGTTGTTATTGTTGCTTTCATTGATTGTAGACATAATTAGAATAAAGACAAATAAAACCGAGGAACACAATTTACATTGGTTTTATTGTACAAAGGTTTCCACACTGTCCATTAGTAAATGAGTACAAACCAGAGGCAGAGCTAGACATTCTCATCACCAGGGATTTAGTCCACAACATATTTCATCATTACGAGGGTAATTTGGTACACCAAAAAAGTAAAAATTATTTAATCTGTTGATGTGGTTGCAAAATTAATTTAATATAGGCCTTTACATATCTTAAAGTTTAATCTGCTGTTCTTTAATAGTCTTACTAGTATATCCCAATAGTATATTAATATGTTCTCATTTCAATGATGAAATGGACAACCACTCATGTAACAGATCAGTTTTAGTGTCACTAATCTTACTTAAAGTACAGTATTGGGTCCTCCATCCTCCTCATGCATTAAGATTTACTGCACATTTAAACATTAACAACTCACTATTGTTAGGGAAATAATTAGTTGTCTGAGAGGATGTAGGTAAGGAGAAGCTGTTATCTACACTTCAGATATATGATGTAAGAAATGTGTTTGGAATGTTAAGATAAATTACATAAAATTGGCTACACAGAGCAACTACAACCCTGTAGTACATTTGTTGAAGTTTGAATTTAAAATTTGAAATGCTGTCAGTGTCAGTGACACTTCTACTTCCAGTGCAAAGTAAATACAGTACATTTATTTGCAGTCCCTTGAATGTAGAATTTTGCGGTTTTATGATGCAGACAGAGTATCTTCGATAAAAAAGAATAAGGGTGGGGTTTATCTCTGCACATTTCTATATCTTCAAAAGAAAATACAGGATAAATCTAGACAACAGGCATATTTTGAATATATTTGGTTTAATAGGCACGTATTTAACATCTGTCTCTGTTGCTAGTAAGTTCAAATGCAAACGTTTTCAAAGTGGGAAAAAGTCCCAATTCGACATTCATCAGATCCTGTGATGCTTTAAAGATAAACAAACGGCATCTAGTGTGTTGTGCTTATAAAATTTATATAAATGTAGCAAATAATGCTGCCTTTTCTTTTTAGACAGGCAAAACGCATCCTAATGCTCAAATCAAGCATCAAAAAATAGGAGCATGCATATTGCGTAGGACCAATGAACCTTTGGACCAGTAGTGTCTTTACCAAAGTTCAAATCAAACCTACGCCCTTGATTCCATGTTACATTCTTTATAGTATGGGTTGGTACATTTCAGCCGGTTGTATAGCAAGGTATGTTTCTGTATCGTGTTTTAAATCCGTGCCCCATGTGCCCTCTTTTAACTTTGAGCACCTGCCCCTCCAATGGTCTCTGCACGTCCCTGGCTAACAGCATCAGATCCCCACAGGTAACTTTCAAAACTTTTCCGGTGAAAAAGTAACAGCTCATTATGCAGATAGATCATGTAAGATTTCAGTTAAAGGCACTGCTGTGTTACAGTGAGGGACCATGTTACCTTTTAGAGCAAATAACATGAAAGCTTTTCCTTAGGTTGAACGCCATGCTAAAACAACTTTTGCTTTGTAATGCAGCCACTGTGGTTGGCTTCTCCTTTGCTGTGCTATGTCAAATAAATGGTACCTGAGTGGATACCCAGTTAAATGCATTATTAACAGACAGGGGCGCCTGCAGAAATTTTTCATAGGGGTGGCCAGAAGGGGCCACTTAAAACTCTTGAGGTGGCACACTGAAACTAAAAGCCATCATTTCAAGATTTTATTCTACGGTTGTAGTAAAGCTTCCTGAAGAAAACTATCAGAAAGACTTAAGTAAACACCTATTGCTTAATTGTGTGATTTTTAATGTTACTAATGATCTAATCTGCATAAACACAGACCAATAACAGTACAGTTAACATTTTGGGTTGAACAATATTTGCTTTTTATTGTGTAATCATGTAGAAATAGGGTGTAAATTTATTTATTTATTGAATACAAAAAAATACAGGGGAAAAGCAGATACTGGCAGATAAAAATAAAAGCAAGAACAGAAACAACATCTTTATGTAACAGGAATTTCACGGGAAACAGGGAACAACAGTCATATTTTGACTACAAGGTTATACTGTATGTGTAAGAAACAGTGATACCTTTACTTAGTCTGAAACAAAAATAATAATTACTTTTACAAAAATAACTTCCCAGCAAAGATCCATAGTCTCTAACTCTGGTTACCAGGCTCAATTCAAGCCATTTACATGTGTTGTGCCAGTCTTTAGAAAAGCATCTTCTTCTGTCCTCTTGACAGGTTCGAGGGAAGATTTTTAGTTGTGGATTCATGGACTGCTCTACTCTTGACTGGGATATTCTATAATGAAACAGGAGCGAAAGTCTGTTATTCTGACATTAAAATGATGATGACAGTAACAATAAATAATAATAATAATAATACCAGCCTCTCTATAGTAATGATCAATTATATTTGTATTAATGGCCTCTAGGCATTTTGATTCAAACAAAACTATATATATATATATATATATATATATATATATATATATATATATATATATATATATATATATATATAATTTATTTTTTAAGTTATAATTTATTTTTCAAGTTATATATTTAAGTGAGTCCATCACACTAAAAAACTAACACACTAAACTAAATATACATTTCCTCTGGGATATTGCTTTCTAGACAATTCATTAATTTCATTATTATGGCTACATGGTCATAACTTCACCTGTCGGTCCAGGAACACCTGCTTTCGCTGAGTTCTGCCATGCTTCTGTGATCAATAGACCCTTTTCACAGTGACGTCATGCAACTGTGGGTTCAGTGTGTTTCTCAGTCTCGTCAGTACATTTGGAGCCTCAATTAATAAAATAATTCTGCCCATTCCTGTTAAAACTGTGATAGTTTAGGACATCATAGACTGAGAAAGACGCTGTCAATAATGTTGAATGCACACTGCATGCACACTAATAATCAGTTCACTATAGTATTTATGGATTATGCTGCTGTCGGGGCAAACCCCTTGTGTCCTATACTGTTATTTTTCAGGAACTGACCAAAAAAACATGGAGTTTAAAAAACTTCAGACATCACACTTCATTTATTTTAGTTATTTATTACATAGATACTTCATAGCAGCTCTGTCCATTTTACCTTTTACCTGCCCTGTTTATCCTGCTGCCTTGCTCCGGTTCCCCTCTGCCTTACAGAAGAGCCTGCTGCCGAGCTCTGGTGGGTTCTCCCCTGAACTGTCAATTCTCTTCCGAGCTGTGGACCCTGCTGCCTGTTCCTGGTTCCAAGAAGTCTCTCTCCGGGCCGTCAGCTCCTGCCAACACCATCACCCTGTTCCCGTGCAGTTCTACCTCGCTGGTTACATCACCCTCCATCCCATCAAACCTTCAATAAAGACTTTCATTTTAAGTCCCGTGTGTGTGGTTCTGGGTTCATCCATAGACAAATTAGACTTAGACAACTTTATTTGTCATTATGTATGCACAGAGTGTGTACAGAACGAAATTCCGTTTGCATACAGCTTGAGAATTACAGTAAATTACAGGATAAAGTGCAGCAGTGATTTAACAGTAAACAATTGATATGTAAACAATGCAGGAGAAAGAGACGGTGTGCGATCACAGTGTACAGGTGAGTATTTTTAAAAACCATTTGTATGTGCAGAAATTAATTAATTTCTCAGATTAATTTCCTTTCATTAACAAATTGATTTTGACAGCTCTAATAAAAATTTACGTGGTGAGCCACTGAAATTATCTTGGGAATAGCTAAATAAACTTATAACTCAATTATCTTTAAGAAAGAAAGATGTTTAATTTCTTAAAGACCACTTGCAGAAACATAGGTCTCCTCGGAACAGAAGTGCTGACTGCAGGCGTAAGTGCTGCTGCGAAGGATTTTAAAATTTGGCCCCTCGTCTCTCCTTATTGCTGTCACCCAATAGGCTCCAGTCTCAGCATCAGCCGGGAAGTCGTGAAAACTGAGATATGGAAAGTTTTTTTTGTTGTTCGAACACTGTGGGGCACTGCAGTAGCAGTTTCTCTGTGATTGTGCCATGCTTGGTGGATATGATGCTGCTGAGAGATGGACACAAGGGGAGAACAAATAGATTAATTATAATACATAAAACCTTTATTTAACCAGATAAACTCCCATTGAGATTAAGATCTCTTTTTTAAAGGTTGATCTGATTAAGAGGTCAGCAGCACATGTCATTACTAATACAGTATAATAAAACAATTTCAGGCTTCTACTTAAAATATACAGTATTTTGCACAAAAACTAAAAAAAAGTGCATTAATATAAGTGCAAATAATATTATGAAGAAAATTCATTATAATACACAGAAAATTCAGAAACAGAAGTACTGTCCAATAGACCCACGGTAATTTTTTTTAGGAATGAACAAAAAGATTCAAATGGAATAAGATCTTTTTAATTCAGTGACTGCAATTATGTATAACATGTCACCATAATAAAGGAAGGGGAACAATGTAGCAGATAAATGTCTCTTTTTTTCACTCAGTGAAAAACAAGATTTATTTCTATAATAGCAAAGCTACAGTAATCATTTTATAACATCTACATCAGATTAATGACAGGTAAAGTAAGCTAACAAGCTGCTGCATGTTAGCTTTGATCTTCATGTTACAGTCCCAATCAAAGCATCTATATAACAGCAATGATCGCTACAAATACTAAGGAAAATAAAGATAGTCAATAAGACACGTTTAATATTGTGCTCTCAGTCTTACTTAATGAAATCACGCTGATTACTGATAGGTAAAAGTTTGGTAAGGTAAGCTAACAAGCTGCTGCATGTTAGCTTTGATCTACATGTTACTGTCCCGATCAAAGCATCTATATAACAGCAATGATCGCTATCAATACTAAGGAAAATAAAGATAGTCAATGCGACACACTGTGGTCTGAGTCTTACCTTATGAAATCGCGCTGATTATCAGTGAAACACCTCTTCACCTCCCGAATTTTCTATGTAAAAGCATGTAGCCGGGAAGTAAAAATACCCTGCTCCGCTTCAAAACGGAATTTGAGTGACGTCATGTGAAAAGGTGTCTATGGTGACTGTTCCTGATCTGCTACTGTCTGATTTTTTTCCTCATCACTGTCCTCTGATAATGCTGGCTGTTTCCTCATAATGCTTTATCTGTCCCTCTCCTCCATCCACCTCCTCTTTCTTCTTTGTTCTCTGTTGCTCCCCTGTCATCTCTTTATCTCCTTCTGCTGTTATTTTCTTCTTAAAATAAGAAGATATGCCTGTGGACTTTACCTTCATTGTGTGGGAATTGACAAACCATACACAAACACCAGCTAACAACGTTAGCTACGTAACTCTTTGAAAACTTGTCAAAAAGCCACTGTAACAGGAGCTGATCCAGTTCATATAACCCCCTCTTCTTTTACAAATGAATGGTTTGACTTATTTACTTACCGTTAGTCTTGTTCACTTTCCACCTTTTATCACCGTTGAAGGCAGGAGCTGTAGTTGTCTAAGAACGCAACAGCGGCTGAGTGAGACGGGCGGGGGAGGGGGGAGAGGGAGCGTAGAGGCAAGGGAGCTACGGTGCGCAAGAAGGTCAAGAAGAGCGGCTTTGCTGCTGGCTGTGCATAATGGGATGAAATGCTGAACTGACGGTACAAGCCAATGCATGTATGCTTATGTGCAAAACTGATTCTTAAGGAATTTAAAATAATTGCAACGGGTGGATATTGATAATATGAAAATTGGTAAGGAAATTACTAAACAATTGTGTTTTTTAACATAAATATGAATGTTACAAGTAACGCATATAGCAGCAGATCTAGATTATATCTCACTACCTTTCTAACTCCTTAATTTCTTCAAAGTAAAAATGAAGTCATCTGTGCCTAATTGCAAATATATTTTTCATAGTTCTGTTTTTGGCTTCATCCATTTCGTCAGCCAGTTTTTTTAATACAGCCCGTTTTACTGGTAATGCATGGATTGTTTACTGGGAAAAACCTGGAGAATTAATGGAGTTCTTTCAGTCTCAATTTCAACAATAAAAGCTATCCTTGTGGAAAGGTGTATTCACTTTGATTAATATTGGTAAGAATTGGAAATAAAGACTTTATCAAAGGGTATGTTTATTATGCAATGTGGAATGTTTATTATGCAATGTGGAAAATAAAGGACTGTTTAATTTTCCCAGTGTTTAGTTTGCATCCTCAGGTTTATTAACCCTCTATGGCATGATTTCTTATTTTGGGAGAAAAAAAATATTTCACCCAAGTTTTTGGGAGCTTGGGCATCCCTTATAACATATCAGGCATAAAATGTGTACCCCCCCGCCCCCCCTACCAGATTTTGCTTTGTTGCCTCAGGGCAACAGCATGCTATGAGAGTACTAAAACACCAAGGTTTTCTATATTTTCATGTAAGTGGAATAAAGAACAAAGAAGTCATAAATGCATTAGAAGAAGGTTTATTTCAACAACAATTTACACAAGTTTTATTTGAACAAGCATTAGCAACAAATAGTTTATGAATCAGTGGGTTAGAAATTATCTGCAGTATGTGTTTGTGTTTATGAATGTGTTCCTGTGGTTGTGTGAAAACAGACACCGATTCAAACTAAGCACAGTGTGTATTATTCTGTATGAAACCTCAAGAAGCAGTTGCTGGTGGATGTGAAACAGAGGTGGACATCACATTTTTGGCACTTGGCTTTAGGTGTACCTTTGCATCCTGGTACCTTGCATCTCCCTTTCTTTTCATCCATGACCATCCAGTGGGCTGTGGCATCCAAACGCACATCGGGGACTGGAATGGGAGTAGTGGGTCCTCTTCTCTTCTTTTCTTCATACTCCCCAGCAATTGTGGAACTGGGACGACCTCTCTTACGCTCCAGATTCTTGCCACTTCTGCACAAGCTTTCTGCTATATACGACTTGAACGTATAAAGCTTCATCTGTTCCTTTTTTGTCATCCCATTGGTGCTGCAGTCTCTCTTGTAGAGCAACCAGGCAGTCACGATCGTCCCATGTGCCCTTTTTTTCAATATCCTCAGCATTTTTAAAAGGTTTATACAGTACCATACACCTTACCATCATAATGCCAGCAGTTCTACATTTTTATTCAGTGAATACACTAACTTATTTACATTTCCCTGGCTGGATTTTACTACCTAAAAACCTTTTGCAACAATGGTAATCACAATAAGATTAAACTTGTAAAGTTTTGGTCATACTGGACAGTAGCAACATATATATCTGAGCCATGTGATTCAGAATGTCCCAGTGCATCCATGGCTGCCCTCAGTACTACCAGTTGTTCGGGTATCAACACATTGCCAGTTTCAGGAATAGTGACCCCACAGTGTGGGTCATCATTCAGTCCACTGTCGTCCCAGTCAATATGAGGCATGCAAGACCCTGCACGAAAGATGGAGATATTTAGAGAATAAAAAAAGAGGCCATGATATCGATCAACACATGGAGATGACGCCCAAACATTTGGATTTGCTGCCATCTAGCGTTCAAAATTATAACTGTTTTTATCCTTCAAAACACAATTGACATAAAAATAATTGTCAAAATAATATGGTTGGACGTAGCAAAAATGTTTTTGATAACTTTTGATCCTCTATGTGTGAGGAATTTTTTGGAGCAACTTTGAATGCCATAATTGTAACGGTTTAGGAGTAGTTTATCCAAATGCAACACCCAAAAATATTATAAAATTACATCTTTGATGAGAAATTAATGGTTTCCTGTAGGAGGTAGCCCATTGCTTCAAGAGGCTTTTTTGTAGGGCCTGTGAAGTTACATAAACTTAAGGAGTTTCATAATTCTCAGACAAAGCATGACTTGGGGCTTACTGATTTAATGCGTTTTTAATGGTTTTACACAAACCTGATTTTTGCAATGCGACAGCTCAGGCAAATATGCATATTTCATAAAACCTTTGATAACTTTTAACCTTCAAGGTCTCATCTCCACTCTGAAAAGATTTGAAAGTGATAGCTTAAAATGCCTAGGACTAGTTTGTTAAAGTTCGAGGCAAAAACCGTCAATATTTTACCCTTTGACCCAAAATGGCAGGCTTCCTGTAGGTTTTAGAGCATACCCACAATAGACTTTTTTTCATAACTTTAAAAAAGCTACCTAGGTAAAAAATTTCAGCTTTCTACGTGTTACGGTTTGGCCCAACTCACTCTAGTTGGCGCTGTTGAGCGGGTTTGCCACGCCCGCTTTCAATTACACTAAAATCATGCGATTTCTCACGGGGGACAATTTTGGGTAAAGTTTGGTGAGTTTTCATGCATGTTTAGGCCTCCAAAAAGCCGTTTCAAAAGTCCCAAGAATAAATAATAATAATAATTAAAGCCGCAAGCGGCGATGAGCGGCCCTCGCAGCCAAGCACCGCTGGGGTACGCGCACCGCCTGCCGCCAGCCACCGCAGAAGCTGTCACGCAATTTCCCTGCCCGTCCACCGGGCAATTCACACGAACCCGTTTGGCAGCGCTCCCCCACAACTCACAAAAAATCAGGTGCAGATCGGTCGATGCAGCGAGGAGATACAGCCGTTGAATAATGATAATGCATTTGGCCACCGGGCCGGACTAAATCGTTCAGCGAGCCTACCGTTTGACACCCCTGGTTCAAACATTAGTTTACTGGTTGAAATGCAGTTCAAAGTCTTCAGCTGAAAAGTTGTACACAAAAAAGGTGTTGCACACAAATAAAACTTGTTTTGCACACAAAAATATGTTTCACACAAAAAAAAATTTGTTTTGCAAACTGCCAACCTTGCGCTCAAAATATCATTTATAAGTTTTCCTCCAGTACAAAATGGTCTCTGCTCGACTACAAAACAATCCCACCCACGCTGCAGTAAATTTATGCCAAAAGTCACGTGATGCATTAAGAGTTGTTGTTGTTCAGACTTCCCGACAGGAGAGGTTAAACCATGTTGATGGAGATGAGCAGACAGGACGCTCTCGGGTAGGAGACTGAGTGACAGGCTGGTTGGAAACAGGTGCGTGCATTGCTTCGTCAGAGAAATCTATCTGAAGGAAGAAGGAAAAGGTTGGCGGTAGGCATAAGCAAGTTTGTGACTGGATCAGGATGGCGGCTCAGGTTGTAGAGGATGAGGAAGAACTACATAGTGATATGGATACGGATAGTTGAACGCCAGTTGCTAGTTACCGGGGAAGTGGAAAATTCTAAAGTAGTGAAGCAGGCAGAGGTTCTGGGAATTCAGGAGACAAAGGAAATCTTGAAGACGACAGTACAGATGATGGAAGCAAGGGTGTGCATAAAAAGATTCAATTCAATTCAATTTTATTTACGTCAGACCAGGTGTACCTACTATGAAGAAAAAAGAGAGAGAGCAAAAAGTTAAAAGCTGAAATGTCAACAGTCATTTCAATGTAATGGAATGAAAAACTGGAGAACAGTAGACTGTAGAACCGTAGAAATCAGTAGAGTGATAAAAATATACCCTGATGTCCTCCAGTAGCCTAAGCCTATAGCAGCACAACTATAGATGTAGCTCAGGGTAACATGAGCCTCTCTAACTATCAGCTTTGTCAAAAAGGAAAGTTTTAAGATTAGTCTTAAAAGTAGACAAGGTGTCTGCCTCACGGACCAAAACTGGGAGTTGGTTCCACAGGAGAGGAGCCTGATAGCTAAAGGATTTGCCTCCCATTCTACTTTTAGAGACTCTAGGAACCACCAGCAGACCTGCAGTCTGAGAGCGAAGTGCTCTGTTAGGAACATACGGGGTAATCAGAGCTCTGATATATGATGGAGCTTGATTATTAAGGGCTTTATACGTTAGAAGAATTTTAAATTCTATTCTTGATTTAACAGGAAGCCAATTAAGGGAAGCTAAAATTGGAGAAATATGATCCCTCTTGTTGATTTTCATCAGAACTCTTGCTGCAGCATTTTGGATCAGCTGAAGACTCTGAAAAGATCATGAAAGAGGAGGTGAAGATAACATTAAAATTCAAAAAGGAAGATGAAAATATTGCTCTGAGCCCAAAAATAGTTTCTAAGGAAACAAAAAAGAAAATAGGGGAAGTTGAAATGGCTAAAACGCTGACAGATGGAAGCTTGCTAAATGTTTGTAAATTGGAAGAACAAAAAAGGAAAGCAATGAGTGTTGAGAGTATTGGAAATAAAAGAGTGGAAAGTAAAAGAGTGTTGGGAGAAAAGAAAGGATCCCGAGGAGTTATTTATGGAATTCCAGTTAATGAAGATCTAGAGAAATTAAAACATAAAATCATGTTAAAGTCAAGGATATAAAGAGATTGCAGAAAACAGTTAATAATGAGCGAGTTGACAGCTTATCTGTGCTTCTGGAATGTTCTACTCCAGAAGTTCCAGATAGAGTCAAAGTGGGTTTCTTGTGTTATTCAGTTAGGCCTTATGTTCCACCTCCACTTCGGTGTTTCAAGTGTCAGAGGTATGGTCACATTTGCTGCAGTGTGCAGGGGCAAACAGAGCTGTTTAAAATGTGGAGGGGACCACAAAATACAAGAATGTGGTGAAAATGTTCAGGATAAATGCTGTAATTGTGGTGGGGAACATAGGGCAACATATGGAGGGTGTGAAAGATTATGTAACTGGTAATTTAGTAGAGCAGATTGGGAGAAATATAAGGAAATAAGTGAAGATAAAATTAAGGAAATTGACATGAATCTTGGTATTGATTCATTAAACAAAATCTTTTGTAGTTCAATCATAGAAGCTGTTCAACAGTCAGTTCCAAAGAAAGGAGGGATACATAAAAAGAAGATAATTCCATGGTGGACAATAGAATGTGACCAGGCTATTAAATCCCGAAATAAAGCTTTTAAAATTCTATGAGGAAATCAGAATTTTCAAAATTTAATTGAATACAAGAAGATGCAAGCTATAGTAAAAAGAGTTATAAGAAATACAAAAAGAGAATATTGGAGAAATTATTGTAATTCATTAGGAAGAGAAACAGATATAGGGAAAGTATGGAAAATGATTAAACGAATGAATGGTATTAAAAGGGATTATAGTTATCCAGTTTTAGTTAGTGATAGAACAACGGCAGTTATTAATGAAGAAAAAGCAACAATGTTGTCACAAACATTTGTACAAATACATAGTTCCAATAATATTAGTGAAGAGTAGAAAACGGATAGAGCTATAACTTTATTGGAAAAAGGACATATGATAAACAGAGAAGAAGGAAATAGTATTATTAAAATCGATTTTTCTATAGCGGAGTTAAGACGAGCCATGAGGAAAGTTAAGATGTCAACCCCAGGGAGTGATCAAATATAGGATATAATGATAAATAAGCTAAGTGAATACTCAAAATTAATATTATTAGATATTTATAATAGAAAATGGGAAATGACCTAGAAGTTGGAAAGAGGCTATTGTGGTTCCAATTCCAAAAACGGGTAAAGATAGCTCAAAACCAGAAAATTATAGACCTATTGCTTTAACATCACGTTTAAGTAAAATTATGGAGAAAATGGTAATTGAAAGATTAATTTATTTTGTTGAATCAAAAGGGTACTTATCAAATTATCAAAGCGGTTTCAGAAGAGGAAGGAATACTATGGATCCAATTGTGTGTTTACAACATGAGGTACTAACAGCAAAAGTTAATAAAGAAAGTGTTTTGGCAGTGTTCTTAGATATAGAAAAGGCTTATGATATGATGTGGAAAGAGGGATTATTGATCAAATTGAGGAAAATGTGAATTTGTGGAAGAATTTATCATTGGGTAGAGAACTTTTTAACAATTCAATTCAATTCAATTTTATTTATATAACGCCAATTCATAAACATGTCATCTCGAGGCACTTTACAAAGTCAAAATCAATCATATTATACAGATTGGTCAAAAATTTCCTATATAAGGAAACCAGTTGATTGCATCAAAGTCCCAACAAGCAGCATTCACTCCTGGAGAAGCGCAGTGCTACAGGGGGAGTCGTCTGCATTGTCCATGGCTTTGCAACAAACCCTCATACTGAGCAAGCATGAAGCGTCAGTGGAAAGAAAAACCACCCATTAGCAGGAAGGAAAAACCTCCAGCAGAACCAGGCTCAGTATGAACGGTCATCTGCCTCGACCGACTGGGGGTTACAGAAGACAGAGCAGAGACACAACAAGACAGACAAAAAAGCACAGAAGCACACATTGATCCAGTGATCTGTTATACATTAGATGGTAATAGTGGTGATCTGTCTTCCCTGGATGATGTCACAGTTAACAGAACGTCAGACTAGGTGTACCTACTATGAAGAAAAAAGAGAGAGAACAAAAAGTTACAAGCTGAAATGACAACATTTCAATGTAATGCAATGCAAAACTGGAGAACAGTAGAAATCAGTAGAGTGAGAGAAATAGGCCCTGATGTCCTCCAGCAGCCTAAGCCTATAGCAGCATAACTACAGATGTAGCTCAGGGTAACATGAGCCACTCTAACTATAAGCTTAAATTCTATTCTTGATTTAACAGGAAGCCAATGAAGGGAAGCTAAAATTGGAGAAATATGATCCCTCTTGTTGATTTTCATCAGAACTCTTGCTGCAGCATTTTGGATCAGCTGAAGACTTCGAACTGCATTTTGTGGACTTCCTGATAGTAAAGAATTACAATAGTCCAGGCTTGAAGTAACAAATGCATGGACTAGTTTTTCAGCATCACCCCGGGACAGAATGTTTCTAATTTTGGCGATATTCCTGAGGTGAAAAAAAGGAAACTCTGGAAACCTGTTTAATATGGGATTTAAATGACATGTCTTGGTCGAAGACAACACCAAGATTTTGAACTTTATTTCCAGAGGCCAGAATGGATAATACAGGTAAGAGTTGGTAAGAGTCTTTCAGGGAGAAATTAAAAAGAACCACACAAGGCAGTATTATCAGTCCTTTATTATTTTCAGTTATGATAAATGATGCACTTAAAGAAATAGAAAATGAATTGGGTTGTTCATTGTTTGCTGATGACGGAGCTATTTGGAAACGTAGAAGGAATGTTAAATATATTGTAGGCTCTTCCTGGCTCTTATTCAAGAGCCAGGAAGTGAGCGGCTTGCTCCTTTATTATCTTCTTACACATTTAGTCAGCATTTCTGACTGCTTTGAATCCAGTGTAAAACTAGAAAAGAAAGATACAAAAAAAATGGCTTAATAAACAGCCATGTAAATATCAGTATTAACGTATCAAAGTATCAGCTGCTTAATATTAACTCAACAGGTATTTTCACAGCCGGCTAGAAAAGTGGCAAATTAGCAAGTAAACACACACACTCTGCTGTCACACAGACCACGACATTTTACCGTTGCTTTTATACACAAAATAACCATAAAAGATATTAACATATCTTATCGAATCTGTAAACAATGAGCAACACTTACAACCATTGCTTTCGGAGATTAACTGCATTGTTGCTGCCCTGAGACGATGCACACATGCTCTCTTCCTCTTGTTTGCGTCTTTACTTCCTACTTCCGGTTTGGAAGATTTTCAACATAAAAGCACCGCAAATTCATTTAAAACAGAGAACGGTATATTAACAATTCAAAGTAGTTTTTAAATGTCTTTTAAACATATTAAACATATTCAGGGCAGAACAAAGATCTAGAGAGAGTAAAGCAATTTAAATTCTTAGGAGTATGGTTTGATAAAAAAAACTATCCTGGAAAGTGCACATAGATAAGGTTATTGAAAAATGTAAAAGGATACTTAATATATTGAGATGTTTAGTTGGGTATGAATGTTACATTCCTGCAGTGAAAAAGAAAGGGTTCATAATGAAGTTGGACAATTATTCAGAAAGCTACAGAATTAGGATTAAATCATTTAAATATTAGTCCAACAGTACCATTATCAATAACACCACCATGGATTTTACCTGAAACAATAGTAGATTTAACAATATTGGAAAAGAAAAATAAAGATAAAATGTATATGTGTAATTCTATAATACTGGAGGAATATATAGAACAGTTTTATAATAATGTAAAAATGTATACGGATGCATCAAAAAAGCAATTACGACAAACTGGAGTAGGTGTAATAATTCCAGAGTTTAAACTGCATATAGGGAAGAAATTAAATGAAGGAATATCTGTTTATACGGCAGAAATGATTGCATTATTAGTTGCTGTAGAATGGATTGAGGAAGTGAGACCATTAAGAGCTGTCATATGTTCAGATTCAAGTTAATCATTGATCAGTTTAAAAAGAAATCATTCAGAAAGCCGTCCAGATATCTTATTAGTAATTCAACAAATATTATATCATATTCAGATGATGGGGTTATCAGCTGTGTTTCTTTGGGTTCCTGCACATTTAGGAGTGAAAGGTAATTAAATGGCTGATAAGAAAGTAAATAAAAGTAAGAGTGATTAAGAATAGACATGGGTAAATCAGAGGTTCAAAGTATTATGCTGCCATCTTGTGGTCAAAAATAATACCCGTTTTTATGACAAAATGACATCTTTGATGAAAATTAATTGACTTTCTTTAGGGTTTACACAATTGGTCCAAGAGACTTTTTTGTAGGGACTGAGAAGTTACATCTGCTTACCGAGTTTCATAATTCTCAGACAAAGCATGGCTTGGGGCTTACTGATTTAATGCGTTTTTAATGGTTTTCCACAAACCTGATTTTTGCAATGCGACAGCTCAGGCAAATATGCATATTTCATAAAACCTTTGATAACTTTTAACCCTCAAGGTCTCATCTCCACGCTGAAAAAATTTGAAAGTGATAGCTTAAAATGCCTAGGACTAGTTTGTTAAAGTTCGAGGCAAAAACCGTCAATATTTTACCCTTTGACCCAAAATGGCAGGCTTCCTGTGGGTTTTAGAGCATACCCACAATAGACTTTTTTTCATAATTTTAAAAAAGCTACCTAGGTAAAAAATTTCAGCTTTCTACGTTTTACGGTTTGGCCCAACTCACTCTAGTTGGCGCTGTTGAGCGGGTTTGCCACGCCCGCTTTCAATTACACTAAAATCATGCGATTTCTCACGGGGGACAATTTTGGGCAAAGTTTGGTGAGTTTTCATGCATGTTTAGGCCTCCAAAAAGCCGTTTCAAAAGTCCCAAGAATAAATAATAATAAGAATTAAAGCCGCAAGCGGCGATGAGCGGCCCTCGCAGCCAAGCACCGCTGGGGTACGCGCACCGCCTGCCGCCAGCCACCGCAGAAGCTGTCACGCAATTTCCCTGCCCGTCCACCGGGCAATTCACACGAACCCGTTTGGCAGCGCTCCCCCACAACTCACAAAAAATCAGGTGCAGATCGGTCGATGCAGCGAGGAGATACAGCCGTTGAATAATGATAATGCATTTGGCCACCGGGCCGGACTAAATCGTTCAGCGAGCCGTACGTTTGACACCCCTGGTTCAAACATTAGTTTACTGGTTGAAATGCAGTTCAAAGTCTTCAGCTGAAAAGTTGTACACAAAAAAGGTGTTGCACACAAATAAAACTTGTTTTGCACACAAAAATATATGTTTCACACAAAAAAAATTTGTTTTGCAAACTGCCAACCTTGCGCTCAAAATATCATTTATAAGTTTTCCTCCAGTACAAAATGGTCTCTGCTCGACTACAAAACAATCCCACCCACGCTGCAGTAAATTTATGCCAAAAGTCACGTGATGCATTAAGAGTTGTTGTTGTTCAGACTTCCCGACAGGAGAGGTTAAACCATGTTGATGGAGATGAGCAGACAGGACGCTCTCGGGTAGGAGACTGAGTGACAGGCTGGTTGGAAACAGGTGCGTGCGTTGCTTCGTCAGAGAAATCTATCTGAAGGAAGAAGGAAAAGGTTGGCGGTAGGCATAAGCAAGTTTGTGACTGGATCAGGATGGCGGCTCAGGTTGTAGAGGATGAGGAAGAACTACATAGTGATATGGATACGGATAGTTGAACGCCAGTTGCTAGTTACCGGGGAAGTGGAAAATTCAAAAGTAGTGAAGCAGGCAGAGGTTCTGGGAATTCAGGAGACAAAGGAAATCTTGAAGACGACAGTACAGATGATGGAAGCAAGAGTGTGCATAAAAAGATTCAATTCAATTCAATTTTATTTACGTCAGACCAGGTGTACCTACTATGAAGAAAAAAGAGAGAGAGCAAAAAGTTAAAAGCTGAAATGTCAACAGTCATTTCAATGTAATGGAATGAAAAACTGGAGAACAGTAGACTGTAGAACCGTAGAAATCAGTAGAGTGATAAAAATATACCCTGATGTCCTCCAGTAGCCTAAGCCTATAGCAGCACAACTATAGATGTAGCTCAGGGTAACATGAGCCACTCTAACTATCAGCTTTGTCAAAAAGGAAAGTTTTAAGATTAGTCTTAAAAGTAGACAAGGTGTCTGCCTCACGGACCAAAACTGGGAGTTGGTTCCACAGGAGAGGAGCCTGATAGCTAAAGGATCTGCCTCCCATTCTACTTTTAGAGACTCTAGGAACCACCAGCAGAGCTGCAGTCTGAGAGCAAAGTGCTCTGTTAGGAACATACGGGGTAATCAGAGAATGGGAAATGACCTAGAAGTTGGAAAGAGGCTATTGTGGTTCCAATTCCAAAAACGGGTAAAGATAGCTCAAAACCAGAAAATTATAGACCTATTGCTTTAACATCATGTTTAAGTAAAATTATGGAGAAAATGGTAATTGAAAGATTAATTTATTTTGTTGAATCAAAAGGGTACTTATCAAATTATCAAAGCGGTTTCAGAAGAGGAAGGAATACTATGGATCCAATTGTGTGTTTACAACATGAGGTACTAACAGCAAAAGTTAATAAAGAAAGTGTTTTGGCAGTGTTCTTAGATATAGAAAAGGCTTATGATATGATGTGGAAAGAGGGATTATTGATCAAATTGAGGAAAATGTGAATTTGTGGAAGAATTTATCATTGGGTAGAGAACCTTTTAACAATTCAATTCAATTCAATTTTATTTATATAACGCCAATTCATAAACATGTCATCTCGAGGCACTTTACAAAGTCAAAATCAATCATATTATACAGATTGGTCAAAAATTTCCTATATAAGGAAACCAGTTGATTGCATCAAAGTCCCAACAAGCAGCATTCACTCCTGGAGAAGCGCAGTGCTACAGGGGGAGTCGTCTGCATTGTCCATGGCTTTGCAACAATCCCTCATACTGAGCAAGCATGAAGCGTCAGTGGAAAGAAAAACCACCCATTAGCAGGAAGGAAAAACCTCCAGCAGAACCAGGCTCAGTATGAACGGTCATCTGCCTCGACCGACTGGGGGTTACAGAAGACAGAGCAGAGACACAACAAGACAGACAAAAAAGCACAGAAGCACACATTGATCCAGTGATCTGTTATACATTAGATGGTAATAGTGGTGATCTGTCTTCCCTGGATGATGTCACAGTTAACAGAACGTCAGACTAGGTGTACCTACTATGAAGAAAAAAGAGAGAGAACAAAAAGTTACAAGCTGAAATGACAACATTTCAATGTAATGCAATGCAAAACTGGAGAACAGTAGAAATCAGTAGAGTGAGAGAAATAGGCCCTGATGTCCTCCAGCAGCCTAAGCCTATAGCAGCATAACTACAGATGTAGCTCAGGGTAACATGAGCCACTCTAACTATAAGCTTAAATTCTATTCTTGATATAACAGGAAGCCAATGAAGGGAAGCTAAAATTGGAGAAATATGATCCCTCTTGTTGATTTTCATCAGAACTCTTGCTGCAGCATTTTGGATCAGCTGAAGACTTCGAACTGCATTTTGTGGACTTCCTGATAGTAAAGAATTACAATAGTCCAGGCTTGAAGTAACAAATGCATGGACTAGTTTTTCAGCATCACCCCGGGACAGAATGTTTCTAATTTTGGCGATATTCCTGAGGTGAAAAAAAGGAAACTCTGGAAACCTGTTTAATATGGGATTTAAATGACATGTCTTGGTCGAAGACAACACCAAGATTTTTAACTTTATTTCCAGAGGCCAGAATGGATAATACAGGTAAGAGTTGGTAAGAGTCTTTCAGGGAGAAATTAAAAAGAACCACACAAGGCAGTATTATCAGTCCTTTATTATTTTCAGTTATGATAAATGATGCACTTAAAGAAATAGAAAATGAATTGGGTTGTTCATTGTTTGCTGATGACGGAGCTATTTGGAAACGTAGAAGGAATGTTAAATATATTGTAGGCTCTTCCTGGCTCTTATTCAAGAGCCAGGAAGTGAGCGGCTTGCTCCTTTATTATCTTCTTACACATTTAGTCAGCATTTCTGACTGCTTTGAATCCAGTGTAAAACTAGAAAAGAAAGATACAAAAAAAATGGCTTAATAAACAGCCATGTAAATATCAGTATTAACGTATCAAAGTATCAGCTGCTTAATATTAACTCAACAGGTATTTTCACAGCCGGCTAGAAAAGTGGCAAATTAGCAAGTAAACACACACACTCTGCTGTCACACAGACCACGACATTTTACCGTTGCTTTTATACACAAAATAACCATAAAAGATATTAACATATCTTATCGAATCTGTAAACAATGAGCAACACTTACAACCATTGCTTTCGGAGATTAACTGCATTGTTACTGCCCTGAGACGATGCACACATGCTCTCTTCCTCTTGTTTGCGTCTTTACTTCCTACTTCCGGTTTGGAAGATTTTCAACATAAAAGCACCGCAAATTCATTTAAAACAGAGAACGGTATATTAACATTTCAAAGTAGTTTTTAAATGTCTTTTAAACATATTAAACATATTCAGGGCAGAACAAAGATCTAGAGAGAGTAAAGCAATTTAAATTCTTAGGAGTATGGTTTGATAAAAAAAACTATCCTGGAAAGTGCACATAGATAAGGTTATTGAAAAATGTAAAAGGATACTTAATATATTGAGATGTTTAGTTGGGTATGAATGTTACATTCCTGCAGTGAAAAAGAAAGGGTTCATAATGAAGTTGGACAATTATTCAGAAAGCTACAGAATTAGGATTAAATCATTTAAATATTAGTCCAACAGTACCATTATCAATAACACCACCATGGATTTTACCTGAAACAATAGTAGATTTAACAATATTGGAAAAGAAAAATAAAGATAAAATGTATATGTGTAATTCTATAATAGTGGAGGAATATATAGAACAGTTTTATAATTATGTAAAAATGTATACGGATGCATCAAAAAAGCAATTACGACAAACTGGAGTAGGTGTAATAATTCCAGAGTTTAAACTGCATATAGGGAAGAAATTAAATGAAGGAATATCTGTTTATACGGCAGAAATGATTGCATTATTAGTTGCTGTAGAATGGATTGAGGAAGTGAGACCATTAAGAGCTGTCATATGTTCAGATTCAAGTTCATCATTGATCAGTTTAAAAAGAAATCATTCAGAAAGCCGTCCAGATATCTTATTAGTAATTCAACAAATATTATATCATATTCAGATGATGGGGTTATCAGCTGTGTTTCTTTGGGTTCCTGCACATATAGGAGTGAAAGGTAATTAAATGGCTGATAAGAAAGCTAAAGAGTCGATAAATAAAAGTAAGAGTGATTAAGAATAGACATGGGTAAATCAGAGGTTCAAAGTATTATGCTGCCATCTTGTGGTCAAAAATAATACCCGTTTTTATGACAAAATGACATCTTTGATGAAAATTAATTGACTTTCTTTAGGGTTTACACAATTGGTCCAAGAGACTTTTTTGTAGGGACTGAGAAGTTACATCTGCTTACCGAGTTTCATAATTCTCAGACAAAGCATGGCTTGGGGCTTACTGATTTAATGCGTTTTTAATGGTTTTCCACAAACCACCAGCAGACCTGCAGTCTGAAAGCGACGTGCTCTGTTAGGAACATACGGGGTAATCAGAGCTCTGATATATGATGGAGCTTGATTATTAAGGGCTTTATACGTTAGAAGAATAATTTTAAATTCTATTCTTGATTTTACAGGAAGCCAATGAAGGGAAGCTAAAATTGGAGAAATATGATCCCGCTTGTTGATTTTCATCAGAACTCTTGCTGCAGCATTTTGGATCAGCTGAAGGCTTTGAACTGCATTTTGTGGACTTCCTGATAGTAACGAATTACAATAGTCCAGCCTTGGAGTAACAAATGCATGGACTAGTTTTTCAGCATCACTCCTGGACAGAATGTTTCTAATTTTGGCGATATTCCGGAGGTGAAAAAAGGAAACTCTGGAAACCTGTTTAATATGGGATTTAAATGACATGTCTTGGTCAAAAATAACACCAAGATTTTTTACTTTATTACCAGAGGCCAAGATAATGCCATCCAGATTAAGTGATTGGTTAAGAAGTTTGAGGACTCTGGCCCAAAGATTACAACTTCGGTCTTGTCAGAATTTAGATGCAGGAAATTTAAAGTCATCCAGCTTTTGATGTCATCAAGACATGACTGCAGTTGAAGTAATTGATTGGATTCATCAGGATTTATGGATAAATATAGCTGAGTGTCATCAGCATAACAGTGGAAATTAATCCCATGCTGTCTGATAATTTTGCCGATCGGAAGCATATATATAGTAAAGAGAATTGGTCCAAGGACTGAACCCTGTGGTACTCCACAGGTGACCCTAGAGTTTGAGGAAGATTTATTATTAACATGAACAAACTGGAATCTGTCCGACAGATAAGATTTAAACCAGCCTAATGCTTTCCCCTTAATCCCTACAGTATTCTCAAGTCTTTGTAGGAGAATATTTTGATCAAATGTATCAAATGCAGCACTGAGATCTAACAGGACAAGTACAGACACAAGTCCATTATCTGAGGCCAGGAGAATATCATTAGTGACCTTCAACAGAGCTGTTTCAGTGCTATGATGAGCTCTGAAGCCTGACTGAAACTCCTCAAGTAGGTCATTGCTTTGTAAATGTTCACAAAGTTGATTAGCAACTACTTTCTCAAGAATTTTAGATAAGAAAAGATTAGATATAGGTCTGTAGTTTACTAGCTCATCTTGATCAAGAGAAGGTTTCTTAAGTAAAGGTTTAATAACAGCTACTTTAAAAACCTGTGGTACATATCCATTTACTAAGGATAGATTAATCATGTCTAAAATAGGACCACTGATCAAAGGGAATACCTCCTTTGATCAGAATACTTGGTTGGGATTGGGTCTAACATACAGGTAGAAGGTTTAGATGAAGCTAAGATTTTAGAAAGCTCAGAAGGCTCTACTGCTTCTAAACAGTTCAAACACTGTGCAGGTTCTAAAGATTCCTCCAATGCTGCCTTACTTATAATAGATAATAGATATAATAAATTGTATTTTCGTATCAGATACATAATACACACACACACACACACACACACACACACACACATACGATATTATACGTAATATAATTACCATTATAACAATTTAAGAAACTAGTTATATATCAAAAAAGAACATGGAACAGAAAAAAACATGGTCCATCATGTGGGAAAGAGGGACCTGTTGGACCTTTCTATTGCATCCCCTGTCCCTTGATCCAATCAGCCATTTCGACACTGCCCTCTCCAAATCCTTCCTGGTGATCTGTCTGGTTAATGTGTTGTTCTTTAAAGCTCCTGTGGGAAACATATCTTATGGTCACTTCATATGTACCAACACAACTCTCAACTACAATTGTAAAGTCAACTATGTTAAGGTGAAATTTACCAACAAATGATCAGTTTTATATCAATTACCCAAGATTTAAATTGTAATTTTGGGTGAAGTATCCCTTTACATAATTGACTTTACAAACCTGCAAACGTCAGAATGAACTGGGAAAAAGCTAAGAAAAAAAGATCAAAATTCAAAGCTGACTGGCCAAGGCTGTCACATTTTTTTATTTCTTTCTAAAATCTGGCTTTATTAAATTGCCCATAAAAAAAATTACAAACCAAGGAAAAAATACAAAATGTAATATTTTTGATGAGAACAGCTGTTGACTGGAAGATCTGTGCAAGAAAATCTTGAAAACATTTCTTATATGATAACATTTCTGGAGCACCTGTTTTGAGGGGAGATTTATGTCCTTAAGGTGAGGGTATTATTGACCTTAGAAAATCAAATTCATAACATACAAATCAGAGACGTAGGACTCTTTTGTTGCGTGTTCACGTCAATAATAAGATGGACTGGACTCATAACACAGACGCTCTGCATAAGAAGGGCCAGAGCCGCCTCCATCTCCTGAGGAGGCTGAGTTCCTTTGGAGTGAGCAGGCCCCTGCTTAAGACTTTTTATGACTCTGTGGTGGCCTCAGCCCTTCTCTACGCTGTCGTCTGCTGGGCTCCAGGCAGCGCAGAACGGGACAGAATGAGGCTGAATAAGCTGGTGAGGAAGGCCACTTCTGTCCTGGGCTGCACTCTGGACTCAGTGGAGGAAGTAGCTGAGAGGAGGGTGTTGTCCAAGTTCACATCCATCATGGACAACACCTTCCACCCCCTGTGCAGATTATATAGCAATCATTCTGATTGCTATATAATCTGCAATCAGATTATACAGTGCTGCACTGTAACTGTAACCAATGTGCAATAATCTATCTAATTCACTGTGCGATAACCAGTGCAATAATCCTGAAAGAAGTGACTTCTGCTGCTATCAGTAACTGTAACCACAACTGTTATAACTTTGGGCAATAACTACTGTGCAATAATCTATTTAATACACTGTGCTATAACCTGTACAATGATCCGAAGAACTTCTGCTGCTATCACCAGGTGAATATATGTCAGTACATGTGCATGTAGGCATACAGGTAAAAGCCAGTAAATTAGAATATTTTGAAAAACTTGATTTATTTCAGTAATTGCATTCAAAAGGTGTAACTTGTACATTATATTTATTCATTGCACACAGACTGATGCATTCAAATGTTTATTTCATTTAATTTTGATGATTTGAAGTGGCAACAAATGAAAATCCAAAATTCCGTGTGTCACAAAATTAGAATATTGTGTAAGGGTTAAATTTTGAAGACACCTGGTGCCACAAACTAATCAGCTGATTAACTCAAAACACCTGCAAAGGGCTTTAAATGGTCTCTCAGTCCAGTTCTGAAGCCTACACAAACATGGAGAAGACTTCAGATTTGACAGCTGTCCAAAAGGCGACCATCGACACATTGCACAAGGAGGGAAAGACACAAAAGGTTATTGCTGAAGAGGCTGGCTGTTCTCAGAGCTCTGTGTCCAAACACATTAATAGAGAGGCAACGGGAAGGAAAAACTGTGGTCAGAAAAAGTGTACAAGCGATAGGGATCACCGCGCCCTAGTCAAGATTGGGAAAAAAAAACCCATTCAAAAATGTGGGGGAGATTCACAAGGAGTGGACAGCTGCTGGAGTCAGTGCTTCAAGATCCACCGCCAAGAGAAGCTTGAAAGACACGGGTTTCAACTGCCGCATACCTCGTGTCAAGCCACTGTTGACCAAGAAACAGCGCGAAAAGCGTCTCACCTGGGCTAAGGAAAAAAAGAGCTGGACTGCTGCTGAGTGGTCCAAAGTCATGTTTTCTGACGAAAGCAAATTTTGCATTTCCTTTGGAAATCGAGGTCCCAGAGTCTGGAGGAAGACAGGAGAGGCACAGGATCCATGTTGCCTGAAGTCTAGTGTAAAGTTTCCACCATCAGTGATGGTTTGGGGTGCCATGTCATCTGCTGGTGTTGGTCCACTCTGTTTCCTGAGATCCAGGGTCAACGCAGCCGTCTACCAGCAAGTTTTAGAGCACTTCATGCTTCCTGCTGCTGACCTGCTCTATGGAGATGGAGATTTCAGGTTCCAACAGGACTTGGCGCCTGCACACAGCGCAAAATCTACCCGTGCCTGGTTTACGGACCATGGTATTTCTGTTCTAAATTGGCCAGCCAACTCCCCTGACCTTAGCCCCATAGAAAATCTGTGGGGTATTGTGAAAAGGAAGATGCAGAATGCCAGACCCAACAACGCAGAAGAGTTGAAGGCCACTATCAGAGCAACCTGGGCTCTCATAACACCTGAGCAGTGCCAGAAACTCATCGACTCCATGCCACGACGCATTAATGCAGTAATTGAGGCAAAAGGAGCTCCAACCAAGTATTGAGTATTGTACATGCTCATATTTTTCATTTTCATACTTTTCAGTTGGCCAACATTTCTAAAAGAAAATCCTCCCTTTTTTGTATTAGCCTTAAGTAATATTCTAATTTTGTGACACACGGAATTTTGGATTTTCATTTGTTGCCACTTCAAATCATCAAAATTAAATGAAATAAACATTTGAATGCATCAGTCTGTGTGCAATGAATAAATATAATGTACAAGTTACACCTTTTGAATGCTATTACTGAAATAAATCAAGTTTTTCAAAATATTCTAATTTACTGGCTTTTACCTGTATGTATGTGTGCATATATATATATATATATATATATATATATATATATATATATATATATATATATATATATTTATAGGGGTTGGACAATGAAACTGAAACAACTCTCATTTTAGTGTGGGAGGTTTCATGGCTAAATTGGACCAGCCTGGTGGCCAATCTTCATTAATTGCACATTGAACCAATAAGAGCAGAGTGTGAGGGTCCAATTAGCAGGGTAAGAGCACAGTTTTGCTCAAAATATTGCAATGCACACAACATTATGGGTGACATACCAGAGTTCAAAAGAGGACACATTCTTGGTGCACATCTTGCTGGCGCATCTGTGACCAAGACAGCAAGTCTTTGTGATGTATCAAGAGCCACGGTATCCAGGGTAATGTCAGCATACCACCAAGAAGGACGAACCACATCCAACAGGATTAACTGTGGACGCAAGAGGAAGCTGTCTGAAAGGGATGTTCGGGTGCTTACCCGGATTGTATCCAAAAAACATAAAACCACGGCTCCCCAAATCACGGCAGAACTAAATGTGCACCTCAACTCTCCTGTTTCTACCAAAACTGTCCGTCGGGAGCTCTACAGGGTCAATATACACGGCCGGATTCAGAGTGTCTGAAAACATAAAGTACATTTTGCTGCATTGACGTGTATTCTCTCTGAGCGCAGCTTGGTCTGACCTAAGATGGCCGCTCTGTCGGCACGCCTCTCACCCGACGACGGGGCGTCTACGTCATGGGTTAAAGCAAAAATAATCAGTTTGACTGAAAAAATTTTCTAGTCAGCCCATATATTCCCGGGACCGTGGAAATAATGCCACATTAGTTACCTCACTTGCTTATTGTGCAGAGTCAACTTTAACCAAATCTGGTAGTTTTACAATATCCACTGACCATTCATGTCTCTGTCCCACCTTTCAGCTTCAGAGCCTTGGTGTCTTCCTGGACAGCCTCCCATCCTCTCCTCCACTGTCCACATCCATAAAATAACCTGGTTAACTTTCATATCGACAACATCAAGTTCTTCCTTAACACTTTAGCCAAACTGGTCCACAGTCCACTTTACACTTTCAGCTCCCTTCCCTCCCTGTCCTCCAGAAAACCTCCATAAACTACAACTAGTACAAAAGACAGCAATTTACATCTTTACATCATCTACTTCACATCTGAACATTACCTCCACTGGCTCCCTGTCACCTTCAGTATAAATTAATCATATGAAGAAACAAGGCCAACCACAACCTGGACAATGCAGGACACATAACCAACACTATGATGTCATACATTTTAGTTTAACACAGATCGCACATTACAATAATCACTCTCTGCTTTGCCCGTTATTGCACAGCAATTAATTATCACGACTCATGAGTTTATAAAAAGGCATTAACTTTTTTGAATTTTAATAAAACAGATATATTTTAGCCCTGTGACTGGCAACCTGTCCAGGATGGCCGAGCCCCCACCCCCCACGACCCCGTGTGACGCCGAGCTGCGTTTCCCCATCAGATACGGCTTGACGTCACACCTGTAGGGAAAAGCCGGTATAAATCGATGAAGGATGGATTGTTAATTTTTTAAAAAGTTTAATAAAATTGCTCAAAGTTTATCAGAAAAAAACATAACTTGCTTTTAAATATGGACATTTTTAATAAGCAAAATGTTAATGTATTTCGTAAAGTTATTGTTGAAGGTAATCTTGGCTGCAGTACTCTGTTTGGCAGGTGTTTTGGGGTTGGAGTAAAACGAGTCCATAGATCCACAGACAGGAGGCTTGTTCAGTGGTTTCTAGTACGACTTGCTTCTACAGTGTCGCTCCACTGCGTGTAAAAATAAAAACAATAACTTCATAAAAGCTCTCTGAGAATCACCTCTGGCCTCACCCAGTTACAACCCGCTCTCCAGTCCATGTTGTAGCTGCAGTTTTTTTTAATGTCGTTTCCTTAATAATCTGTACACATCAAAATCCTTGTCATTTTATTAAGAGTGTCGTGGTGCGCAGCGGCTCATCAGGTGAAGCTGCTGCATATTGACTGATAGCCGCTCTGACTGCAGCTCTGCCTTCTTTTGTTCAGAAAAGCGCAGGTGAAATTAATTAATTTATTATTTTACTTTTTCCAAATCGGACCCAGTCAAATGCGGGACAAAAGCGCGTCATGGTAAATTAGCCTTTACTCTTCGAATTTTAAATAAAGCGTTACAGCGAATAATGAGGAGGTCCCTAATTGGTTTATCAGCTAAGTTGCTGGAAGCCAGTGAATACACGCTGAAAGGTGACATGGCCACAGATGGAAATAATTCATTAATTAACTGGAGCAGCGACAGTGTGTCTGTAGGCAGCTTACCGGGGGAAGTTGTTGTCAGATGGTCAATCCGCTCCACTTCCTGACTTGCTGGTTCGCATAAACCCAAAGAAAACCTTTGACCAACACTACTTTCATTCATGCATCTGTGGCCAGTTTGAGATGTTCTTCCAAAAGTCATGATTGAACACCGATCATAACTTTTGGTCTACGTATACATGTCTGTGCTGGTAGCCAACGCAGAGCCATAGAGAGAAAGGCTCTGAGCCAGCGGAACCCGGATGTAAACAAGAGCCTTGCTCGCTAGCCTTAAGGCGCTAGCATTAGCGCTAATATTAGCGGCTAGAATTAGCCGCAGAACTGAGACTGCTCATCCTACCTCAAGTTGTGGTGGGGGATATTACACTACATGCATATATAATCCAAACAGCCTTACCTGTTTTTCTGCATCCCCTCCTAAATTCTCCAATGTGTGGTGCTAATGTTGTTAGCTGTGACATCATGGGCTTCTTCCTCAGGCAAACGGACACCTTTCAGATTGTTGGAGTGCGCCCCCTGCTGTTGGGAAGTCTTCTTCTTCTCTTGTTCTTTATGAATTTTTCTCACAATGTGTCAGATATGTTCAACTGTCTCTTGTTCCTCACAATACTCATATCTGCCAGTGTTATGCTTCCCTATTTTGAATAATGTACCATTTAATCCTGTGTGGGCAAATCTAAGTCTTGATATAAGATAAGATAGTCTTTATTGATCTCACATTGGAGAAATTCACTTGTCACATCGGCTCAATAGTCAGTCAATAGTCAGCAGTAGGAAAGGGTGCATCAGTTATATACAGTGTATCTTCCTATATACAGTGGATCAAAAAGAAAGTGAGAAAAAAAAATAAGAATTAAAAAAATACAAAAGAAATCGGAGTAGGCAGGTGATGTCATGTGTACTTCCCGGTTATATACACACATACATACATACATACATACACACACACACATATACATACTGTACATACATATATATATATATATATATATATATATATATATATATATATATATATATATATATATATATATATATATATATAAATATAAAGGCAAGGAAAAGGCAAGGCAAGGCAAATTTATTTGTATAGCACAATTCAGTACAGAGACAATGCAAAGTGCTTTACATGATTAAAATACAGGAAAAGAAAACAGAAAATGTAGACATCAATAAACAGCTGGACTAAAAAAGTTGAACTTATGCTGTTTCAGTAGAACAGTTTAACTAGAACAGTCAAAAACAGTCCTAAACAAATGTGTTTTTAATCTTGATTAAAAAGAACTCAGGTTTTCCGCACTTTTACAGTTTTCTGGAAGTTTGTTCCAGATAAGTGGAGCGTAGGAACTAAATGCTGCTTCTCCTTGTTTAGTTCTGGCTGTAGGTACGCAGAGAAGGCTGGAGCCAGAAGACCTTAGTGCTCTGGATGGTTGATACACTGATAACAAGTCTGTGATGTATTTAGATGCGTTCAGCAGCGTTCTGGATCAGCTGCAGCTGTCTGATCCACTTTTTAGGCAGACCTGTGAAAACACCGTTGCAGTAATCGATTCTACTAAAGATAAACGCATGGATTAGTTTTTCCAGATCCTGCTGAGACATCAGTCCTTTAATCCTGGAAATGTTCTTCAGGTGATAGAAAGCCGATCTTGTAATTGTCTTTAGACATATATATATATATATATATATATATATATATATATATATATATATATATATATATATAGGCCTACATACACATGTACTGACATATATTCACTTGGTGATAGCAGCAGAAGTTCTTCCGGATCATTGCACAGGTTATAGCACAGTGTATTAAATAGATTATTGCACATTATTTATTGCCCAAAGTTATAACAGTTGTGGTTATATAGAACAGATTGCTGGATCAATGTGTGCTTCTGTGCTTTTTTGTCTGTCTTGTTGTGTCTCTGCTCTGTCTTCTGTAACCCCCAGTCGGTCGAGGCAGATGACCGTTCATACTGAGCCCGGTTCTGCTGGAGGTTTTTCCTTCCTGTTAATGGGGAGGTTTTTTTTCCCTGTTGCTTCATGCTTGTTCAGTATGAGGGATTGTTGCAAAGCCATGGACAATGCAGACTACTCTCCCTGTGGCTCTACGCTTTTTCAGGAGGAAATGCTGCTTGTCAAGACCTTAATGCAATCAACTGGTTCCCTCGGCTAAAATGTTTATCCATTTTAGCCGCGCAATCCTCCATAATTAAAGTCCGACAGTCCACAGATGGCAACAGTTTGTTGATTCAAAATTAATTGTTCATCCACTTCAGCAACCGATGCATTGGAATTACGCCCTTATGTGTGCACACTATATTTAGATGGCCATCATATCGGTGGTAGCGCTACACATACCTAATCCAGACGAATGATTGTTCAAATCCAGCGCCGAGCTGATCAACTGCGTCCTCACCGATGTCTATCCTGTCCGACGTCACCTCAGGTGAGCTGAGTTCGATCAGCTGATGCTCCACTCCAAACACGTAACCTCCAGCCCAGTCTTATCTTGCGCAATCACCACCATCAACCATGCAGAAACACGTATCTTTACTTATGCACAGTTCGTGAAGATGCACAAACAGTTTTTGACTGGTTTTGTAGCGGCCAAGCCAATACTTTAAGCCACTGAGGTGCTGCATCGGGGTAATAGAGTTGACGCGCTTATTGTTACCGTTTTGGGATGAATTAGAGTCCGAGTCGTCAGGGCATGTTGAACGCTTCGTCCATTTATTTTCCTCTTTGCATATCAAATGTCCATCATACATGAACACATCTCCAGACAACATATAAAGCAGACTTGCTTGCTTGTATTTATCTTTTTGCGGTCAAAAACTGTTTTCCCCTTCCGGGTGGAAAACCTACCTATCAAAGAAAAGTTCCCCCCTTAAAAAGACATGAACGCTAATTACCCAATCAATGCATTTGCGCTCCTACATATAGGATTAAAGATTAAAATCTTATTTCTTTTAAAGGCCAGCTAAAGATATTTTAAAGCTGCTTCCACTTTTGGACGAATGTGTATAAATGGTTTGGTAAAATATGTACCGTGACTTACAGATGACGCCCAAACATTTGGGTGTGCTGCCATCTAGTGTTGGAAATAATAAATGTTTTTTCCTTCAAAACACAATTCATGTTATAAATAATTGTCAAAAAAATATGGTTGGACGTAGCAAAAATGTTTTTGATAACTTTTGATCCTCTATGTGTGAGGAATTTTTTGGAGTAACTTTGAATGCCATAAGTGTAACGGTTTAGGAGTAGTTTATTCAAATGTAACCCCCAAAAATATGGGAAAATGACATCTTTGATGAGAAATGAATGATTTCCTGTAGGAGGTAGCCCATTGCTTCAAGAGGCTTTTTTGTAGGGCCTATGAAGTTACATGCACTTACCGAGTTTCATAATTCTCAGACAAAGCATGGCTTGGGGCTTACTGATTTAATGCGTTTTTAATGGTTTTCCACAAACCTGATTTTTGCAATGCGACAGCTCAGGCAAATATGCATATTTCATAAAACCTTTGATAACTTTTAAACGTCAATGTCTTAACTGCATGCTGAAAAAATTAGAAAGTAATAGGTTAAAATGCCTAGGACTAGTTCGTTAAAGTTTGAGGCAAAAACGGCCAATATTTTACCCTTTGACCCAAAATAGCAGACTTCCTGTGGGTTTTAGAGCATACACCCAAGAGACTTTTTTTCATAATTTTAAAAAACCTACCTAGGTAAAAAATTTCAGCTTTCTACGTGTTACGGTTTGGCCCAACTCACTCTAGTTGGCGCTGTTGAGCAGGTTTGCCACGCCCGTTTTCAATTACACTAAAATCATGCGATTTCTCACGGGGGACAATTTTGGGCAAAGTTTGGTGAGTTTTCATGCATGTTTAGGCCTCCAAAAAGCCGTTTCAAAAGTCCCAAGAATAAATAATAATAATAATTAAAGCCGCAAGCGGCGATGAGCGGCCCTCGCAGCCAAGCACCGCTGGGGTACGCGCACCGCCTGCCGCCAGCCACCGCAGAAGCTGTCACGCAATTTCCCTGCCCGTCCACCGGGCAATTCACACGAACCCGTTTGGCAGCGCTCCCCCACAACTCACAAAAAATCAGGTGCAGATCGGTCGATGCAGCGAGGAGATACAGCCGTTGAATAATGATAATGCATTTGGCCACCGGGCCGGACTAAATCGTTCAGCGAGCCTACCGTTTGACACCCCTGGTTCAAACATTAGTTTACTGGTTGAAATGCAGTTCAAAGTCTTCAGCTGAAAAGTTGTACACAAAAAAGGTGTTGCACACAAATAAAACTTGTTTTGCACACAAAAATATATGTTTCACACAAAAAAAATTTGTTTTGCAAACTGCCAACCTTGCGCTCAAAATATCATTTATAAGTTTTCCTCCAGTACAAAATGGTCTCTGCTCGACTACAAAACAATCCCACCCACGCTGCAGTAAATTTATGCCAAAAGTCACGTGATGCATTAAGAGTTGTTGTTGTTCAGACTTCCCGACAGGAGAGGTTAAACCATGTTGATGGAGATGAGCAGACAGGACGCTCTCGGGTAGGAGACTGAGTGACAGGCTGGTTGGAAACAGGTGCGTGCGTTGCTTCGTCAGAGAAATCTATCTGAAGGAAGAAGGAAAAGGTTGGCGGTAGGCATAAGCAAGTTTGTGACTGGATCAGGATGGCGGCTCAGGTTGTAGAGGATGAGGAAGAACTACATAGTGATATGGATACGGATAGTTGAACGCCAGTTGCTAGTTACCGGGGAAGTGGAAAATTCAAAAGTAGTGAAGCAGGCAGAGGTTCTGGGAATTCAGGAGACAAAGGAAATCTTGAAGACGACAGTACAGATGATGGAAGCAAGGGTGTGCATAAAAAGATTCAATTCAATTCAATTTTATTTACGTCAGACCAGGTGTACCTACTATGAAGAAAAAAGAGAGAGAGCAAAAAGTTAAAAGCTGAAATGTCAACAGTCATTTCAATGTAATGGAATGAAAAACTGGAGAACAGTAGACTGTAGAACCGTAGAAATCAGTAGAGTGATAAAAATATACCCTGATGTCCTCCAGTAGCCTAAGCCTATAGCAGCACAACTATAGATGTAGCTCAGGGTAACATGAGCCACTCTAACTATCAGCTTTGTCAAAAAGGAAAGTTTTAAGATTAGTCTTAAAAGTAGACAAGGTGTCTGCCTCACGGACCAAAACTGGGAGTTGGTTCCACAGGAGAGGAGCCTGATAGCTAAAGGATCTGCCTCCCATTCTACTTTTAGAGGCTCTAGGAACCACCAGCAGAGCTGCAGTCTGAGAGCAAAGTGCTCTGTTAGGAACATACGGGGTAATCAGAGAATGGGAAATGACCTAGAAGTTGGAAAGAGGCTATTGTGGTTCCAATTCCAAAAACGGGTAAAGATAGCTCAAAACCAGAAAATTATAGACCTATTGCTTTAACATCATGTTTAAGTAATTGAAAGATTAATTTATTTTGTTGAATCAAAAGGGTACTTATCAAATTATCAAAGCGGTTTCAGAAGAGGAAGGAATACTATGGATCCAATTGTGTGTTTACAACATGAGGTACTAACAGCAAAAGTTAATAAAGAAAGTGTTTTGGCAGTGTTCTTAGATATAGAAAAGGCTTATGATATGATGTGGAAAGAGGGATTATTGATCAAATTGAGGAAAATGTGAATTTGTGGAAGAATTTATCATTGGGTAGAGAACTTTTTAACAATGCAATTCAATTCAATTTTATTTATATAACGCCAATTCATAAACATGTCATCTCGAGGCACTTTACAAAGTCAAAATCAATCATATTATACAGATTGGTCAAAACTTTCCTATATAAGGAAACCAGTTGATTGCATCAAAGTCCCAACAAGCAGCATTCACTCCTGGAGAAGCGCAGTGCTACAGGGGGAGTCGTCTGCATTGTCCATGGCTTTGCAACAATCCCTCATACTGAGCAAGCATGAAGCGTCAGTGGAAAGAAAAACCACCCATTAGCAGGAAGGAAAAACCTCCAGCAGAACCAGGCTCAGTATGAACGGTCATCTGCCTCGACCGACTGGGGGTTACAGAAGACAGAGCAGAGACACAACAAGACAGACAAAAAAGCACAGAAGCACACATTGATCCAGTGATCTGTTATACATTAGATGGTAATAGTGGTGATCTGTCTTCCCTGGATGATGTCACAGTTAACAGAACGTCAGACTAGGTGTACCTACTATGAAGAAAAAAGAGAGAGAACAAAAAGTTACAAGCTGAAATGACAACAGTCATTTCAATGTAATGCAATGCAAAACTGGAGAACAGTAGACTGGAGAACAGTAGAAATCAGTAGATTGAGAGAAATAGGCCCCGATGTCCTCCAGCAGCCTAAGCCTATAGCAGCATAACTACAGATGTAGCTCAGGGTAACATGAGCCACTCTAACTATAAGCTTAAATTCTATTCTTGATATAACAGGAAGCCAATGAAGGGAAGCTAAAATTGGAGAAATATGATCCCTCTTGTTGATTTTCATCAGAACTCTTGCTGCAGCATTTTGGATCAGCTGAAGACTTCGAACTGCATTTTGTGGACTTCCTGATAGTAAAGAATTACAATAGTCCAGCCTTGAAGTAACAAATGCATGGACTAGTTTTTCAGCATCACCGCTGGACAGAATGTTTCTAATTTTGGCGATATTCCTGAGGTGAAAAAAAGGAAACTCTGGAAACCTGTTTAATATGGGATTTAAATGACATGTCTTGGTCGAAGACAACACCAAGATTTTTAACTTTATTTCCAGAGGCCAGAATGGATAATACAGGTAAGAGTTGGTAAGAGTCTTTCAGGGAGAAATTAAAAAGAACCACACAAGGCAGTATTATCAGTCCTTTATTATTTTCAGTTATGATAAATGATGCACTTAAAGAAATAGAAAATGAATTGGGTTGTTCATTGTTTGCTGATGACGGAGCTATTTGGAAACGTAGAAGGAATGTTAAATATATTGTAGGCTCTTCCTGGCTCTTATTCAAGAGCCAGGAAGTGAGCGGCTTGCTCCTTTATTATCTTCTTACACATTTAGTCAGCATTTCTGACTGCTTTGAATCCAGTGTAAAACTAGAAAAGAAAGATACAAAAAAATGGCTTAATAAACAGCCATGTAAATATCAGTATTAACGTATCAAAGTATCAGCTGCTTAATATTAACTCAACAGGTATTTTCACAGCCGGCTAGAAAAGTGGCAAATTAGCAAGTAAACACACACACTCTGCTGTCACACAGACCACGACATTTTACCGTTGCTTTTATACACAAAATAACCATAAAAGATATTAACATATCTTATCGAATCTGTAAACAATGAGCAACACTTACAACCATTGCTTTCGGAGATTAACTGCATTGTTGCTGCCCTGAGACGATGCACACATGCTCTCTTCCTCTTGTTTGCGTCTTTACTTCCTACTTCCGGTTTGGAAGATTTTCAACATAAAAGCACCGCAAATTCATTTAAAACAGAGAACGGTATATTAACAATTCAAAGTAGTTTTTAAATGTCTTTTAAACATATTAAACATATTCAGGGCAGAACAAAGATCTAGAGAGAGTAAAGCAATTTAAATTCTTAGGAGTATGGTTTGATAAAAAAAACTATCCTGGAAAGTGCACATAGATAAGGTTATTGAAAAATGTAAAAGGATACTTAATATATTGAGATGTTTAGTTGGGTATGAATGTTACATTCCTGCAGTGAAAAAGAAAGGGTTCATAATGAAGTTGGACAATTATTCAGAAAGCTACAGAATTAGGATTAAATAATTTAAATATTAGTCCAACAGTACCATTATCAATAACACCACCATGGATTTTACCTGAAACAATAGTAGATTTAACAATATTGGAAAAGAAAAATAAAGATAAAATGTATATGTGTAATTCTATAATAGTGGAGGAATATATAGAACAGTTTTATAATTATGTAAAAATGTATACGGATGCATCAAAAAAGCAATTACGACAAACTGGAGTAGGTGTAATAATTCCAGAGTTTAAACTGCATATAGGGAAGAAATTAAATGAAGGAATATCTGTTTATACGGCAGAAATGATTGCATTATTAGTTGCTGTAGACTGGATTGAGGAAGTGAGACCATTAAGAGCTGTCATATGTTCAGATTCAAGTTCATCATTGATCAGTTTAAAAAGAAATCATTCAGAAAGCCGTCCAGATATCTTATTAGTAATTCAACAAATATTATATCATATTCAGATGATGGGGTTATCAGCTGTGTTTCTTTGGGTTCCTGCACATATAGGAGTGAAAGGTAATTAAATGGCTGATAAGAAAGCTAAAGAGTCGATAAATAAAAGTAAGAGTGATTAAGAATAGACATGGGTAAATCAGAGGTTCAAAGTATTATGCTGCCATCTTGTGGTCAAAAATAATACCCGTTTTTATGACAAAATGACATCTTTGATGAAAATTAATTGACTTTCTTTAGGGTTTACACAATTGGTCCAAGAGACTTTTTTGTAGGGACTGAGAAGTTACATCTGCTTACCGAGTTTCATAATTCTCAGACAAAGCATGGCTTGGGGCTTACTGATTTAATGCGTTTTTAATGGTTTTCCACAAACCTGATTTTTGCAATGCGACAGCTCAGGCAAATATGCATATTTCATAAAACCTTTGATAACTTTTAACCCTCAAGGTCTCATCTCCACGCTGAAAAAATTTGAAAGTGATAGCTTAAAATGCCTAGGACTAGTTCGTTAAAGTTCGAGGCAAAAACCGTCAATATTTTACCCTTTGACCCAAAATGGCAGGCTTCCTGTGGGTTTTAGAGCATACCCACAATAGACTTTTTTTCATAATTTTAAAAAAGCTACCTAGGTAAAAAATTTCAGCTTTCTACGTTTTATGGTTTGGCCCAACTCACTCTAGTTGGCGCTGTTGAGCGGGTTTGCCACGCCCGCTTTCAATTACACTAAAATCATGCGATTTCTCACGGGGGACAATTTTGGGCAAAGTTTGGTGAGTTTTCATGCATGTTTAGGCCTCCAAAAAGCCGTTTCAAAAGTCCCAAGAATAAATAATAATAATAATAATAATAATAATAATAATAATAATAATAATAAAATCTGCAGTTACAATAGGCCTTCGCAGCGCTTAGCTGCTCGGGCCTAATAATAATAATAATAATAATAATAATAATAATAATAAAATCTGCAGTTACAATAGGCCTTCGCAGCGCTTAGCTGCTCGGGCCTAATAATAATTAAAGCCGCAAGCGGCGATGAGCGGCCCTCGCAGCCAAGCACCGCTGGGGTACGCACACCGCCTGCCGCCAGCCACCGCAGAAGCTGTCACGCATTTTCCGCGCCCGTACACCGGGCGATTCACACGAACCCGTTCGGCAGCGCTCCCCCACTACTCACAAAAAATCAGGTGCAGATCGGTCGATGCAGTGAGGAGATACAGCCGTTGAATAATGATATTCCATTTGGCCACCGGGCCGGACTAAATCGTTCGGCGGGCCGTACGTTTGACACCCCTGGTTTAAATATTAGTTTACTGGTTGAAATGCAGTTCAAAGTCTTCAGCTGATCCAAAATGCTGCAGCAGGAGTTATGGAGATAGTTCCTGCCAAAAGGTTGTACACAACAAAGGTGTTGCACACAAATAAAACTTATTTTGCACACAAAAAGATATGTTTCACACAAAAAAATTGTTTTGCAAACTGTCCGCCAACCTTGCACTCAAAATATCATTTATAAGTTTTCCTCCAGTAAAAAATGGTCTCTGCTCGCACAAAACAGCCTCTGCTCGCATAAAACAGCCTTCATCGTATGCTGATGACGGAGCTATTTGGAAACGTGGAATGTTAAATTTATTGTAGGGAAAGTCCAAAAAGCAATTCATAAGATTGAACAATGGTCTTACAAATGGAGTTTTACATTTAAAACAAAAAAATCAAGAAGTACAACTGAAGTTATATAAATCAACATTGTACTGTTCTCTCTATGTGGTTTGCTCTAGCGTGAACACAGATAAACAGCCAGCCAAACTCCTTATTAAAGAGCCAGGAAATGATCGGCTTGCTCCTTTATTATCGTCTTACGCATTTAGTCAGCATTTCTGACTGCTTTGAATTCGGTGTAAAACTAGAAAAGAAAGATACAAAAAAATGGCTTAATAAACAGCCATGTAAATATCAATATTAACGTATCAGCTGCATAATATTAACTCAACAGGCATTTTCATAGCCGGCTAGAAAAGCTGCAAATTAGCAAGTAAACACACACACTCTGCTGTCACACAGACCACAACATTTTACCGTTCCTTCATACACAAAATACCCATAAAAGATATTAACATATTAATTTTCAATTCAATTCAATTTTATTTATATAGCGCCAAATCATGAAACATGTAATCTCAAGGCACTTTACAAAGTCAAGTTCAATCATATTATACAGATTGGGTCAGATTATACAGATTGGTCAAAAATGTTCCTATATAAGGAAACCAGTTGATTGCATCAAAGTCCCGACAAGCAGCATTCACTCCTGGAGAAGCGTAGAGCTACAGGGAGAGTCGTCTGCATTGTACATGGCTTTGCTGCAATCCCTCATACTGAGCAAGCATGAAGCGACAGTGGGAAGAAAAACTGCCCCATTAACAGGAGGGAAAACCTCCGGCAGAACCGGGCTCAGTATGAACGGTCATCTGCCTCGACCGACTGGGGGTTACAGAAGACAGAGCAGAGACACAACAACAGAGACAAAAAAGCACAGAAGCACACATTGATCCAGTAATCTGTTCTACATTAGATGGTAATAGTGGGTGATCTGTCTTCTCTGGATGATGTCACAGTTAACAGAACGCCAGACCAGGTGTACCTACTATGAAGATAAAAGACAGAGAACAGAAAGTTAAAGCAGAAATGACAACACGTAATGCATAATTGAAGAACAGTAGAACTCTATAGAGTGAGAAAATTAGATCCTGATGTCCTCTAGTAGCCTATAGCAGTAAAACTATAAAGGTAGCTCAGAGTAACATGAGCCGCTCTAGTTATAAGCTTTGTCAAAAAGGAAAGTTTTAAGATTAGTCTTAAAAGTAGACGGGGTGTCTGCCTCACGGACCAAAACTGGGAGTTGGTTCCACAGGAGAGGAGCCTGATAGCTAAAGGATCTGCCTCCCATTCTACTTTTAGAGACTCTAGGAACCACCAGCAGACCTGCAGTCTGAGAGCAAAGTGCTCTGTTAGGAACATACGGGGTAATCAGAGCTCTGATATATGATGGAGCTTGACATATATCTTATTGAATCTGTAAACAATGAGCAACACTTACAACCATTGCTTTCTGAGAGAATAACTGCATTGTTGCATTCCTCTGACAATAGCCGTTTCTCAATTCACGAGAACGCGAGTCTGTACTCTCGGTAAGAACACAGGAAGATCGGACTTGACGAGAACGCGAGTACGCAGCACGTAGGGGAGAGTGAGGTAAAGTGAGACACTGGGTAATGTGAGACAACACCTGTATCTAGGCAACAGAACACATTTGTGCCCATGTGACCATTTTGTTTCCAAGCTCCTCCCATTTCCCCTTTGCCATAAAGGAGAGAAGCTCATTTTGCTCAGGTAAGCATGTTTTTTCCAACAAAATGTGTTTTTTGCATGTAAAAGTAAAATTTCTTGCTGTCAACTTAATCAACTGTTGTGCCAAAGCAAATTGATTCTAGTAGAAAAACTTATATCATACCTGTTGATGAACTACCAACATATAAAACCATGTGATGGTGCTAACTGAAGGTTAGCCTGAATTGCTAAGAAAGGTCATTTTTTAAAAAATGGTGGAGGTGGGGTAAATTGAGACAAATGCTGTGGGGTAAAGTGATACAGTGTCTTACTTTACCCCCACCATGAGGCACAGGTTAAGTTTGGTTGTAAACATATTTTAATGTAATATTACACTGCATATGTAATGTAATATTACTATTAATTACATATTAATTAATATGTAATGTTACATTTTTATTTTAAATGTCAAGTCAAGCCTTTTAAGATTCATAAAGAAAAAAGAGAAAGGGGTAGTAAAATCGGTAGCCTGGGGTGCAGTAGCTGAGGCAAAGAGAATTATTACAGATGAGATGGAGGAGGAGCGTGCCAAACACTTGAAACAACTAGTTTCATTGGCCTTCCTCCAGTTAAGTCCCATCAACTGGCCTTTGAATATGCAGAAAGAAACAATATCCCTGTCCCTGACAATTGGACAAAGACACAATGTGCAGATAGGCTAGGGTGTGCAAGAGATCACATGATTCTGTAGGTTAATTAAGGCCAACTGATCTTGGCACACAGCTAAATCTTATGATAATGAATTGTCTACTCTAGGTGAAGGTTGGTTTTGCAGCTTCCTAGCACGTCGCCATCTCTCTATCCGAACTCCAGAGGCAACATCCCTGGGAAGAGCTACAGCCTTCAATAAAACTACAGTCAGGGAGTTCTTTGACAATCTGGCTGTAGTTATGGACAGGTGACAGAATTAATTATTTAGTCGCAAATGCTTTACGGAGGCATTACCTGTAAGATTTGGCTTTGATTCTGATAAGGTTCTTACTTTGCCTCTCATCTTTAACAGGCATGCCTTCCCTCCACACATGATTTACAATGTGGATGAAACAGGTGTCTTTACAGTACAAAAGCCACAGCAGATACACTAGAGGGCATATTACCAGTAGTAGAATACTGGTTGCACATGCCATTGATTCTAAACTTTCTATTTGATCAGGTTATGACGGAGACAGGAAAAAAGCAAGTTGGTTCTGTCACATCGGCTGAAAGAGGAGAACTGGTGACTGTGGTGTGTGCAGTGAATGCTGCTGGGAATGCCATACCTCCCATGTTTGTCTTCCCCAGAGTCAAGTTTAAGGATTGCTTCATGACAGGAGCACCTCCAGGAGCCAAAGGTACCGCCACCAGAACGGGATGGATGAATGAAGACATCTGGCCTGAGTTCCTTGATCACCTGATACAGCACACTAACTGCACCCCTGATCGTCCCATGCTGCTAATCCTGGATAATCTAAAAGCTCACATGTCACTCAAGGCAATAGAAATGTCCAAGAGCAACGGAATTGTTCTGCTCACCCTCCCACCCCACACATCCTATCGCATGCAGCCTCTTGACGTGACCGTGTATGGCCCGTTCAAGACCCAATACAGCCGTGCTCTTGATGGGTGGATGAGGTCTAACCCCGGCAAAACAGTCTCCATCTACCAGACTGCAGGACTTGTGAATGAGGCTTTCATGTCAGCAGTGACACCACGTAACATCACTTCTGGATTTAGGTCCACTGGGATTTTCCCATATAACCAAGACATTTTCCCTGATGAAGCGTTTGCACCATCCATGGTGTTAGACCGGCCAAACCCTGAGCTGCAACCTGCCAATGCAGATGATCTGGATGGTCCACCCCCTGCAGATGATCTTGATGGTCCACCCCCTGCAGATGATCCACCTGCAGACGAACCACCAGCTGCAGATAAATCACCCGCTGATGCTTATCCGTTCACTGCGCATGGCCCACATGGATGTGCCTCGCCAGCTGATTCAGATGTGCCACGTGTTCCCAGCCGAACTGGATATGTGTCTCCTCGTGAAATACTACCACTTCCCAAATGTCCCCCCAGAACACAAACCAAACGAAAGCGTGTGAAGACAGCCATCATAACTGATACTCCTGAGAAGCAGGCAATTGAAGAGGCTTATAAAAAAAGACAAAAGAAACTGGCGGGGAAAAAGCAAAATAGCAAAGAAAAGGGTAAACAGAAAAAGAAAGCAACCAAAAGGAAAATCGTAGTTAGCAGCTCTGAGGAGAGTGATGTCCCTGTCCCATTTGATAATGAAGAAGAGAGGATGAAAGAAGTGATCCAGGAAACAAAGATCTGTCTGTGGGTGACTTTGTCATGATTAACTTTACAACCAAACACAGGAACCTCTGGTATATTGGCATGGTTGAAAAAGTTGAATATGATGAAATTCTTACCCAATTCCTTAGAAAAATTCAGGGAATACCAAAAGTGTGGGAGAGACCCACATTTGCTATTAAAGAAAAAGATGTGGCACATGTTCCCAAAGCAGATGTGGTGAAGAAGCTGCCTCAACCATAGAGGCGTGGAGGGACCACACGTAGAGAACAACTCTTCATCTTTCCCTGCAATCTTCAGGGCTGGAATGTGGAGTAGTTGTAGAGGCCTACTGTATTTGTAGATAATGACTGATGCTCTGATTGTGGATTTAGTCCTGTTGAGTCCGAGGCTGTTCTAGCTGGCTCTAAAGGTCCTGTGTTCTGACCCCAACACTGTGTTCCATTTGCTGTTTTTTTAAGTGTCTCTGTGTTCAATTGTACATAGGCTCCTGGCATTTTTATATTAATACTTTTATATACATATAAAAAAAGGGATATTTTGTGGTGTAGGAGTTGAGTTGCAGCAAGGTGATTCATACCTCTCATTTGAATGTTAATAAAACATTTTGAATTACATTATGTTGTATTTGATTTTGTTTAGAATTACTTTCAAGTGTTGTAGGAAAAAATGTGCTTAAGAAAATGAATGGTGTTAAGAACTTTTTCTTACCTGTTCTAGAATTTAATGGGAAAATAGCTGTTAGTAATAAAGAAAAAGCTGAGTTATTAGCGGAAACATTACATTTTATATCTTCAGAAAATTTATCTGCAGATATAACGAGTTATAAAGAGAAGATTTTAGCTGAAAATCCAGGAGTCACTAACAAGAGAATGGTTACAAATCAAGATTTAGATACACCTTTTAATTTGTATGAGCTGAAAAAAGCTATTTTTAATGTTAAACAGTCAACACCAGGAAAAGATGGAGTTTGTTATATAATGCTTAAACATTTAAATGATATATCTCTTACTGTTATTTTAAAACTGTTTAATCTGATTTGGGAGACGGGTGTTATTCCTGCGGCATGGAAACAGTCTTATAATTCCTGTGTTGAAGCCAGGTAAAAATTCAACCGACCCTTCAAACTATAGGCCTATAGCTCTTACATCTCAATTAGGGACAACAATGGAGAGAATTGTAACAAATAGACTATCATATTTTCTTGAAAGTAAAAATTGTATCTGTCCTTTTCAAAGTGGTTTTCGTAAAACAGAAATACGATGGATGCGTATGTTGTGGGACATAATAATGATCATCCAACTAAGACGGTGCTACAGGACTGTTGGGAGCATCATAAATCTAATTGTAACAGCTTTGGGTGGATTTGGGACATCAAAGCTCACAATTTGGGGTTGACTCAGTTCAAGTACAGTCTTACAGTTCCACAGTCACCAATTCCACCATGGCTATTTATCACACCAGAAGTTGATCTACAGTTGGGGAAACTTCTTAAAAAGGGAAAGACTCCAGAATGGGTTATAGTTAATAATTATTTTGCAATATTTAAAAATAGTATAATTATATATACAGATGGATCTAAAGATCCTAATAGTGGCAGAACAGGAGAAGCTGTGAATATCCCACACCATAAAGTCATGATTAAAAAGAGGACAACAGACCATCTAGCAGTTTTTATAGTTGAATTAATTGCCATTATGTTAGCTGTAGAATATTTGGTTGATGATAATATTAGGGAAGGAAGTAAATATATAATTGCATCAGATAGTCAAGCTGCATTATTAAGCATAAAATCTGGCAAATCTTGTAGATTAGATATATTATAAGGAATATATCAATTATTAGTTCAACTTTATAATAAGAAATGTTTTGTTTGTTTTGTCTGGATTCCCTCTCATGTAGGTATAGAAGGAAATGAAGAAGTAGATATATTAGCTAAACAGGTCCTGAAATTTGATGTTATTAACTTAAATATTACTTTAAGCAAAGTTGAGGGTAAATCTATTATTCAAAATAGAATCAGTAAGGTTCTGCAGGAGCAATGGGATAGTTATGACAATGGTAGAGATTTATATAAAATTCAAAAGAATGTGGGGGGTAATAGTTTTATGAATGGAAGGAGGAGGGAAGAGGTAGTCATGTCTCGATTAAGAATTGGTCACACTGGACTTAATAGTTCTCTTTTCAGAATAGGAAAACATGAAACAGGCACTTGTAATTACTGTAATCATCTGGAAATAGTGGAACATGTATTAATTGAATGTAATAAGTATTCAGAGGAACGTCAGCACTTAAAGTCTGTACTAAATAGAAAGGAAATAGGATTTTCGATGATAAATCTTTTAGGAAATAAATCAAATTTTGTTAGAATTCAATTAATTAGATTTTTTAAAAACACTGGGTTATTTAATCGTATTTAGAGTGTGTATGTGTGTGTATGCATGTTAATTTTTGCATTTTAGCATACCATTGAGGCATGTATTATTAATTTCCCTCTGGGATCATTGAAGACCACACTCCAGTCTGGTAGGTGGCGGTAAATGCACCTTGAGTTGGTTGCCAGCCGCCAATAAATAACAAAAGAAGAAGAAGAAGAAGAAGAAGAGCAGAGGTCCGACGTTGTGACGGGTAAGGACTTTTTCTATCACAAAGAAGGGAGCCTAGTTTAGCTGCTATACCTGCTTTGTTTTGGAAGAAGTTCCATAAGATTCTTACAAAGACGCGCAGCAGTAACGCGGGGCTGACAAGCGCGAGCTGTGTCAGCCCCGTTTTGCTTTGCTGCTGGGAGGGGCTGCACAGCTGGCGCTGCTGCGGGAATGAGCGGCTTACGTGATGAAACAAGTTGGTTGCGTTACCAGACTTTGTTTTTACCGGCTCCTTGCAAGTTTTACAAATCAATGGTTTATTTCTGTCAGACTGCCGAACTAGTAAAACCTCGTTTTGAGACCGCTGTAGGTACCAGATCGACTCGGGTCCCTACGCCTTCTGATGACGTCACTATACATGATCGGTTTAACGTGTGCTCAATTGCGTAAAAAATTGTGATTGATCTGGACAACTTACTAAAGTAATTATAGCGGGGTGTAGGTTTTATTCGAGAGCGGGATTGCGGTTTGTAAACAGACAATTTTACGAAGAAATTCTCCATGGTCCCTGCGCCTCCTGATGACGTCACCAGATTCTCCGTGGGCCTTGCGCCTCCCGGTGACGTCACCTTATGGCAAAGCCACTCAAACAAACTACATTGAGCTCGCGGTCTGCATTTGTAACGAATCAATCTTATTTAGTTAATTTAGCGGTTTCTTTTTTCTCAAAAGCTTCAGGCTTAAAGATGAACATAGAAAAAAATGTGAAATCTTAGCAATTCAAAATAATCAACTCACTTTAATTGATAAAAATTAGGTAAAATATTTAGGTATAATGATTAACAATGAGCACACTGAAAAAAATAGAACAAATTATCATGCCATTTTAAAAAAAAAATCAACAAATATTTGACAGTTGGCTCAATTTTTGGAGGAATATTGTTAACAAAAACGGGAGGGATAGCCAGATTAATTTATCCAGCATATATCTTAAATATACCAAATACTACAATAAAAAATAATCAAATTCATCACAATCTCATCTGGAATAATAAAAAGCATGTGATCAGATAGAACGACATAGTAATATCAGTAGAAAAAGGAGGAATAAACGTTATTGATTTTAAAGTGATTAATGCCGTGATTATATTAAAATGGCTGTGGACTTTTAATAAAAATTAAGAGTTTATGGTTTATCTTCCCTTCACAACTTTAAAAAAAATTGGAGGAAGGAAATTTCTCTTAAGATGTAACTTTGATCTGGCAAAATTACCGATTAAATTGTCAGACTACCACAGAAGCATTCGAAAAAATATGTTAAAAGTTTTCATGCCTCGATTAAGTTACTGGAAAATAACCGTAAATTAACAAAATAAATTTGATTTGTAACAAATGGAGACTGCTGGCATAATGCAGTTTGTTTTGGATGGATTTGCCATATGATGACGTCATCTGGAAGCGCCCGAGCCAATCTGACCACCCGAGTCGATCTGGTACCTACACCGTTTCCTCCGCCTCTACTTGCTGCGACATTCACATGCTCTGTGTTGTGGTTTGAGAGGGTGGCGCTTTGTGACGGCGTGCCTGGGTCCGCGATTACGATTGGTTAAGAGGAAGTAGTGACTGCAGCATCAACTAATATGATATGCTGAAAGGAAGGAAGGAAAACTTTCTATCGAAGTTTTATCTACCCTATTTTTTCCCTATCGTGCCGCACGTCTATCGTTCGATATATATTGCAATTGAATTATCGTCCAGCCCTAGCTCTAACCACTAGGCCACCACTCCCCTTGTGTTTTCATCTTAGTGGTGATTTGTTTTTTTCTTTAAAAGGAGTATTATCCTTTACATAACCATAACACATATCTGTTTTGCAGCATCCACTGATGAGGTGAAGGCCATCAAAGTTCTGGGTTGGATGGAAGGCTCCTACATGAACTATCACCATGGAAAATAGCCCTGGTGGTCAAACAGATCATCAACCTGCTTTGAGACACACCGACTTCCTTCACAAGACTAACAAGACTTGAACAATTCATGATTTGATGGAATCTTTAAACACACGACAGAGGATTTGGGCTTGTTTAAAAATAACTTAACATGTAACCGTTTTAGCTACCAGTATTGACTACTTTGATCAGTAACTGTTGCAGCATGTCCTTCATAGCTCTTAGCGGAGCCGTTTAGGCTGAAAAAAAAGGTTAGAAAAAAAAAAGGCCAGGTTTGACATTGTTCTAAATTTTCTGACAGTCTTAAATTCAGAAATTGTTTTTCATAGTTCTGTTTTCGGCTTCATCCATTTCATGAGCCAGCTTTTTTTTAATACAGCCCGTTTTATTGGTAATGCATGGATTGTTTACTGGGAAAAACCTGGAGAATTAATGGAGTTCTTTCAGTCTTAATTTCAACAATAAAACAATCCTTGTGGAAAGGTGTATTCACTTTGATTAATATTGGTAAGAATTGGAAATAAAGACTTTATCAAAGGGTATGTTTATTATGCAATGTGGAAAATAAAGGACTGTTTAATTTACCCACAATGTTTGCAACCTCAGGTTTATTAACAGCCCCATGTGCCCTTTTTTTCAATAACCTCAGCATTTTTAAAAGGTTGATACAGTACCATACACCTTACCATCATAATGCCAGCAGTTCTACATTTTTATTTAGTGAATACACTAACTTATTTACATTTCCCTGGCTTGATTTTACTACCTAAAACTTTTTGCAGCAATGGTAACCACAATAAGATTAAACTTCTAAAGTGTTGGTCATACTGGACAATAGCAACATATATATATCTGAGCCATGTGATTCAAAATGTCCCAGTGCATCCATGGCTGCCCTCAGTGCTACCAGTTGTTTGGGTATCAACACATTGCCAGTTTCAGGAAAAATGACCCCACAGTGTGGGTCATCATTCAGTCCACTGTCGTCCCAGTCAAAATGAGGCAGGCAAGACCCTGCACAAAAGATGGAGACATATAGAGAATAAAAAAGAGGTCATGATTTTGTTGCTACAACTTACTGAATATAATTTAATTCATGGAGCTAAGGATTGGGAAAAAAATGACTCCAAAATCCATTAGTTATTTGGAAGGATCATTATAAACAGATTTCAAGGAAACCAGTTTCAGTGCCACCTCTCTGATGTACTCAATGTTTTGTTGTATTGGAGTGATCAGATAAATGATCAGATAATTTCATTTCTGGTTTGAAATATAGGCATTAATGTGCGAAACTGTATGATTGCAAGCACAAAACATAATCCTTCTTAATTGTGTGATTTCTGGTTCTACGACAGCATGCTGGATGCTTCTCATCTCCCATAACTAACTGAGTGTTAGATTCCCATTCAGTTCTGAGTGAATGGTCATCCCAGCCACTGCTGATGGTGTGAAAACTTACATGTAGTCTTGGGACAAATAAACAGTGACAACATGTTTGACAGGTCAAGCAAACTGTTGTCCTCTCGTGAGTGAGGACAAATTAAAAACTTCATATTTTTAAAGGCCAGCTAAAGATATTTTAAAGCTGCTTCCACTTTTGGGTGAATGTGTATGAATGGTTTGGTAAAATATCTACCGTGAATTACAATATTTCAGACATATATCGATCAACACATGGAGATGACGCCCAAACACTTGGATTTGCTGCCATCTAGCGTTCAAAATTATAACTGTTTTTATCCTTCAAAACACAATTGAGATAAAAATAATTGTCAAAATAATATGGTTGGACGTAGCAAAAATGTTTTTGATAACTTTGATCCTCTATGTGTGAGGAATTTTTTGGAGCAACTTTGAATGCCATAATTGTAACGGTTTAGGAGTAGTTTATCCAAATGCAACACCCAAAAATATGATAAAATGACATCTTTGATGAGAAATGAATGGTTTCCTGTAGGAGGTAGCCCATTGATTCAAGAGGCTTTTTTGTAGGGCCTGTGAAGTTACATGCACTTAAGGAGTTTCATAATTCTCAGACAAAGCACGACTTGGGGCTTACTGATTTAATGCTTTTTTAATGGTTTTCCACAAACCTGATTTTTGCAATGCATATTTCATAAAACCTTTGATAACTTTTAACCTTCAAGGTCTCATCTCCACGCTGAAAAGATTTGAAAGTGATAGCTTAAAATGCCTAGGACTAGTTTGTTAAAGTTCAAGGCAAAAACCGTCAATATTTTACCCTTTGACCCAAAATGGCAGGCTTCCTGTGGGTTTTAGAGCATACCCACAATAGACTTTTTTTCATAACTTTAAAAAAGCTACCTAGGTAAAAAATTTCAGCTTTCTACGTGTTACGGTTTGGCCCAACTCACTCTAGTTGGCGCTGTTGAGCGGGTTTGCCACGCCCGCTTTTTTTTTTTTTTTTTTTTTTTTTTTTTTTTTTTTTTTTTCCCCAGTGTCCTGTCTAGCAATGTGGCAATAAAAATTGATATCTTAATGCCAAATAGAGCTCGACAGATTTTACTTTCACAAGTGGAGCAAACAGCTTTCGCCATAATGCTCCGCTTTATTTGTGCGTGTAAATAGCTTTATTGTGATTCCTGCAGGGAGAATTTCAAATTGTATGGACACTACAATGGGAAAGTAGGAGAGTAAAAGAAAAACAAGAAGAGAAAAACAAAAAAAGAAAAAGAAAGAGAAAGAAGAGGTGAAAGAAAGAAGAGATAAAAGGAAGAGAATGATAAAACGTCCTCTGTCTGCTCCATCACCTGGAAAGAGACACAAAAAGAACAGCACAACCAACAGACATAAAGCAACAGATACAATCGTGTAGCACCTTGATACCATTGCTAAATCATATGTATTATTATTTAAGCTGACATGTGTAATGTGATACCTAAAAAAAGGTAAAAGAAAGTAAATAAATTATAGCCTTTCTGTATATAAGTGAACATTTAATACCTGGGACCCAGCACCTGTGGGAGATTGTGAGAGTGCACTAGTTTAGGTGAAAATTATCCAGAAGGAAATGGCTTGATAGTGATTGTGGAGAACCGAAGACCCACCTTCCCCGAGCACAGAGGCAGGGGTCAGGGGACCCATAACCCCGGACTCCCAAAGGGGCCCCCAAAGCAGTGCGCCCGAGAGGGGCCTTCACAGGAAATGTACAACCCCCCCCGAGGAAAGAGGAGAGACGACCCCGAGGAAATCCCCCAGCCACCGCAATGCCGACGCCCCCAAGAGCCGCGGGGACGAGCCCGTGGGCTCCGCCGGCAGCCGGCCCCGCTGAAGTGGTCCCGGCCATGAGCCCTGGGGGCCAGAGGCCCCAGGGGCGCCCCGCCCCCGCGGCAGGGGCCCCGGCCGCCCCCCGGGGGGCCAGGCCCCGCGAAGCCACCGCCGGGAATGGGCCGGCACCCACCCGGGAACCCGCCCCAAACCCGAGGACCGTCAACGCGCCAGAGGGTCAAGGCGCCCGCCAACGCAGCGGAGGAGGGCAGGACGTGGGGGGATGGGCTCCGCACCTAGCGGAGACTTGAGATGATCTTGGGAGAGGGAGCTGACCGAACCCAAACCTGGGGAAAAAAAAAAAAAAAAAAAAAAAAAAAAAAATCATTCACACCATCCCTCCCTTGTGCCCCACTCGCCACACACAGACACCAAAAAAATAAATAAATAAATAAATAAAATAAATAAAATAAAAATAAATAAAAAAAGGACGCTTTACACACATTCCCACATAGCATTCACATCCAAAAAACCCAAGTGGGGGGGGGGTCACCACAATTCAACAATACGACTGCCTGTGCCCGACCCCCGGCCCCGCCCCCGGACCAGGCGCCCCCCGGACCAGGCCCCCCAAAGAGGGGGGGGCCGACACGACCCGCTCGGGCCATCCGACCAGAGCCCCCCATCACCCACTATATACCTAATAAACCCCCTCCCACCCCGACCTTACCCTAGCCACCCCTGCCCCCCATCCCTTCCTGGGGAGAGCAGAGGCGACAGCCCCAGATCCGGTAAGCCGCCGGCCAGCCGCAACAGCCCCCCGCCAAGACCCCGTACCCAGTGGCCCGCACCTCCTCCAGGCCCCAGACTCCGTGCCGCGATCGGAGATCGGGGGTGTGCAAAAGACCCCCGATCCTCCCTACGCCCGCTCAGATGTTGTGTTGTTGCATGTTGTTCTCAGGTGTGTTTAAAACTGGGAGCACCGAAGGGGGTGCACGGCACAGCCCACCCCCCCTCCGGAAGGGAGCTGGTGCCAGCGCCCCCCCTCCAAGCAACTACCCAGAAGAACCCTCAATGTCTAAATGCGAGAGGGGGTGAAGGGAGCCGCCCGGGGCGAGGCTCACACAACATAAGCCCCCCCCCAGACGTCTTCCCCCCCACCCCCCCCCATATCGTGGCCTACATGGATGTGCGTTGTGAAAATGTTTGGAGTGAAAGTGTCTAAAATGCATGATAAAATTGGGGAGAGGGACGTCACCAAAAGGTGGCAACCTCCAGTAACGCCCTCTCCCCAAGGACCTACATGTGTGGCGGCGTGATGGAGCAGGCAGAGGGAGGAGTCCGGGGATGGGGAGCAAAGGACTGGGGAGCCAACCCAGGGAGCCAGCTCCCCTACTGACTCCAATAGGCACCCCCGCTCCCCGAAAGCCCCACCCGGAGAAAGGGGCCCCTCCAGCGGCACCACCATAGCCCGGGGGCCGGGGAGAGGCCGCAGGGCCCGCCAGCCAACCACCCACCAGGACCAACACCTCTACCTCCCCCAGCCCACCCCCCATGCCTACTGTATTTAACCCCCCCCCAAAAAAAAGATTATTAATAATAATAATAATAATAATATATAATTAAATAAATTAATTAATAAGATGGGGGACCCTGGCCAGCCAGCCCGCACGAGCCATCCCAAACCCCACCCCCCAGGTGAGACCCGCACCGGGAGACTACACGGACCAGGACCGGGGCAGGGGGCCGGACACAAGCCCACCAGAACGTCCACCAAACCCCCCCCCCCCCACACACCACCCGTAGATTTAAACCCTCCCCAACACTAACATTCAAACATCTCACCATACATTCGACACTAGACATCCAGGCTGGGTAAGTCACTACTCCCCCTCCCTCCCCTCCCCCCACTAGCAGAATGCCAACCCAAAGAAGGGGAAGAGCATCTGCCCTGAGATGTTAATGACCATGCCCCCCTACCAGCTCAACAGGCCCTGAGGACCCCCAGCGCTCCAGAGGCCCCGTGCAGGGGCGGACACCCGGGCGCACGCCGGCCCAGACCCCAAGCGGCACACCCCCCGGAACCGAAACCCCCGAGGCCCCGCCGGGGCCCCCGCCCGAGGGCGGCGCGCCCCAGGGACCCCAGGCCCCCAGACCCACCCAGGACCCACCCAGCGACAGCACAGCTACCAGGTCAGTAACCCACGTCCGTCCCCGCGTAGCTCCCCAAGAGCGCCGCAAGCGGTGCTGTGGGCCACCCGTAGGCCTCCCAAGCTCCTCCCATATGGGGGCAACAGACCCTGTAGTCAGACCCACCAAGCGCCCCACTCCAAGTGCCCCCAGAGTCCCAGGAACCCCTCCACCCAGCCACTGCGCCCTGCAGGAAGCAACCCACCGCCCCCCATTCCACTAAGTGATAGTGCTAATCAAAGGAGCCCAAAGAGATCGAACAGATGTTGATGCAGATGCTGTCTCAAGATTAATATGATCCAACAAAAGATCTCTATATTGATTGATACTGAGATTCTCCTTACTTTTCCAATTCATGAGGATAGTTTTCTTTGCGATACATAGTGCAGTGAAAACCATGTAAACTATTTTATTCCCCAGAGGACTTTCCTCAAAATTACCAAGCAAGCAAACTGATGGGGAAGGTGTAATTTTACAGCTCAAGCACTTTGATAAGTCCTTACATATCTGTGTCCAGAACCTCTGGACTGGTGTGCATAACCATAACGCATGAATATAATTTTCAGGATGATTGCCTATGCAGTGTGGACAGATATTAGATTGTGCCAGACCCATCTTGAATAATCTTTGTCCTGTGTAGTGTACTCTGTGAAGGATTTTGTATTGTATTAGTTGTAAGTTGGTGTTACTAGTCAATTTGAAAGTTCTTAGACATATCTGAGCCCAGAAGTTTTGTTCAAAGTTGACTGATAGATCCTCTTCCCATTTCGTAATAGGAAGAGATATTGAATCATCTATTTTGGTCAGTGTCCTGTATGATTTAGACAGTAGTTTGGGGGGGTTTAAATCTAGGAACTCTAATATATTACTTGGAATTTGTAAACCACCTTTAATATGCTTACATTTTTTTCTAATTATAGATTTAAGTTGTTCATATTCCAAAAATTTATTTTTACTAATGCCATATTGCATATTTAGTTTGGAAAAATTGATGAACTCGGTTCCATCAAGTAAATGTTCCAGATATTCAATACCTTTGTTCTTCCAGTATGTAAAGTTTATCATATTATTATTTTGTAGGATGTCAGGGTTGTTCCAGATGGGTGTACGACTGCATGGGATAAGTGACGACTTTGTCATTTTAAGAAACTCCCACCATGCTGTCAGAGTAGAACTGATATTGATATTTTTAAAGCATGTATGCCGTTTTATATTTGAGCTAATAAACGGCAAATCTGAAATCATGATATTATTGCATATTTTCTGTTCTATATCTATCCAGGGCTCGTCTAACGGATTTTGCTTTATCCATTTAGTGATATATTGTAGTCTATTTGCCAAGTAGTACTTATGGAAGTTAGGCAAATCTAGTCCCCCTCTGTCTTTAGTTTTCTGTAGCGTCTTTAAGCTGATACGGGGCGGTTTATCTTTCCAAAGAAATTTAGAGATTGAAGAGTCAAGAGATTTAAACCAGTCAGATGATGGTTTATTGGGGATCATAGAAAATAAGTAATTAATTCTAGGTAAGACCATCATTTTAATCGAAGCTACTCTACCCATGAGTGAAATTGGAAGCGATTTCCATCTATCCAGGTCATCTTCTATCTTTTTTAAAAGTGGGATGTGATTAGATTTTACTAAATCTGCAAGTTTAGACGACACAGTGATACCCAAATATGTGATGTTTCCTGAGCGCAAATGTAAATCTAGGGGGTTTTGGAAAGAGCAATTAATTGGCAGTACCGTAGATTTAGACCAGTTTATAGAGTAATCAGAAACCTTTGAGAAGGATTCTAGTAATCTAATTACTTGAGAAAGCGAAGAGTTTGAGTGCTGAAGATAGAGTAATACATCATCAGCATAAAGACTAATCTTATGCTCTATATTCATGCATTTTATACCTTTAATAACCTTTGTTTGTCTAATTGTTGCTGCTAGAGGTTCAATAAAAATGGCAAAAAGTGAGGGGGAAAGTGGGCATCCTTGCCTAGTGCCCCTCTGGAGACAAAAGCTGGAAGATGTTTGATTATTTGTCCTGACACAGGCTGTAGGAGAGCTGTATAAAATTTTTAACCAATTTATAAAAAAATTGCCAAAACCAAATTTATGCAGAGTAGCGAATAAAAAATTCCAGTTTACTCTATCAAATGCTTTTTCTGCATCTAAAGACATTATAATAGTTTTATTATTTGTACTGTAGGAATAATCTATTAAATTAAGTAATCTGCGTGTATTTGTGGATGACTGCCTTCCTCTGATAAAACCAGTTTGGTCTGGGTGGATTATGAAAGGAGTGACTTTATCTAATCGTTTTGCAAAAGCTTTACATATTATTTTAATATCCACGTTGATTAAGGATATGGGACGATAGCTGGTGGGCAACATAGGATCTTTGCCTGGCTTAAGCAGAAGACTGATGGTGGCAGAGTTCATATTAGCTGGAAATCTGCCATTTTCCTGAATTTCCTGCAACATTCTGTGAAACGTTGGTGCCAGAATACTCCAGAACTCCTTATAAAACTCAGTAGGGAATCCGTCTGGGCCTGGAGCTTTTTTATTGGGCATGCTTGTTAAAGCTTCCTGAACTTCAACTGTTGTCAGCGGTGAGTCCAGTGTCGTTCTTTGGTTATCTGATAGTTTAGGAAGTGTAATTTTATCCAGAAACTGCTTGATGACATTGTCTGATGGATTTATCTGTGATGTGTATAAAGTTTTGTAGAAATCACGGAAGGTGTTATTTATACATTCTGGATCATGTAATGTATTCCCATTGGAATCTGTAACTGCAAATATAGTCGTTTTCTCTTTATTTATTTTTAACTGATTAGCTAAGAAGCTTCCTGACTTATTGCCATGTTCAAAATTTTCTAATCGAAGTTTTTCTATTAGAAATTTGTTTTGCTTTTCAATATACTGGTTTAATTCTAGTTTTATTTTACGGATTTTTCCCAACTTTCCCTCTTCCAGGGAAGTTTCTAGTAACTTAAGTTTTTCTTCTAATTCCTGAATCTTCTTGTTTTCCAACTTCTTTTTGTGAGATGAGAATGAAATTATTTTGCCTCTCATCACTGCTTTCCCTGCTTCCCAAAGTATAGATGCTGAAGTGCCTGGCAGATCATTGTGTTCTAAGTATGAAGCCCACTCTTCTTTGAAAAATTTATTAAAATCTTCATCTTTAAGCAACGATGTATTAAATCTCCAGCTCTTGTTTTGTGGGGTTATTTTTTTATTTGTTAGGGTTAAAGTAACAGGAGCATGATCACTAATAGCGATAGGATGAATTACAGCATCTGAAACGTCCGACAGCAGCGAACTGCTGATTAAGAAATAGTCCAAACGAGAATAAGAGTGGTGGACATTTGAAAAAAAAGTATATTGCTTACTATTAGGATGAAGAGAACGCCATGCATCGCAAAGACCAAAATCACTCATGTATTGTTTGACTATATTTAATGACTGCCAACTACGCTGAGACCCTGTTGTATTCAGCCTGTCTATTTCCTCATTTAGACCAAAGTTGAAGTCACCCCCAATAATTAGAGAACAATCCCCGTGTTTTGAAAGTGCATGGAAGAGTTTGTGGAAGAATGAGGGTTCATCAACATTTGGACCATATACACTAACAATACATAACTTCTGGTTATGAATAGATATTTTAATTAATATGAATCTACCTTCGGGATCGATAATTTTATCTAATATTTTAAAACTAACGTTTTTGTGGATTAAAATTGCTACTCCTCTCTGTCTAGAGTTATAGCAGGCAGCAAACACATCAGGGAACTCAGGTGAGTTAAGATCACTTACAGTTGTATCTGATTTATGGGTTTCTTGCAATAAGACAACATCTGCCTTTAATCTTGTAAGCTGGTTAGAGATCTTTAGCTGTTTTTCCCTGGTGCCTGCTCCATGCACATTCCATGACACAAACTTTACATTCATCATAGGTGAAAGTGAGAAGTTGAAAAGCGCATGTCCTCAGAAGAATAGTTATACAAAGAGCCAGGTAGCATCATCTGACGTGCTTGTGATTTCCTGGTCAGCAGGAGAGGAGCAGATGAATAATATAAAGAAAGACAGAGAATTAAGGAAGTGCAAAGAGTGAGAAAAGATGAAAGAGAAATAACCATCACCCATGCCTCGTGTACCCAACCGTGACTAACAACCATACCGTGCAAACGTGCTCTTGAGCTGTGCGTTTATTTATTTTTTTTATCACCGTGTTCCAAACACTTTTTTTTTTCTTTTCAAGCGTGACAAGCTATAAATCCACCATTTGTGCATCTAATAAAGCCAAGGAGTGATCTTCTGATCCCTGAACAACTGACCATTGATATAAAGTTTGTCGACTGCAACGTTAGCTCTGACGCCATCATTAATGTATTTTTTCCTGATTGGAAATAACACTCGCCTACGGTCTAGGATTTCCTTAGGAAACTGGTCATTAACACTGAAATCCGTTCCTCTCAATTCGCGGCCATAGCTTTTAACAAACACTTTTTGTTTATAATGCTCAAATTTGGCTACAATCGGACGAGGGCGGATTTTATCGGGTTTCTTACCTCCGAGCCGGTGAACGCGATGGAAGGTGATGTTTTTTACCTGATCCGCCGGGATTTTCAGCTTCTGCTGGAGAAACTCACGTATAGCAAACTCAGGGTCCTCTTCTTGGCGCTCCGGGATGCCTGCAAAGACGAGGTTGTCTCTCATACTTCGCGACTGTATGTCCAGAATGGATTCTTTCATCTTCTTATTTTCGCCGGACAGCCGCGTCAACCCCTCGGTAAGCTCCGTGACTTTCCCTCTCAGCGCGTCGTTCTCCGCGGCAACAGAAGCTAGCTGGGCTTGGCTAAATTCGACCGCTTCTCTGAGAGCCTGGAACTCTTTGTGGAGCACCTCTACCAAGGCGAGGCGAGCGTCCAGGCTGGTAAGCTTTTTGTCGATGGACTCCAGGACGTCGCTGTAGCTCTTGTCGGGAGATAGAGTGGAGGTTGAGGCACCGGTAGAGCTAGACCGGGTTCGTTTGAGTGAAGGTGTGTTTGTGGCTGCGGGATTTTTTTTCTTCCCCATCACGATGTTGTCAAAACACTCGTCCAGGTAGCTCTCCAGGCTCGTCAAGGTCTCTTCTTCCAGTTTGTTCCCTCGTGAAAATGAGACAATTGTTAATGTTTAAACTTTACTTTTAATTTTCAGTTATTGGTTATTACTTACCTGAGTGGATTTAATTTTGAACTACATGTATGCCGCCATTTTACTTACGCACAGCTCACAGCTCTCGCGAGATCTCAGCCGCTCATCTCCCTGACGCCCGCTTTCAATTACACTAAAATCATGCGATTTCTCACGGGGGACAATTTTGGGTAAAGTTTGGTGAGTTTTCATGCATGTTTAGGCCTCCATAAAGCCGTTTCAAAAGTCCCAAGAATAAATAATAATAATAATTAAAGCCGCAAGCGGCGATGAGCGGCCCTCGCAGCCAAGCACCGCTGGGGTACGCGCACCTCCTGCCGCCAGCCACCGCAGAAGCTGTCACGCATTTTCCCCGCCCGTCCACTGGGCGATTCACACGAACCCTTTCGGCAGCGCTCCCCCACGACTCACAAAAAATCTGGTGCAGATTGGTGGATGCAGCGAGGAGATACAGCCGTTGAATAATGATAATGCATTTGGCCACCGGGCCGGACCGCTGGGGTTGTAAAGAGATGACATGTTGGAACTATATAAATAAAATTGGATTGAATTAATTTGTCTTTATATAAAACACATGAGTTGCCTCTTGGCATGGCATGCACTAATATATATATATATATATATATATATATATATATATATATATATATATATATATATATATATATATATATACATACACACATTTGACCTAATAAAATACATTATTCATGTTTTTATTAGGTCAAATGCAATAATTCAATTCAATTTTATTTATATAGCGCCAAATCATGAAACATGTCATCTCAAGGCACTTTACAAAGTTACGTTCAATCATATTATACATATTGGGTCAGATTATACAGATTGGTCAAAAATGTTCCTATATAAGGAAACCAGTTGATACATATTGGGTCAGATTATACAGATTGGTCAAAAATGTTCCTATATAAGGAAACCGGTTGATTGCATCAAAGTCTCGACAAGCAGCATTCACTCCTGGAGAAGCGTAGAGCCACAGGGAGAGTCGTCTGCATTGTACATGGCTTTGCTGCAATCCCTCATACTGAGCAAGCATGAAGCGACAGTGGGAAGAAAAACTCCCCATTAACGGGAAGGAAAACCTCCAGCAGAACCGGGCTCAGTATGAACGGTCATCTGCCTCGACCGACTGGGGGTTACAGAAGACAGAGCAGAGACACAACAAGAGAGACAAAAAAAGCACAGAAGCACACATTGATCCAGTAATCTGTTCTACATTAGATGGTAGTAACGGGTGAGCCGTCTTCTTTGGATGATGTCACAGTTAACAGAACGCCAGACCAGGTGTACCTACTATGAAGATAAAAGAGAGAAACAGAAAATTAAAGCAGAAATGACAACACGTAATGCATAATTGAAGAACAGTAGAACTCTATAGAGTGAGAAAATTAGATCCTGACGTCCTCCAGTAGCCTAAGCCTATAGCAGTAAAACTATAAAAGGTAGCTCAGAGTAACATGAGCCACTCTAGTTATAAGCTTTGTCAAAAAGGAAGGTTTTAAGATTAGTCTTAAAAGTAGACAGGGTGTCTGCTTCACGGACCAAAACTGGGAATTGGTTCCACAGGAGAGGAGCCTGATAGCTAAAGGATCTGCCTCCCATTCTACTTTTAGAGACTCTAGGAACCACCAGCAGACCTGCAGTCTGAGAGCAAAGTGCTCTGTTAGGAACATACGGGGTAATCAGAGCTCTGATATATGATGGAGCTTGATTATTAAGGGCTTTATACGTTAGAAGAAGAATTTTAAATTCTATTTTTGATTTCACAGGAAGCCAATGAAGGGAAGCTAAAATTGGAGAAATATGATCCCGCTTGTTGATTTTCATCAGAACTCTTGCTGCAGCATTTTGGATCAGCTGAAGGCTTTGAACTGCAGTTTGTGGACTTCCTGATAGTAACGAATTGCAATAGTCCAGCCTTGAAGTAACAAATGCATGGACTAGTTTTTCAGCATCACTCCTGGACAGAATGTTTCTAATTTTGGCGATATTCCGGAGGTGAAAAAAGGAAACTCTGGAAACCTGTTTAATATGGGATTTAAATGACATGTCTTGGTCAAAAATAACACCAAGGTTTTTTACTTTATTACCAGAGGCCAAGTTAATGCCATCCAGATTAAGTGATTGGTTAAGAAGTTTATTTTTTGAGGACTCTGGCCCAAAGATTACAACTTCGGTCTTGTCAGAATTTAGATGCAGGAAATTTAAAGTCATCCAGCTTTTGATGTCATCAAGACATGACTGCAGTTGAAGTAATTGATTGGATTCATCAGGATTTATGGATAAATATAGCTGAGTGTCATCAGCATAACAGTGGAAATTAATCCCATGCTGTCTGATAATTTTGCCGATCGGAAGCATATATTTAGTAAAGAGAATTGGTCCAAGGACTGAACCCTGTGGTACTCCACAGGTGACCCTAGAGTTTAAGGAAGATTTATTATTAACATGAACAAACTGGAATCTGTCCGACAGATAAGATTTAAACCAGCCTAATGCTTTTCCCTTAATCCCTACAGTATGCTCAAGTCTTTGCAGGAGAATATTTTGATCAACTGTATCAAATGCAGTACTGAGATCTAACAGGACAAGTACAGACACAAGTCCATTATCTGAGGCCATGAGAATATCATTAGTGACCTTCACCAGAGCTGTTTCAGTGCTATGATGAGCTCTGAAGCCTGACTGAAACTCCTCAAGTAGGTCATTGCTTTGTAAATGTTCACAAAGTTGATTAGCAACTACTTTCTCAAGAATTTTAGATAAGAAAAGAAGATTAGATATAGGTCTGTAGTTTACTAGCTCATCTTGATCAAGAGAAGGTTTCTTAAGTAAAGGTTTAATAACAGCTACTTTAAAAACCTGTGGTACATATCCATTTACTAAGGATAGATTAATCATGTCTAAAATAGGACCACTGATCAAAGGGAATACCTCCTTAAACAACTTAGTTGGGATTGGGTCTAACACACAGGTAGAAGTTTTAGATGAAGCTAAGATTTTAGATAGCTCAGAAAGCTCTACTGCTTCTAAACAGTTCAAACACTGTGCAGGTTCTAAAGATTCCTCCAATGCTGCCTTACTTATAATAGATAATAGATATAATAGATTGTATTTTACGTATCAGGTACATAATACACACACACACACATACGATATTATACGTAATATAATAACCATTATAACAATTTAAGAAACTAGTTATAATGGTTATATATCAAAAAAGAACATGGAACACAAAAAACATGGTCCATCATATGGGAAGGAGGGACCTGTTGGACCTTTCTATTGCATCCCCTGTCCCTTGATCCGATCAGCCATTTCGACACTGCCCTCTCCAAATCCTTCCTGGTGATCTGTCTGGTTAATGTGTTGTTCTTTAAAGCTCCTGCGGGAAACATATCTTATGGTCACTTTATATGTACCAACACAACTCTCAACTACAATTGTAAAGTCAACTATGTTAAGGTGAAATTTACCAACAAATGATCAGTTTTATATCAATTACCCAAGATTTAAATTGTAATTTTGGGTGAAGTATCCCTTTACATAATTGACTTTACAAACCTGCAAACGTCAGAATGAACTGGGAAAAAGCTAAGAAAAAAAGATCAAAATTCAAAGCTGACTGGCCAAGGCTGTCACATTTTTTTACTTCTTTCTAAAATCTGGCTTTATTAAATTGCCCATAAAAAAATTAAAAACCAAGGAAAAATTACAAAATGTAATTTTTTTGATAAGAACAGCTGTTGACTGGAAGATCTGTGCAAGAAAATCTTGAAAACATTTCTTATATGATAACATTTCTGGAGCACCTGTTTTGAGGGGACATTTATGTCCTTAAGGTGAGGGTATTATTGACATTAGAAAATTAAATTCATAACATACATAAATTTCCCTCGACAGACACAAATATCCAAAAGTTACTATATTACAGTTATTATCCATTATGCACTTACCAAATATGACTTCAAACAGATTTAAAGTCCTGAATTCCTACTTTCCATTCCAGCCCACAAAGTTGTACTGCCTTGACAGGCCATAGTCCATGATGAAGAACATCATACGTCTTGTGGCCTCATCCACAGTCCTCCCACCAATGTCTGACACTGCTGTGACCTAAGGGGGAACAAAAACAGTTCAAAGCTAATTAATTTTTATATCTTACAGGAGTAAACACGATGCAAAGACAAACTCTGGGTCTAGATTATTTCCATTGTTGATTAATCTATTGATTATTTTAACAATTAATTGATTGGTTGCTATAATAATAAAATGTTACAAAATTTTGAAAAATGTCAGTGTTTCCCAAATCTCTTGTTCTGTCAACAAAACATGGAGATACTCAGTTTATTGCTTAAGACTTTTTATGACTCTGTGGTGGCCTCAGCCCTTCTCTACGCTGTCGTCTGCTGGGCTCCAGGCAGCGCAGAACGGGACCGAATGAGTCTGAATAAGCTGGTGAGGAAGGCCACTTCTGTCCTGGGCTGCACTCTGGACTCAGCGGAGGAAGTAGCTGAGAGGAGGGTGTTGTCCAAGTTCACATCCATCATGGACAACACCTTCCACCCCCTGCGCCAGACTGTAGAGCAGCTGAGCAGCTCCTTTAGTGGCAGACTTAGACACCCTGTCTGTAAAAAGGAGCGCTACCGCAAGTCATTCATTCCTGCTGCTATCAGAATATACAGTGCTGCACTGTAACTGTAACCAATGTGCAATAATCTAATTCACTGTGCGATAACCCGTGCAATAATCCTGAAAGAAGTGACTTCTGCTGCTATCAGTAACTGTAACCACAACTGTTATAACTTTGGGCAATAACTAATGTGCAATAATCTATTTAATACACTGTGCTATAACCTGTCCAATGATCCAAAGAACTTCTGCTGCTATCACCAGGTATATATGTCAGTACATGTGTATGTAGGCATATGTATGTGTCACAGGACAGGTTGCCCTGTGACTGGCAACCTGTCCAGGATGGACGAGCCCCCACCCCCCACGACCCCGTGTGACGCCGAGCTGCGTTTCCCCATCAGATACGGCTTGACGTCACACCTGTAGGGAAAAGCCGGTATAAATCGATGAAGGATGGGATGTTAATTTTTTAAAAAGTTTAATAAAATTGCTCAAAGTTTATCAGAAAAAAACATAACTTGCTTTTAAATATGGACATTTTTAATAAGCAAAATGTTAATGTATTTCGTAAAGTTATTGTTGAAGTTAATCTTGGCTGCAGTACTCTGTTTGGCAGATGTTTTGGGGTTGGAGTAAAATGAGTCCATAGATCCACAGACAGGAGGCTTGTTCAGTGGTTTCTAGTACGACTTGCTTCTGCAGTGTCGCTCAACTGCGTGTAAAAATAAAAAAAATTACTTCATAAAAGCTCTCTGAGAATAAATCCTGGCCTCACCCAGTTAGAACCCGCTCTCCAGTCCATGTTGTAGCTGCAGTTTTTTTTTTACGTCGTTTCCTTAATAATCTGTACAAATCAAAATCCTTGTCATTTTATTAAGAGTGTCGTGGTGCGCAGCGGCTCATCAGGTGGAGCTGCTGCATATTGACTGATAGCCGCTCTGACTGCAGCTCTGCCTTCTTTTGTTCAGAAAAGCGCAGGTGAAATTATTTAATTTATTATTTAACTTTTTCCAAATCGGACCCTGTCAAATGCGGGACAAATGCGCGTCATGGTAAATTAGCCTTTACTCTTCGAATTTTAAATAAAGCGTTACAGCGAATATTGAGGAGGTCCCTGATTGGTTTATCAGCTAAGTTGCTGGAAGCCAGTGAATACACGCTGAAAGGTGACATGGCCACAGGTGGAAATAATTCATTAATTAACTGGAGCAGCGACAGTGTGTCTGTAGGCAGCTTACCGGGGGAAGTTGTTGTCAGATGGTCAATCCGCTCCACTTCCTGACTTGCTGGTTCGCATAAACCCAAAGAAAACCTTTGACCACCACTGCTTTCATTCATGCATCTGTGGCCAGTTTGAGATGTTCTTCCAAAAGTTATGATTGAACACCGATCATAACTTTTGGTCTACGTATACATCTCTGTGCTGGTAGCAAACGCAGAGCCATAGAGAGAAAGGCTCTGAGCCAGCGGAACCCGGATGTAAACAAGAGCCTTGCTCGTTAGCCTTAAGGCGCTAGCATTAGCGCTAATATTAGCGCCTTAAGGCACTAGAATTAGCCGCAGAACTGAGACTGCTCATCCCACCTCAAGTTGTGGTGGGGGATATTACACTACATGCATATATAATCCAAAAAGCCTTACCTGTTTGTCTGTTTCCCCTCCTAAATTCTCCAATGTGTGGTGCTAATGTTGTTAGCTGTGACATCACGGACTTCTTCCTCAGGCAAACGGACACGTTTCAGATTGTTGGAGTGCGCCCCCTGCTGTTGGGAAGTCTTCTTCTTCTCTTGATCTTTATGAACTTTCTCACAGTGTGTCATATACGTTCAACTGTCTGTTGTTCCTCACAATATTTACATATGCCAGTGTTATGCTTCCCTATTTTGAATAATGTACCATCTAATCCTGTGTGGGCAAATCTAAGTCTTGATATGAGATAAGATAAGATAGTCTTTATTGATCTCACATTGGAGAAATTCACTTGTCGGCTCAATAGTGTGTGTGTGTATATATATATATATATATATATATATATATATATATATATATATATATATATACACATGCCTACATACACATGTACTGACATATATTCACTTGGTGAAAGCAGAAGAAGTTCTTCTGGATCCTTGCACAGGTTATAGCACAGTGTATTAAATAGATTATTGCACATTAGTTATTGCCCAAAGTCATAACAGTTGTGGTTATATAGAACAGATTACTGGATCACTGTGTGCTTCTGTGCTTTTTTTGTCTGTCTTGTTGTGTCTCTGCTCTGTCTTCTGTAACCCCCAGTCGGTCGAGGCAGATGACCGTTCATACTGAGCCCGGTTCTGCTGGAGGTTTGTCCTTCATGTTAATGAAGGAGGTTTTTTTCCCCTGTTGCTTCATGCTTGCTCAGTATGAGGGATTGTTGCAAAGCCATGGACAATGCAGACAACTCTCCCTGTGACTCTACGCTTCTTCAGGAGGAAATGCTGCTTGTCAAGACTTTTATGCAATCAACTGGTTCCCTTATATAGGATTAAAGAATCAAAGCTTCTTTCTTTTAAAGGCCAGCTAAAGATATTTTAAAGCTGCTTCCACTTTTGGACGAATGTGTATGAATGGTTTGGTAAAATATGTACCGTGACTTACAGATGACGCCCAAACATTTGGGTTTGCTGCCATCTAGTGTTGGAAATAATAAATGTTTTTTCCTTCAAAACACAATTCATGTTATAAATAATTGTCAAAAAAATATGGTTGGACGTAGCAAAAATGTTTTTGATAACTTTTGATCCTCTATGTGTGAGGAATTTTTTGGAGTAACTTTGAATGCCATAAGTGTAACGGTTTAGGAGTAGTTTATTCAAATGTAACACCCAAAAATATGGGAAAATGACATCTTTGATGAGAAATGAATGATTTCCTGTAGGAGGTAGCCCATTGCTTCAAGAGGCTTTTTTGTAGGGCCTATGAAGTTACATGCACTTACTGAGTTTCATAATTCTCAGACAAAGCATGGCTTGGGGCTTACTGATTTAATGCGTTTTTAATGGTTTTCCACAAACCTGATTTTTGCAATGCGACAGCTCAGGCAAATATGCATATTTCATAAAACCTTTGATAACTTTTAAAAGTCAATGTCTTAACTGCATGCTGAAAAAAATTGAAAGTAATAGGTTAAAATGCCTAGGACTAGTTCGTTAAAGTTTGAGGCAAAAACGGCCAATATTTTACCCTTTGACCCAAAATAGCAGACTTCCTGTGGGTTTTAGAGCATACACCCAAGAGACTTTTTTTCATAATTTTAAAAAACCTACCTAGGTAAAAAATTTCAGCTTTCTACGTGTTACGGTTTGGCCCAACTCACTCTAGTTGGCGCTGTTGAGCAGGTTTGCCACGCCCGTTTTCAATTACACTAAAATCATGCGATTTCTCACGGGGGACAATTTTGGGCAAAGTTTGGTGAGTTTTCATGCATGTTTAGGCCTCCAAAAAGCCGTTTCAAAAGTCACAAGAATAAATAATAATAATAATAATAATAATTAAAACCGCAAGCGGTGATGATCGGCCCTCGCAGCCAAGCGCCGCTCTGGCCTATGGGCCACCGTGGGGGTTCGCGCACCTCCCGCCGCCAGCCACCGCAGAAGCTGTCACGCATTTTCCTCGCCCGTCCACCATGCAATACACACGTACGCGTTGGGCAGCGCTCCCCCATGACTCACAAAAAATCTGGTGCAGATCGGTCGATGCACCGAGGAGACACAGCCATTGAATAATGATAATGCATTTGGCCACCGGGCCGGACTAAATCGTTCGGTGGGCCATATCCGGCCCGCAGGCGTTACGTTTGACACCCCTGTTTAAACACTAGTACACAAATTTAGTCAAAGGTATCTTACTAGCTGTTAATCCAGCTTCATGTGAAAAGTTAACAAAACCTTTATAGTTATTTAAAGTTAATTATTTCATGTGTTTAAGGGTTTCGTTTCTTGCATTAAGACAGCTTTTATGAAAGTTTGACAGTTAAATGGGTGGATACACACCCAAAAGTAATAGTGTAAAAGTAACACTTTAGCAATTGGAATATTGCTAAAGTAACACGTTAGCAATATTCCAAATGTGTATGTTGTGTACAAACTTTAGTAATTTCTAACAGACCACTTCACTCTCAGAAAGCAGGTCTGCTGGTGGTTCCTAAAGTCTGTAAAACCAGAATGGTAGGCAGATCCTTTAGCTATCATGCTCCTCTCCAGTGAAACCAACTCCCAGTTTTGGTCCGTGACGCAGACACCCTGTCTACGTTTAAGACTAATCCTAAAACTTTCCTTTTTCCATCCATCCATCGTCTTCCGCTTATCCGGGGTCGGGTCCCGGGGGTAGCAGCTTCAGTAGGGAGGCCCAGACGTCTCTCTCCCCAGCAACTTGGGCCAGCTCCTCCGGGAGATTCCCAAGGCGTTCCCAGGCCAGCCTAGAAAACATAGTCTCTCCAGCGTGTCCTGGGTCTTCCCATGGGCCTCCTCCCGGTGGGACGTGCCCGGAACACCTCACCAGGGAGGCGTCCAAGAGGCATCCTGACCAGATGCCCGAGCCACCTCAACTGGCTCCTCTCGACGTGGAGGAGCAGCGGCTCTACTCTGAGTCCTCCCCGGATGACTGAGCTCCTCACCCTACCTCTAAGGGAGAGCCCAGACACACTACGGAGAAAACTCATTTCGGCCGCTTGTATCAGGGATCTCGTTCATTCGGTCACGACCCAAAGCTCGTGACCATAAATGAGGGTAGGAACGTAGATCGGCCGTTAAATGGAGAGCTTCGCCTTTTGGCTCAGCTCTCTCTTCACCACAACGGACCGGTACAGCGCCCGCTTCACAGCAGACGTCGCACCAATCCGCCTGTCGATCTCCCGCTCCATCTTCCCCTCATTCGTGAACAAGACCCCAAGATACTTGAACTCCTCCACTAGAAGCTGGCTCTTGGGACTTTCCTTTTTGACAAAGCTTATAGTTAGAGTGGCTCATGTTACGCTGAGCTACCTTTATAGTTATGCTGCTATAGGCTTAGGCTGCTGGAGGACATCAGGGTCTACTGTTCTTCGTTTTTGCATGACTGTTGTCATTTCAGCTTTTAACTTTTTGTTTTTTCTATTTTTTCTTCATAGTAGGTACACCTGGTCTGGCGTTCTGTTAGCTGTGACATCATCCAGGGAAGACAGATCACCTGCTATTACCATCTAATGTAAAACACATTACTGGATCAATGTGTGCTTCTGTGCTTTTTTGTCTGTCATGTTGTGTCTCTTCTCTCTCTTTTGTAACCCCCAGTCAGTCAAGGCAGATTACCGTTCATACTGAGTCCGGTTCTGCTGGAGGTTTTTCCTTCCTGTTAATGGGGAGTTTTTCCTTCTGCTGTCACTTCATGCTTGATCAGTATGAGGGATTGCTGCAAAGCCATGTACAATGCAAACGACTCTCCCTGTGGCTCTACGCTTCTTCAGGAGTGAATGCTGCTTGTCACGACTTTGATGCAATTAACTGGTTCCCTTATATAGGAATTTCTTTTACCAATCTGGATAATCTGACTTAATATGTATAATCTGATTGATTTTGACATTGTAAACTGCCTTTAGATGACATGCAGGCATGGACTGGTAATCGGGCGTACCGGGCATTTTCCCGGTGGGCCGACGTGCTGTTTGGGCCGGCAGACCCGACATGTATATTAATAATATGTATTATTATTATTATTATTATTTTATATATCTGCCTCGTTATATTTGCATAATGCATGAAGAAAAATATCAGCAGCGCAAGAGTCTGTTCCGATCATCCGGCCCTTACCACAGGCTACTGCAGCCCATTGGTTATCATCCCTGACAGTCTAAAGGGCTAGGCCAATCATAAAGTAGAAAAACACCTTCACGCTCCATGTGGAACTTTGTGCAGTGGTGTTCACAGTAGTAATGGATAAGAAACGCAAGGGAGGCGCAGAGAAACTGCACGAAAAAAAGAAACGAGTTCTTCAAACGGACGCTGCGAAATGTGTCAAACTGACTGACATGTTCCCAACAGCAGGCCCTTCATCTGCTCCGGTGTCTGATGTAAAATATGGTGGTAGTGGTGGTTGTAGTCAGTGACGTGCGGTAGGGTTCATAGCTGGTGAGGCACTGACGTCATCAGAGTCAGATTTACAAATATATACACTCTACAGAGTAGACTCGTTGCAAAGTGCTGAAGGAGACTGATTGAGCCAAATAAATTCAACAAGATACATGGAAAAATATTGGTTCTTTGATGAAAAAAAATTGTCATTTGATTGTTAACAGTTTATGAGTTATGATGGATTTCTGCATTTGTAACACATTCTAAAACTATAACCCACATTACACACATTTTATCACAAAAACAAAACATGAATAAGTATCGCTGTCTTACCTCTACTTATAATTTAAGTCCCTGTGGCGCTCTTTCTGAACAAAAATATCATCATTTTCCGGTAAAAGTTCTCTTTATCTTCTTCAGTTTTAAAAGTCTCTCAGTCTCAATGGAGCTCACTGCCAGGGAGGAAAGCCTTCCCTGATCAGTCCTGTTCCAGCTGTATGTTTAGAGTTTTTTTAGTGCTTTACTTGTTTAGCAAAACTCGCTAATAAAACATCAATAACTTGTTTTGACTCTACTATTTGGGGATCACGAGCGGTGCCCCTTGAGCGCCCCCTGCCTAGCGGTCAAGGAACTGCCGGCCTCACCTACAACCAGTTCTTTGCTGTTTATGATCGGCCAGCACCACGAAAACATGTTATCTGCACACAGTTTGATGACCAAAACACAATTCGTAATCCACATATATTAAATTGTGGAAAATCAGTTCATAACTGTTTGAACAATTGAATTTATGATCTAGAGACAGGAAGATGCATTCACAGAATGGAAGTCAGCACAGTTAACATGGGATTGCGCAATCTCAGGGGAGGCCAAGCTCGCTGCGGCCTCACCGGCTTCGCTATGAAGCGCCACCAAGGATTTACATGAAAAATAGCGAAAAGTCTGCGATATTAAAGAAAATATGATCAAAAATTAGCAAATTAGATAAATAAAATACTTATTACAAATGACTGAGTAAATCAAAATTTATATTATGTTATGATATATTTTCTTTCTTTCCTTGATGACAAGTGAGGCATTTCTCTGGTTCATTTTGTCATTGGCATCCTTTTTTACACAGTGAGTGCACATTAGTCCAATGTTACCCTACAGTATCTGGAAGACTGAATAGATCTGATGAGCAACTTACAATAACTTCTTATAATGATGTAACGTGATAATATGTGTGATTGACCGTGACACCTCTCTTTCTCTCTCTCTCTCTGATCTAAGAATAGTTGCTGTGCTGTGGTGGAGTTTACATTTTACAGTGTTACAGTTTTTTACAGTCGCTAGGACCCATTTTTCAATACTTAAGTCACTTTTTCAAAATTCTTCACACAGTTCTCCAAACCAACTTTCAGCTTGGCACAGCAGTTCATTTCACATTCAAAATGCACTAAAACTACCAAATCACTTCATACATATCTCAAATCAACACATTCTTCCATAACACTAGCAAAGGTTGACAGCCAACAAACACACTTTGTCACCCACAAAACAATGACCTAAAAAACACTAACAACATGTAGCATTATACAATCTCAGTTAATAATTCACTGCAATAGAGGTTACTGGAATGAATCAGACATGATGCAGAATGCTTCAATATATTTTATGTCTTTTATTTGTTTTTAGGAGTAATTCCAAAATACAAGAATTTGTATTCACATCATCCACTGATACAGATACAATAGTAATGCTAATCTACTCGGTCTTCTCCATTTGGCCACAGGTTCTCATCCACATCACATCTTATGTCATCTAGGGCAATACACCTAGGAAAGAATCTTCTGGCATGCCTGATCCATCCCTGACAATCTTCTGCTGATATGTCCAGGTATCCAGCATTCATTGCGTCCAGGAGGGACATTTGATTATGTGGATGGTGGTCATAAACCTTCCACCTCCATGAGGAAAATAATTCCTCTATGGGGTTGAGGAATGGAGAGTAAGGTGGGAGGAAAAGTGACACCATTCTGGGATGGGCTGCAAACCACTCGGTGACTGCACGAGAGTGGTGAAATGCCACATTGTGCCATACAATTATAAATGTTGGTGGATTTCTTCTCTCTGCATCCCTTTCCTCACCTAGCACAACCCTTCCATAGAGATCATGCAGGAACGCAAGGAGACGTTCAGTGTTGTATGGCCCAATTAGTGGTTTGTGTAACAGCAGTCCATCAGTGGATATTGCTGCGCACATTGTGATGCTGGCACCCCTCTGGCCCGGGACATCCACTGTGGCTCTCTTCCCAATCACATTCCTTCCTCGTCGCCGTGTTTTGGCCAGGTTGAAACCTGCCTCATCCACAAAGATGAAAATGTGGGGCGTTTGCCTGCCTTCAATCTCCATGACTCTCTATAATAAATCCACAAGGCAACATAAGCTGTTACAGTAGTAAACATTACCTAAAAAAAAATTATTTGTGTGTGTTTTGTTCAAAAACAGTTCTGTATTTTATTGTGATCTTACCTGGACATATTGGTTCCTGAGTTGCTTGACATGTTCAGAGTTCCTCTCAAAAGGCACAGTGTACAACTGTTTCATCCTTACCTGATGTTTTTTCAGGACTCTAGAAATAGTTGTGATGCTTACACTGTGAATATTTGCAAAAGTAATGTTGTCTGCCAAAACTGTGTCTCGAATCTCAGTGAGTTTTATGCCATTGTTTCTGATGACCATATCAACAATGGCAGTTTCCTGCACATCAGTGAGCATCCTTCCTCTCCCACCTGTGTGAGGTAACCGTTGAGTCCTAAGCAGAAATGCAGAAGCAATTACACACAAGTCTATTTACTTCTGTAATGTGCAACTCAGTCAAATGCCCTTGCAGAATACAAGTTACCTGTTGGTTTGCTGGAAAACTCTAACAATAGATGCCACTGTTGAGCGTTGCAGATTTGGCTGCACTCTCTGACCAGCCTCTCTCATTGAGAGACCATGATTTACTACATGATCAATTACAATAGCTCTGATCTCATCTGAAACTACAGCTCTTGGTCTTCCTCTTATTCTTCTTCCACCACGCATACGTATTCCTCGCCCCCTCCCAGCCCCTCTTCTTCCTCTTTCAGCCACTTCTCTGTTTCTGGCTGGGTCCATGTTTACATCACAATACAAAACTATTCAGCAGTTGTCTCTTTTTCTAATGAAATTGAAAGAGTAACACCTGTGTAGATGTTCATCTACAATGAGAATCAGCTGTGGTTGGTCCAATTGTCCACTTATTTTTATAGCATTTAATTTTAAGATGTAAAATATATTTCATTAAAATATTCCTGTAGAAATGTAGGAAATTGCTGTCTTATTCAGTTTTGTATTATGTTATTGTTTTGAACATAAGTTTAACAGTTTTGAAAACAGTATGTAAGCATGTGCAAATTGTCCTGTAGGTACACAGAGTTTTGGCGGTTGTTGTGTCGAAGTGAGAAAAGAATTAATGTAATTTGAAAGATGTAGTCATTGAATGCATTTTGTGCCAAAGCAATGATAAATGATCCACAGTTTAGCCCACATATACTTCTGTTGTCCTCACTGTGTGAAGAGTTTTGAAAAAGTGACCTAAGTATTGAGAAATGTGTCCTAGCGACTGTAAAAAACTGTAATAAATTAAGATTTTGGAAGTATTTTAAGTGTCCACTCTCACTAATTTCCATTAACCTGGCCTCAAGGTATTGCACAGTTGGTATTGCAAAGTTGGTATACACATTCAGTACACAAAAAAAATGTGGTGGGCCAGTCTAATCCAAAATGCCAGGGCCGATTTTTTTGTCCCAGTCCACCCCTGATGACATGTTTTATGATTTGGCGTTATATAAATAAAAACTGAAATGTATTGAACAAGAGTAAGTTTGTCAGTTTTCAAGCAGGATTTGTATATCTGTTCAACTTAAATATATAAGGAAACCAAAGAGTTAAGATCACTTACTTACCAAGAGAAATTCCTTTGGGGTTTATTTGTGGTCTCTTGCTGCCCCCTGCTGGACAAGTATGATCAAATACATATGCTTTACATGTCAACTTGGTATCAAAATTCAGATTTCAATCTAAAATGGCTTACTTCCTGTGATACTTGCAGTATGACATTAATTGTAAATTCTGAGTGTCTTACTGAGATCTACAACTGTACAAAATTTCATTACTCTACGATGAAGTAAGTGAATACCAAAGGGTCCTTTGAAATTTGCTTGGTGGCGCTATAGAGAAACTAAGTCCTGCTCACTAAAGTTTGTTAAGGATTCCTGTTGGGGGGTGGATAAGGATGCATCCAAATGAGTTTTAAGCAGCTCGGCCCAAAACTGTGGAATTCAGAGCCAAACGTATGACAGCAGCGTTTGAGGTGAATATGCCATGCCACCACGCCCCCCTGCTCCATCCAATCCAGTTGAGCCTGAAATCCACAACATACCAACATGTGTTCTGTCTGTGGACACAGTTTCATGTTGATTAGCTCAGAGGGGTAACATAGCGACCGCTTACAACAAAACATGACACTTCCTGTTGTCAGGGGGCGTGGCCTAAGCAATGTCATCATTTGACCATTGGATATTATAGGAGACCTGATGGTGATCAATCACTGAAAGTTTGATGCCTCTGTGTGTTTCTGTGTAGGAGATATAACAGTTTTATTTTTTGTGGCGAGTAGGTGAACTTTGACCCTTGCTAATGCCCCTTCAACAAGCTCAAAAACTCACCGTTTTGATAACTTTTAATTGGCCATGCCTTATGATCAGACTGCCCGAGTTTCAAGCCGCTCGCTAAAAATCTCTAGGAGGAGATCCATCAAATACCAATGCTATAAACGTCAAAAATTGGGTCAAAATCAGACATTCAATCTAAAATGGCCAACTTCCTGTGATATTTACACTATGACATTAATTGTAAATTCTGAGCGTCTTGGTGAGCTCTACCACGGTACCAAATCTCATGTCTCTACGATGAAGTAAGTGAATAGCAAAGGGTCCTTTGAAAATTGCTAAGTGGCGCCGTTGAGGCATTAGGTCACGCCCACCAAAATTTGTTATGGATTCCTGTTGGGGGGTGGATAAGGATGCATCCAAGTGAGTTTTATGCAGCTCGGCCCAAAAATGTGGAATTCAGAGCCAAACGTATGGCAGCGGCGTTTGAGGTGACTTCACCACGCCGCCACGCTCTCCTGCTCCATCGAATCGACTTGGGGCTGGAATCCACAACACAACAACATGTTTTCTGTCTCTGGACACAGTTTCATGTTGATTAGCTCAGAGGGGTAACATAGCGACCGTTTACAGCAAAACATGACACTTCCTGTTGTCAGGGTGTGTGGCCTGAGTGATGTCATCATTTGACCATTGGATATTATAGGAGACCTGATGATGATTAATCACAGAAAGTTTGGTGCCTCTGTGTGTTTCTGTGTAGGAGATATAACACTTTTATTTTTTGTGGCGAATAGGTGAACTTTGACCCCTGCCAACGCCCCTTCAGCATGCTCAAAAACTCACCGTTTTGATAACTTTTGATTGGCCATGCCTTATGATCAGACTGCCCGAGTTTCAAGCCGATCGCTCAAAATCTCTAGGAGGAGATCCATCAAATACCAATGCTATAAACGTCAAAAATTGGGTCAAAATCAGACTTTCAGTCTAAAATGGCCAACTTCCTGTGATATTTGCACTATGACATTAATTGTAAATTCTGAGCGTCTTGTTGAGCTCTACAACTGTACCAAATTTCATGTCTCTACGACGAAGTAAGTGAATAGCAAAGGGTCCTTTGAAAATTTCTAGGTGGCGCCGTTGAGGCATTTTTCTTTAGATTTTTGTGACGACCTTAAAATACAAAATTTTTAAACAGTCACCATGCATCTCCCAAGTTTGGTGAGTTTTTGAAAATGAGAAAGCCCCCAAAAAGGCCCCTCTTTAGGGGGGCAGAATAATAAGAATAATTAAAGCCGCAAGCGGCGTCGATCGGCCCTCGCAGCCAAGCGCCGCTCCGGCCTATTGGCCACCGCAGGGGTTCGCGCACCGCCGGCCGCCAGCCACCGCAGAAACTGTCACGCATTTTCCCCGCCCGTCCGCCGGGAGATTCCCACGAACGCATTCGGCAGCGCTCCCCCACGACTCACAACAAATCTGGTGTAGATTGGTCGATGCAGCGAGGATATACAGCCGTTGAATATTGATATTGCATTTGGCCACTGGGCCGGACAAAATCGTTCGGTGGGCCGGATCCGGCCCGCGGGCCATACGTTTTGAGACCCCTGGTTTAAACATTAGTATACCAATTTAATCAAAGGTATCTTACTACCTGTTAATCCAGCTTCATGTGAAAAGTTAACAAAACCTTTTTAGTTATTTAAAGTTAATTGTTATTTCATGTGTTTAAGGGTTTTGTTTCTTGCATTAAGACAGCTTTTATGAAAGTTTGACAGTTAAATTGGTGGATACACACCCAAAAGTAATAATGTAAAAGTAACACTTTAGCAATATTCCACATGTGTATGTTGTGTACCAACTTTCGTAATTCTATCTTAAAGCATGGCTTGGGGCTGATCATTTAAAATATTCTAGGGGGCGCTATAGAAAAATTAGGTCACGCCAACCAAAGTTTGTTATGGATTCCTGTCGGGGGTGGAAAAGGATGCATCCAAGGGAGTTTTAAGCAGCTCGACCCAAAAATGTGGAATTCAGAGCCAAACGTATGGCAGCGGCGTTTGAGGTGACTTCACCACGCCACCACGCCGCCCTGCTCCATCGAATCCACTTGGGGCTGGAATCCAAAACACCAACATGTCTTCTGTCTCTGGATACATTTTCATGTTGATTAGCTCAGAGGGGTAACATAGCGACCGTTTACAGCAAAACATGACATTTCCTGTTGTCAGGGGGCGTGGCCTAAGTGATGTCATCATTTGACCATTGGATATGATAGAAGACCTGATGATGATCAATCACAGATAGTTTGGTGCCTCTGTGTGTTTCTGTGTAGGAGATATAACTGTTTTATTTTTTGTGGCGAGTAGGTGAACTTTGACCCCTGCTAACGCCCCTTCAACAAGCTCAAAAACTCACTGTTTTGATAACTTTTAATTGGCCATGCCTTATGATCAGACTGACCGAGTTTCAAGCCGCTCGCTCGAAATCCCTAGGAGGAGTTCGATCAAATACCAATGCTGTAAACGTCAAAAATGGGGTCAAAATCAGACCTTCAATCTAAAATGGCCGACTTCCTGTGATATTTGCACTATGACATTAATTGTAAATTCTGAGCGTCTTGGTGAGCTCTACTACTGTAACAAATCTCATGTCTCTACGATGAAGTAAGTGAATAGCAAAGGGTCCTTTGAAAATTGCGAGGTGGCGCCGTTGAGGCATTAGGTCACACCCACCAAAGTTTGTTATGGATTCCTGTCGGGGGCTAGATAAGGATGCATCCAAGTGAGTTTTAAGCAGCTCGGCCCAAAAATGTGGAATTCAGAGCCAAACGTATGGCAGCGGCGTTTGAGGTGACTTCACCACGCCGCCACGCCCCCCTGCTCCATCGAATCCACTTGGGGCTGGAATCCACAACACACCAACATGTCTTCTGTCTGTGGACACAGTTTCATGTTGATTAGCTCAGAGGGGTAACATAGCGACTGCTAACAATAAAACATGACACGTCCTGTTGTCAGGGGGCGTGGCCTAAGTGATGTCATCATTTGACCATTGGATATTGTAGAAGACCCGATGATGATCAATCACAGAAAGTTTGGTGCCTCTGTGTGTTTCTGTGTAGGAGATATAGCAGTTTTTCCTGTTGTCAGGGGGCGTGGCCTAAGTGATGTCATCATTTGACCATTGGATATTGTAGAAGACCCGATGATGATCAATCACAGAAAGTTTGGTGCTTCTGTGTGTTTCTGTGTAGGAGATATAACAGTTTTTCCTGTTGTCAGGGGGCGTGGCCTAAGTGATGTCATCATTTGACCATTGGATATTGTAGAAGACCCGATGATGATCAATCACAGAAAGTTTGGTGCCTCTGTGTGTTTCTGTGTAGGAGATATAACAGTTTTTCCTGTTGTCAGGGGGCGTGGCCTAAGTGATGTCATCATTTGACCATTGGATATTGTAGAAGACCCGATGATGATCAATCACAGAAAGTTTGGTGCCTCTGTGTGTTTCTGTGTAGGAGATATAACAGTTTTATGTTTTGTGGCGAGTAGGTAAACTTTGACCCCTGCTAACGCCCCTTCAACATGCTCAAAAACTCACCGTTTTGATAACTTTTAATTGGCCATGCCTTATGATCAGACTGACCGAGTTTCAAGTCGCTCGCTCGAAATCCCTAGGACGAGTTCGATCAAATACCAATGCTGTAAATGTCAAAAATGAGGTCAAATTACGACCTTCAATCTAAAATGGCCGACTTCCTGTGATATTTGCACTATGACGTTAATTGTAAATTCTGAGCGTCTTGCTTAGATCTACAACTGTACAAAATTTCATTACTCTACGATGAAGTAAGTGAATAGCAAAGGGTCCTTTGAAAATTTCTAGGTGGCGCCGTTGAGGCATTAGGTCACGCCCATCAAAGTTTGTTATGGATTCCTGTTGGGGGGTGGATAAGGATGCATCCAAGTGAGTTTTAAGCAGCTCGGCCCAAAAATGTGGAATTCAGAGCCAAACGTATGGCAGCGGCGTTTGAGGTGACTTCACCACGCCGCCACGCTCTCCTGCTCCATCGAATCCACTTGGGGCTGGAATCCACAATACATCAACATGTCTTCCGTCTCTGGACACAGTTTCATGTTGATTAGCTCAGAGGGGTAACATAGCGACCGTTTACAGCAAAACATGACACTTCCTGTTGTCAGGGGGCGTGGCCTAAGTGATGTCATAATTTGACCATTGGATATTAAAGAAGACCCAATGATGATCAATCACAGAAAGTTTGGTGCCTCTATGTGTTTCTGTGTAGGAGATATAACAGTTTTATTTTTTGTGGCGAGTAGGTGAACTTTGACCCCTGCTAACACCCCTTCAACATGCTCAAAAACTCACCGTTTTGATAACTTTTAATTGGCCATGCCTTATGATCAGACTGACCGAGTTTCAAGCCGCTCGCTCGAAATCCCTAGGACGAGTTCGATCAAATACCAATGCTGTAAATGTCAAAAATGAGGTCAAATTACGACCTTCAATCTAAAATGGCCGACTTCCTGTGATATTTGCACTATGACGTTAATTGTAAATTCTGAGCGTCTTGCTTAGATCTACAACTGTACAAAATTTCATTACTCTACGATGAAGTAAGTGAATAGCAAAGGGTCCTTTGAAAATTTCTAGGTGGCGCCGTTGAGGCATTAGGTCACGCCCATCAAAGTTTGTTATGGATTCCTGTTGGGGGGTGGATAAGGATGCATCCAAGTGAGTTTTAAGCAGCTCGGCCCAAAAATGTGGAATTCAGAGCCAAACGTATGGCAGCGGCGTTTGAGGTGACTTCACCACGCCGCCACGCTCTCCTGCTCCATCGAATCCACTTGGGGCTGGAATCCACAATACATCAACATGTCTTCCGTCTCTGGACACAGTTTCATGTTGATTAGCTCAGAGGGGTAACATAGCGACCGTTTACAGCAAAACATGACACTTCCTGTTGTCAGGGGGCGTGGCCTAAGTGATGTCATAATTTGACCATTGGATATTAAAGAAGACCCAATGATGATCAATCACAGAAAGTTTGGTGCCTCTATGTGTTTCTGTGTAGGAGATATAACAGTTTTATTTTTTGTGGCGAGTAGGTGAACTTTGACCCCTGCTAACACCCCTTCAACATGCTCAAAAACTCACCGTTTTGATAACTTTTAATTGGCCATGCCTTATGATCAGACTGACCGAGTTTCAAGCCGCTCGCTCAAAATCTCTAGGAGGAGTTCGATCAAATACCAATGCTGTAAACGTCAAAAATCGGGTCAAAATCAGACCTTCAATCTAAAATGGCCGACTTCCTGTGATATTTGCACTATGACATTAATTGTAAATTCTGAGCGTCTTGGTGAGCTCTAACACTGTACCAAATCTCATGTCTCTACGATGAAGTAAGTGAATAGCAAAGGGTCCTTTGAAAATTGCTAGGTGGCGCCGTTGAGGCATTTTTCTTTAGATTTTTATGAGGACCTTAAAATACAAAATTTTTAAACAGTCTTCATGCGTCCGCCAAGTTTGGTGAGTTTTTGAATATGATAAATCCCCCAAAAAGGCCCCTCTTTAGGGGGGCAGAATAAAAATAATAATAATAAGAAACAACACAGAAACAATAGGCCTTCGCAGCGCTTCGCTGCTCGGGCCTAATAATAAAATCTGCAGTTACAATAGGCCTTCGCAGCGCTTAGCTGCTCGGGCCTAATAATAATAATTAAAACCGCAAGCGGTGATGATCGGCCCTCGCAGCCAAGCGCCGCTCTGGCCTATGGGCCACCGCTAGGGTACGCGCACCTCCCGCCGCCAGCCACCGCAGAAGCTGTCATGCATTTTCCTCACCCGTGCAATACACACGTATGCGTTGGGCAGCGCTCCCCCACGACTCACATAAAAATCTGGTGCAGATCGGTCGATGCACCGAGGAGACACAGCCGTTGAATAATGAAAATGCATTTGGCCACCGGGCCGGACTAAATCTTTCGGCGGGCCAGATCCGGCCCGCAGGCCGTACGTTTGACACCCCTGGTTTAAACATTAGTATACCAACTTAATCAAAGGTATCTTACTAGCTGTTAATCCAGCTTCATGTGAAAAGTTAACAAAACCTTTTTAGTTATTTAAAGTTAATTATTTCATGTGTTTAAGGGTTTTGTTTCTTGCATTAAGACAGCTTTTATGAAAGTTTGACAGTTAAATTGGTGGATACACACCCAAAAGTAATAATGTAAAAGTAACACTTTATCAATTGGAATATTGCTAAAGTAACACGTTAGCAATATTCCACATGTGTATGTTGTGTACAAACCTTAGTAATTTCTAACAGACCACTTCACTCTCAGAAAGCAGGTCTGCTGGTGGTTCCTAAAGTCTGTAAAACCAGAATGGTAGGCAGATCCTTTAGCTATCATGCTCCTCTCCAGTGGAACCAACTCCAAGTTTTGGTCCGTGACGCAGACACCCCGTCTACTTTTAAGACTAATCCTAAAACTTTCCTTTTTCCATCCATCCATCGTCTTCCGCTTATCCGGGGTCGGGTCGCGGGTGTAGCAGCTTCAAGAGGGAGGCCCAGACCTTCCTCTCCCCAGCCACTTGGGCCACTTCCTCCGGGGGAATCCCTAAGCGTTCCCAGGCCAGCATAGTCTCTCCAGCGTGTCCTGGGTCTTCCCCTGGGCCTCCTCCCGGTGGGACGTGCCCAGAACACCTCACCAGGGATGCGTCCAGGAGGCATCCTGACCAGATGCCCGAGCCACCTCAACTGGCTCCTCTCAATGTGGAGGAGCAGCGGCTCTACTCTGAGTCCTCCCCGGATGACTGAGCTCCTCACTTTATCTCTAAGGGAGAGCCCAGACACACTATGGAGAAAACTCATTTTGGCCGCTTGTATCCGGGATCTCGTTCTTTCGGTCACGACCCAAAGCTCGTGACCATAGATGAGGGTAGGAACGTAGATCGACTGGTAAATCGAGAGCTTGGCCTTTTGGCTCAGCTCTCTCTTCACCACAACGGATCGGTACAGCGCCCGCTTCACAGCATACGTTGCACCAATCCGCCTGTCGATCTCCCGCTCCATCTTCCCCTCCTTCGTGAACAAGACCCCAAGATACTTGAACTCCTCCACTAGAAGCTGGCTCTTGGGACTTTCCTTTTTGACAAAGCTTATAGTTAGAGTGGTTCATGTTACCCTGAGCTACCTCTATAGTTATGCTGCTATAGGCTTAGGCTGCTGGAGGACATCAGGGTCTATTGTTCTTCAATTTTGCATGACTGTTGTCATTTCAGCTTTTAACTTTCTGTTCTCTCTCTTTTATCTTCATAGTAGGTACACCTGGTCTGGCGTTCTGTTAGCTGTGACATCATTCAGGGAAGACAGATCACCTGCTATTACCATCTAATGTAAAACACATTACTGGATCAATGTGTGCTTCTGTGCTTTTTTGTCTGTCTTCTTGTGTCTCTTCTCTCTCTTTTGTAACCCCCAGTCGGTCAAGGCAGATTACCGTTCATACTGAGCCCGGTTCTGCTGGAGGTTTTTCCTTCCTGTTAATGGGGAGTTTTTCCTTCTGCTGTCACTTCATGCTTGATCAGTATGAGGGATTGCTGCAAAGCCATGTACAATGCAGCCGACTCTCCCTGTGGCTCTACGCTTCTTCAGGAGTGAATGCTGCTTGTTACGACTTTGATGAAATCAACTGGTTCCCTTATATAGGAATTTATTTTACCAATCTGGATAATCTGACTTAATATATATAATCTGATTGATTTTGACATTGTAAACTGCCTTTAGATGACATGCAGGCATGGACTGGTAATCGGGCGTACCGGGCATTTTCCCGGTGGGCCGACGTGCTGTTTGGGCCGGCAGACCCGACATGTATATTAATAATATGTATTATTATTATTAATATTATTATTATTATTTTATATATATGCCTCGTTATATTTGCATAATGCATGAAGAAAAATAAAATCAGCAGCGCCGGATGATCTATTCCGATCATCCGGACCTTACCACAGGCTACTGCAGCCCATTGGTTATCATCCCTGACAGTCTAAAGGGCTAGGCCAATCTTAAAGTAGAAAAACAGCTTCACGCTCCATGTGGAACTTTGTGCAGCGGTGTTCACAGTAGTAATGGATAAGAAACGCAAGGGAGGCGCAGAGAAACTGCACGAAAAAAAGAAACGAGTTCTTCAAACGGATGCTGCGAAATGTGTAAAACTGACTGACATGTTCCCAATAGCAGGCCCTTCATCTGCTCCGGTGTCTGATGTAAAATATGGTGGTGGTGGTCAGTGACGTGCGGTAGGGTTCATAGCTGGTGAGGCACTGACGTCATCAGAGTCAGATTTACAAATATATACACTCTACAGAGTAGACTCGTTGCAAAGTGCTGAAGGAGACTGATTGAGCCAAATAAATTCACCAATATACATGGAAAAATATTGGTTCTTTGATGAAAATAAAATTGTCATTTGATTGGTAACAGTTTATGAGTTATGATGGATTTCTGCATTTGTAACACATTCTAAAACTATAACCCACATTACGCACATTTTATCACAAAAACAAAACATGAATAAGTATCGCTGTCTTACCTCTACTTATAATTTAAGTCTCTGCGGCGCTCTTTCTGAACAAAAATATCATCATTTTCCGGTAAAAGTTCTCTTTATCTTCTTCAGATTTAAAACTCTCTTAGTCTCAGTGGAGCTGACTGCCAGGGAGGAAAGCCTTCCCTGATCAGTCCTGTTCCAGCTGTATGTTTAGAGTCTTTTTAGTGCTTTACTTGTTTAGCAAAACTCGCTAATAAAACATCAATAACTTGTTTTGACTCTACTATTTGGGGATCACGAGCGGTGCCCCTTGAGCGCCCCCTGCCTAGCGACCAAGGAACTGCCGGCCTCACCTACAACCAGTTCTTTGCTGTTTATGATCGGCCAGCACCACGAAAACATGTTATCTGCACACAGTTTGATGACCAAAACACAATTCGTAATCCACATATATTAAATTGTGGAAAATCAGTTCATAACTGTTTGAACAATTGAATTTATGATCTAGAGACAGGAAGATGCATTCACAGAATGGAAGTCAGTGCAGTTAACATGGGATTGCGCAATCCCAGGGGAGGCCAAGCTCGCTGCGGCCTCACCGGCTTTGCTATGAAGCGCCACCAAGGATTTACATGAAAAATAGCGAAAAGTCTGCGATTTTAAAGAAAATATGATCAAAAATTAGGAAATTAGATAAATAAAATACTTATTACAAATGACTGAGTAAATCAAAATTTATATTATGTTATTATATATTTTCTTTCTTTCCATGATGACAAGTGAGGCATTTCTCTGGTTCATTTTGTCATTGGCATCCTTTTTTACACAGTGAGTGCACATTAGTCCAATGTTACCCTACAGTATCTGGAAGACTGAATAGATCTGATGAGCAACTTACAATAACTTCTTATAATGATGTAACGTGATAATATGTGCGATTGACCGTGACACCTCTCTTTCTCTCTCTCTCTCTGATCTAAGAATTGTTGCTGTGCTGTGGTGGAGTTTACATTTTACAGTGTTAATAAATTAAGATTTTGGAAGTATTTTACGTGTCCACTCTCACTAATTTCCATTAACCTGGCCTCAGTTGGTATTGCAAAGTTGGTATACACATTCAGTACACAAAAAAAATGTGGTGGGCCAGTCTAATCCAAAATGCCAGGACCGATTTTTTTGTCCCAGTCCACCCCTGATGACATGTTTCATGATTTGGCGTTATATAAATAAAAACTGAAATGTATTGAACAAGAGTAAGTTTGTCAGTTTTCAAGCAGGATTTGTATATCTGTTCAACTTAAATATATAAGGAAACCAAAGAGTTAAGATCACTTACTTACCAAGAGAAATTCCTTTGGGGTTTATTTGTGGTCTCTTGCTGCCCCCTGCTGGACAAGTTTGATCAAATACATATGCTTTACATGTCAACTTGGTATCAAAATTCAGATTTCAATCTAAAATGGCTTACTTCCTGTGATACTTGCACTATGACATTAATTGTAAATTCTGAGCGTCTTGCTGAGATCTACAACTGTACAAAATTTCATTACTCTACGATGAAGTAAGTGAATACCAAAGGGTCCTTTGAAATTTGCTTGGTGGCGCTATAGAGAAACTAAGTCCTGCTCACTAAAGTTTGTTATGGATTCCTGTTGGGGGGTGGATAAGGATGCATCCAAATGAGTTTTAAGCAGCTCGGCCCAAAACTGTGGAATTCAGAGCCAAACGTATGACAGCAGCGTTTGAGGTGACTTCGCCACGCCGCCACGCCCCCCTGCTCCATCCAATCCAGTTGGGCCTGAAATCCACAACACAACAACATGTGTTCTGTCCCTGGACACAGTTTCATGTTGATTAGCTCAGAGGGGTAACATAGCGACCGCTTACAACAAAACATGACACTTCCTGTTGTCAGGGGGTGTGGCCTAAGCAATGTCATCATTTGACCATTGGATATTATAGGAGACCTGATGGTGATCAATTACTGAAAGTTTGGTGCCTCTGTGTGTTTCTGTGTAGGATATATAACACTTTTATTTTTTGTGGCGAATAGGTGAACTTTGACCCCTGCCAACGCCCCTTCAGCATGCTCAAAAACTCACCGTTTTGATAACTTTTGATTGGCCATGCCTTATGACCAGACTGCCCGAGTTTCAAGCCGCTCGCTCAAAATCTCTAGGAGGAGATCCATCAAATACCAATGCTGTAAACGTCAAAATTGAGGTCAAAATCAGACTTTCAGTCTAAAATGGCCGACTTCCTGTGATACTTGCACTATGACATTAATTGTAAATTCTGAGCGTCTTGTTGAGCTCTACAACTGTACCAAATCTCATGTCTCTACGATGAAGTAAGTGAATAGCAAAGGGTCCTTTGAAAATTGCGAGGTGGCGCCGTTGAGGCATTAGGTCACGCCCACCAAAGTTTGTTATGGATTCCTGTCGGGGGCTAGATAAGGATGCATCCAAGTGACTTTTAAGCAGCTCGGCCCAGAAATGTGGAATTCAGAGCCAAACGTATGGCAGCGGCGTTTGAGGTGACTTCACCACACCGCCACGCCCCCCTGCTCCATCGAATCCACTTGGGGCTGGAATCCACAACACACCAACATGTCTTCTGTCTCTGGACACAGTTTCACGTTGATTAGCTCAGAGGGGTAACATAGCGACCGTTTACAGCAAAACATGACACTTCCTGTTGTCAGGGGGCGTGGCCTAAGTGATGTCATCATTTGACCATCGGATATTAAAGAAGACCCAATGATGATCAATCACAGAAGGTTTGGTGCCTCTGTGTGTTTCTGTGTAGGAGATATAACAGTTTTATTTTTTGTGGCGAGTAGGTGAACTTTGACCCCTGCTAACGCCCCTTCAACATGCTCAAAAACTCACCGTTTTGATAACTTTTAATTGGCCATGCCTTATGATCAGACTGACCGAGTTTCAAGTCGCTCGCTCAAAATCCCTAGGAGGAGTTCGATCAAATACCAATGCTGTAAACGTCAAAAATGGGGTCAAAATCAGACCTTCAATCTAAAATGGCCGACTTCCTGTGATATTTGCACTATGACATTAATTATAAATTCTGAACGTCTTGGTGAGCTCTACAACTGTACCAAATTTCACATCTCTACGATGAAGTAAGTGAATAGCAAAGGGTCCTTTGAAAATTGCTAGGTGGCGCCGTTGAGGCATTTTCCGTTAGATTTTTGTGATGACCTTAAAATATAAAATTTTTAAACAGTCTTCATGCATCTGCCAAGTTTGGTGAGTTTTTGAATATGATAAAGCCCCCAAAAAGGCCCCTCTTTAGGGGGGCAGAATAAAAATAATAATAATAATAATAATTAAAGCCGCAAGCGGCGTTGATCGGCCCTCGCAGCCAAGCACCGCTCCTGCCTATTGGCCACCGCGGGGGTTCGCGCACCGCCGGCCGCCAGCCACCGCAGAAGCTGTCACGCATTTTCCCCGCCCGTCCACCGGGCGATTCACCCGAACCCGTTCGGCAGCGCTCCCCCACGACACACAAAAAATGTGGTGCAGATCAGTCGATGCAGCGAGGAGATACAGCCGTTGAATAATGATAATGCATTTGGCCACCGGGCCGGACCGCTGGGGTTGTAAAGAGATGACATGTTGGAACTATATAAATAAAATTCAATTGAATTAATTTGTCTTTATATAAAACACACGAGTTGCCTCTTGGCATGACATGCACTATATATATATATATATATATATATATATATATATATATATATATATATATATATATATATATATATATATACACACACATTTGACCTAATAAAATACATTATTCATGTTTTTATTAGGTCAAATGCAATAAATTAATTCAATTCAATTTTATTTATATAGCGCCAATTCATGAAACATGTCATCTCAAGGCACTTTACAAAGTTAAGTTCAATCATATTATACATATTGGGTCAGATTATACAGATTGGTCAAAAATGTTCCTATATATGGAAACCAGTTGATTGCATCAAAGTCCCGACAAGCAGAATTCACTCCTGGAGAAGCGTAGAGCCACAGGGAGAGTCGTCTGCATTGTACATGGCTTTGCTGCAATCCCTCATACTGAGCAAGCATGAAGCGACAGTGGGAAGAAAAACTCCCCATTAACGGGAAGGAAAACCTCCGGCAGAACCGGGCTCAGTATGAACGGTCATCTGCCTAGACCGACTGGGGGCTACAGAAGACAGAGCAGAGACACAACAAGAGAGACAAAAAAAGCACAGAAGCACACATTGATCCAGTAATCTGTTCTACATTAGATGATAATAGCGGGTGAGCCGTCTTCTTTGGATGATGTCACAGTTAACAGAACGCCAGACCAGGTGTACCTACTATGAAGATAAAAGAGAGAGAACAGAAAGTTAAAGCAGAAATGACAACACGTAATGCATAATTGAAGAACAGTAGAACTCTATAGAGTGAGAAAATTAGATCCTGACGTCCTCCAGTAGCCTAAGCCTATAGCAGTAAAACTATAAAGGTAGCTCATAGTAACATGAGCCACTCTAGTTATAAGCTTTGTCAAAAAGGAAGGTTTTAAGATTAGTCTTAAAAGTAGACAGGGGTTCTGCTTCACGGACCAAAACTGGGAGTTGGTTCCACAGCCTGATAGCTAAAGGATCTGCCTCCCATTCTACTTTTAGAGACTCTAGGAACCACCAGCAGACCTGCAGTCTGAAAGCGACGTGCTCTGTTAGGAACATACGGGGTAATCAGAGCTCTGATATATGATGGAGCTTGATTATTAAGGGCTTTATACGTTAGAAGAATAATTTTAAATTCTATTCTTGATTTTACAGGAAGCCAATGAAGGGAAGCTAAAATTGGAGAAATATGATCCCGCTTGTTGATTTTCATCAGAACTCTTGCTGCAGCATTTTGGATCAGCTGAAGGCTTTGAACTGCATTTTGTGGACTTCCTGATAGTAACGAATTACAATAGTCCAGCCTTGGAGTAACAAATGCATGGACTAGTTTTTCAGCATCACTCCTGGACAGAATGTTTCTAATTTTGGCGATATTCCGGAGGTGAAAAAAGGAAACTCTGGAAACCTGTTTAATATGGGATTTAAATGACATGTCTTGGTCAAAAATAACACCAAGGTTTCTTACTTTATTACCAGAGGCCAAGTTAATGTCATCCAGATTAAGTGATTGGTTAAGAAGTTTATTTTTTGAGGACTCTGGCCCAAAGATTACAACTTCGGTCTCAGAATTTAGATGCAGGAAATTTAAAGTCATCCAGCTTTTGATGTCATCAAGACATGACTGCAGTCGAAGTAATTGATTGGATTCATCAGGATTTATGGATAAATATAGCTGAGTGTCATCAGCATAACAGTGGAAATTAATCTCATGCTGTCTGATAATTTTGCCGATCGGAAGCATATATAAAGTAAAGAGAATTGGTCCAAGGACTGAACCCTGTGGTACTCCACAGGTGACCCTAGAGTTTGAGGAAGATTTATTATTAACATGAACAAACTGGAATCTGTCCGACAGATAAGATTTAAACCAGCCTAATGCTTTCCTCTTAATCCCTACAGTATGCTCAAGTCTTTGTAGGAGAATATTTTGATCAAATGTATCAAATGCAGCACTGAGATCTAACAGGACAAGTACAGACACAAGTCCATTATCTGAGGCCATGAGAATATCATTAGTAACCTTCACCAGAGCTGTTTCAGTGCTATGATGAGCTCTGAAGCCTGACTGAAACTCCTCAAGTAGGTCATTGCTTTGTAAATGTTCACAAAGTTGATTAGCAACTACTTTCTCAAGAATTTTAGATAAGAAAAGATTAGATATAGGTCTGTAGTTTACTAGCTCATCTTGATCAAGAGAAGGTTTCTTAATTAAAGGTTTAATAACAGCTACTTTAAAAACCTGTGGTACATATCCATTTACTAAGGATAGATTAATCATGTCTAAAATAGGACCACTGATCAAAGGGAATACCTCCTTAAACAACTTGGTTGGGATTGGGTCTAACATACAGGTAGAAGGTTTAGATGAAGCTAAGATTTTAGATAGCTCAGAAGGCTCTACTGCTTCTAAACAGTTCAAACACTGTGCAGGTTCTAAAGATTCCTCCAATGCTGCCTTACTTATAATAGATATAATAAATTGTATTTTACGTATCAGATACATAATACACACACACACACACAGATACGATATTATACGTAATATAATTACCATTATAACAATTTAAGAAACTAGTTATATATCATGTGGGAAAGAGGGACCTGTTGGACCTTTCTATTGCATCCCCTGTCCCTTGATCCGATCAGCCATTTCGACACTGCCCTCTCCAAATCCTTCCTGGTGATCTGTCTGGTTAATGTGTTGTTCTTTAAAGCTCCTGCGGGAAACATATCTTATGGTTACTTCATATGTACCAACACAACTCTCAACTACAATTGTAAAGTCAACTATGTTAAGGTGAAATTTACCAACAAATGATCAGTTTTATATCAATTACCCAAGATTTAAATTGTAATTTTGGGTGAAGTATCCCTTTACATAATTGACTTTACAAACCTGCAAACGTCAGAATGAACTGGGAAAAAGCTAAGAAAAAAAGATCAAAATTCAAAGCTGACTGGCCAAGGCTGTCACATTTTTTTATTTCTTTCTAAAATCTGGCTTTATTAAATTGCCCATAAAAAAATTACAAACCAGGGAAAAAATACAAAATGTAATATTTTTGATGAGAACAGCTGTTGACTGGAAGATCTGTGCAAGAAAATCTTGAAAACATTTCTTATATGATAACATTTCTGGAGCACCTGTTTTGAGGGGACATTTATGTCCTTAAGGTGAGGGTATTATTGACCTTAGAAAATCAAATTCATAACATACATAAATTTCCCTCGACAGACACAAATATCTTAAAGTTACTATATTACAGTTATTATCCATTATGCACTTACCAAATATGACTTCAAACAGATTTAAAGTCCTGAATTCCTACTTTCCATTCCAGCCCACAAAGTTGTACTGCCTTGACAGGCCATAGTCCATGATGAAGAACATCATACGTCTCGTGGCCTCATCCACAGTCCTCCCACCAATGTCTGACACTGCTGTGACCTAAGGGGGAACAAAAACAGTTCAAAGCTAATTCATTTTTATAGCTCACAGGAGTAAACACGATGCACAGACAAACTCTGGGTCTAGATTATTTTCATTGTTGATTAATCTATTGATTATTTTAACAATTAATTGATTGGTTGCTATAATAATAAAATGTTACAAAATTTTGAAAAATGTCAATGTTTCACAAATCTCTTGTTCTGTCAACAAAACATGGAGATACTCAGTTTATTGCCATAAATGAGCAAAGAAAACAGAAATATTCACATTTATGAAGCTGAAATCAGAGACGTAGGACTCTTTTGTTGGGTGTTCACGTCAATAATAAACTGGACTGGACTCATAACACCGACGCTCTGCATAAGAAGGGCCAGAGCCGCCTCCACCTCCTGAGGAGGCTGAGTTCCTTTGGAGTGAGCAGGCCCCTGCTTAAGACTTTTTATGACTCTGTGGTGGCCTCAGCCCTTCTCTACGCTGTCGTCTGCTGGGCTCCAGGCAGCGCAGAACGGGACAGAATGAGGCTGAATAAGCTGGTGAGGAAGGCCACTTCTGTCCTGGGCTGCACTCTGGACTCAGTGAAGGAAGTAGCTGAGAGGAGGGTGTTGTCCAAGTTCACATCCATCATGGACAACACCTTCCACCCCCTGTGCAGATTATATAGCAATCATTCTGATTGCTATATAATCTGCAATCAGATTATACAGTGCTGCACTGTAACTGTAACCAATGTGCAATAATCTATCTAATTCACTGTGCGATAACCAGTGCAATAATCCTGAAAGAAGTGACTTCTGCTGCTATCAGTAACTGTAACCACAACTGTTATAACTTTGGGCAATAACTACTGTGCAATAATCTATTTAATACACTGTGCTATAACCTGTACAATGATCCGAAGAACTTCTGCTGCTATCACCAGGTGAATATATGTCAGTACATGTGCATGTAGGCATACAGGTAAAAGCCAGTAAATTAGAATATTTTGAAAAACTTGATTTATTTCAGTAATTGCATTCAAAAGGTGTAACTTGTACATTATATTTATTCATTGCACACAGACTGATGCATTCAAATGTTTATTTCATTTAATTTTGATGATTTGAAGTGGCAACAAATGAAAATCCAAAATTCCGTGTGTCACAAAATTAGAATATTGTGTAAGGGTTAAATTTTGAAGACACCTGGTGCCACAAACTAATCAGCTGATTAACTCAAAACACCTGCAAAGGGCTTTAAATGGTCTCTCAGTCCAGTTCTGAAGCCTACACAAACATGGAGAAGACTTCAGATTTGACAGCTGTCCAAAAGGCGACCATCGACACATTGCACAAGGAGGGAAAGACACAAAAGGTTATTGCTGAAGAGGCTGGCTGTTCTCAGAGCTCTGTGTCCAAACACATTAATAGAGAGGCAACGGGAAGGAAAAACTGTGGTCAGAAAAAGTGTACAAGCGATAGGGATCACCGCGCCCTAGTCAAGATTGGGAAAAAAAACCCATTCAAAAATGTGGGGGAGATTCACAAGGAGTGGACAGCTGCTGGAGTCAGTGCTTCAAGATCCACCGCCAAGAGACGCTTGAAAGACACGGGTTTCAACTGCCGCATACCTCGTGTCAAGCCACTGTTGACCAAGAAACAGCGCGAAAAGCGTCTCACCTGGGCTAAGGAAAAAAAGAGCTGGACTGCTGCTGAGTGGTCCAAAGTCATGTTTTCTGACGAAAGCAAATTTTGCATTTCCTTTGGAAATCGAGGTCCCAGAGTCTGGAGGAAGACAGGAGAGGCACAGGATCCACGTTGCCTGAAGTCTAGTGTAAAGTTTCCACCATCAGTGATGGTTTGGGGTGCCATGTCATCTGCTGGTGTTGGTCCACTCTGTTTCCTGAGATCCAGGGTCAACGCAGCCGTCTACCAGCAAGTTTTAGAGCACTTCATGCTTCCTGCTGCTGACCTGCTCTATGGAGATGGAGATTTCAGGTTCCAACAGGACTTGGCGCCTGCACACAGCGCAAAATCTACCCGTGCCTGGTTTACGGACCATGGTATTTCTGTTCTAAATTGGCCAGCCAACTCCCCTGACCTTAGCCCCATAGAAAATCTGTGGGGTATTCTCCTCCACTGTCCACATCCATAACATAACCTGGTTAACTTTCATATCGGCAACATCAAGTTCTTCCTTAACACTTTAGCCAAACTGGTCCACAGTCCACTTTACACTTTCAGCTCCCTTCCCTCCCTGTCCTCCAGAAAACCTCCATAAACTACAACTAGTACAAAAGACAGCAATTTACATCTTTACATCATCTACTTCACATCTGAACATTACCTCCACTGGCTCCCTGTCACCTTCAGTATAAATTAATCATATGAACAAACAAGGCCAACCACAACCTGGACAATGCAGGAAGCATAACCAACACTATGATGTCATACATTTTAGTTTAACACAGATCGCACATTACAATAATCACTCTCTGCTTTGCCCGTTATTGCACAGCAATTAATTATCACGACTCATGAGTTTATAAAAAGGCATTAACTTTTTTGAATTTTAATAAAACAGATATATTTTAGCCCTGTGACTGGCAACCTGTCCAGGATGGCCGAGCCCCCACCCCCAACGACCCCGTGTGACGCCGAGCTGCGTTTCCCCATCAGATACGGCTTGACGTCACACCTGTAGGGAAAAGCCGGTATAAATCGATGAAGGATGGATTGTTAATTTTTTAAAAAGTTTAATAAAATTGCTCAAAGTTTATCAGAAAAAAACATAACTTGCTTTTAAATATGGACATTTTTAATAAGCAAAATGTTAATGTATTTCGTAAAGTTATTGTTGAAGGTAATCTTGGCTGCAGTACTCTGTTTGGCAGGTGTTTTGGGGTTGGAGTAAAACGAGTCCATAGATCCACAGACAGGAGGCTTGTTCAGTGGTTTCTAGTACGACTTGCTTCTACAGTGTCGCTCCACTGCGTGTAAAAATAAAAACAATAACTTCATAAAAGCTCTCTGAGAATCACCTCTGGCCTCACCCAGTTACAACCCGCTCTCCAGTCCATGTTGTAGCTGCAGTTTTTTTAATGTCGTTTCCTTAATAATCTGTACACATCAAAATCCTTGTCATTTTATTAAGAGTGTCGTGGTGCGCAGCGGCTCATCAGGTGGAGCTGCTGCATATTGACCGATAGCCGCTCTGACTGCAGCTCTGCCTTCTTTTGTTCAGAAAAGCGCAGGTGAAATTAATTAATTTATTATTTTACTTTTTCCAAATCGGACCCAGTCAAATGCGGGACAAAAGCGCGTCATGGTAAATTAGCCTTTACTCTTCGAATTTTAAATAAAGCGTTACAGTGAATAATGAGGAGGTCCCTGATTGGTTTATCAGCTAAGTTGCTGGAAGCCAGTGAATACACGCTGAAAGGTGACATGGCCACAGATGGAAATAATTCATTAATTAACTGGAGCAGCGACAGTGTGTCTGTCGACAGTTTACCGGGGGAAGTTGTTGTCAGATGGTCAATCCGCTCCACTTCCTGACTTGCTGGTTCGCATAAACCCAAAGAAAACCTTTGACCAACACTACTTTCATTCATGCATCTGTGGCCAGTTTGAGATGTTCTTCCAAAAGTTATGATTGAACACCGATCATAACTTTTGGTCTACGTATACATGTCTGTGCTGGTAGCCAACGCAGAGCCATAGAGAGAAAGGCTCTGAGCCAGCCGAACCCGGATGTAAACAAGAGCCTTGCTCGCTAGCCTTAAGGCGCTAGCATTAGCGCTAATATTAGCGGCTAGAATTAGCCGCAGAACTAAGACTGCTCATCCTACCTCAAGTTGTGGTGGGGGATATTACACTACATGCATATATAATCCAAACAGCCTTACCTGTTTTTCTGCATCCCCTCCTAAATTCTCCAATGTGTGGTGCTAATGTTGTTAGCTGTGACATCAAGGGCTTCTTCCTCAGGCAAACGGACACCTTTCAGATTGTTGGAGTGCGCCCCCTGCTGTTGGGAAGTCTTCTTCTTCTCTTGTTCTTTATGAATTTTTCTCACAATGTGTCAGATATGTTCAACTGTCTCTTGTTCCTCACAATACTCACATCTGCCAGTGTTATGCTTCCCTATTTTGAATAATGTACCATTTAATCCTGTGTGGGCAAATCTAAGTCTTGATATAAGATAAGATAGTCTTTATTGATCTCACATTGGAGAAATTCACTTGTCACATCGGCTCAATAGTCAGTCAATAGTCAGCAGTATGAAAGGGTGCATCAGTTATATACAGTGTATCTTCCTATATACAGTGGATCAAAAAGAAAGTGAGAAAAAAAATAAGAATTAAAAAAATACAAAAGAAATCAGAGTAGGCAGGTGATGTCATGTGTACATCCCGGTTATATACACATATATATATACATACATACATACACACACACACATATACATACTGTACATACATATATATATATATATATATAAAAAGGCAAGGAAAAGGCAAGGCAAGGCAAATTTATTTGTATAGCACAATTCAGTACAGAGACAATGCAAAGTGCTTTACATGATTAAAATACAGGAAAAGAAAACAGAACATGTAGACATCAATAAACAGCTGGACTAAAAAAGTTGAACTAATGCTGTTTCAGTAGAACAGTTTAACTAGAACAGTCAAAAACAGTCCTAAACAAATGTGTTTTTAATCTTGATTAAAAAGAACTCAGGTTTTCCGCACTTTTACAGTTTTCTGGAAGTTTGTTCCAGATAAGTGGAGCGTAGGAACTAAATGCTGCTTCTCCTTGTTTAGTTCTGGCTGTAGGTACGCAGAGAAGGCTGGAGCCAGAAGACCTTAGTGCTCTGGATGGTTGATACACTGATAACAAGTCTGTGATGTATTTAGATGCGTTCAGCAGCGTTCTGGATCAGCTGCAGCTGTCTGATCCACTTTTTAGGCAGACCTGTGAAAACACCGTTGCAGTAATCGATTCTACTAAAGATAAACGCATGGATTAGTTTTTCCAGATCCTGCTGAGACATCAGTCCTTTAATCCTGGAAATGTTCTTCAGGTGATAGAAAGCCGATCTTGTAATTGTCTTTAGACTAATATATATATATATATATATATATATATATATATATATATATATATATATATATATATGCCTACATACACATGTACTGACATATATTCACTTGGTGATAGCAGCAGAAGTTCTTCCGGATCATTGCACAGGTTATAGCACAGTGTATTAAATAGATTATTGCACATTATTTATTGCCCAAAGTTATAACAGTTGTGGTTATATAGAACAGATTGCTGGATCAATGTGTGCTTCTGTGCTTTTTTGTCTGTCTTGTTGTGTCTCTGCTCTGTCTTCTGTAACCCCCAGTCGGTCGAGGCAGATGACCGTTCATACTGAGCCCGGTTCTGCTGGAGGTTTTTCTTTCCTGTTAATGGGGAGGTTTTTTTTCCCTGTTGCTTCATGCTTGTTCAGTATGAGGGATTGTTGCAAAGCCATGGACAATGCAGACTACTCTCCCTGTGGCTCGACGCTTTTTCAGGAGGAAATGCTGCTTGTCAAGACCTTTATGCAATCAACTGGTTCCCTCGGCTAAAATGTTTATCCATTTTAGCCGCGCAATCCTCCATAATTAAAGTCCGACAGTCCACAGATCGCAACAGTTTGTTGATACAAAATTAATTGTTCATCCACTTCAGCAACCAATGCATTGGAATTACGCCCTTATGTGTGCACACTATATTTAGATGGCCATCATATCGGTGGTAGCGCTACACATACCTAATCCAGACGAATGATTGTTCAAATCCAGCGCCGAGCTGATCAACTGCGTCCTCACCGATGTCTATCCTGTCCGACGTCACCTCAGGTGAGCTGAGTTCGATCAGCTGATGCTCCACTCCAAACACGTAACCTCCAGCCCAGTCTTATCTTGCGCAATCACCACCATCAACCATGCAGAAACACGTATCTTTACTTATGCACAGTTCGTGAAGATGCACAAACAGTTTTTGACTGGTTTTGTAGCGGCCAAGCCAATACTTTAAGCCACTGAGGTGCTGCATCGGGGTAATAGAGTTGACGTGCTTATTGTTACCTTTTTGGGATGAATTAGAGTCCGAGTCGTCAGGGCATGTTGAACGCTTCGTCCATTTATTTTCCTCTTTGCATATCAAATGTCCATCATACATGAACACATCTCCAGACAACATATAAAGCAGACTTGCTTGCTTGTATTTATCTTTTTGCGGTCAAAAACTGTTTTCCCCTTCCGGGTGGAAAACCTACCTATCAAAGAAAAGTTCCCCCCTTAAAAAGACATGAACGCTAATTACCCAATCAATGCATTTGCGCTCCTACATATAGGATTAAAGATTAAAATCTTATTTCTTTTAAAGGCCAGCTAAAGATATTTTAAAGCTGCTTCCACTTTTGGACGAATGTGTATAAATGGTTTGGTAAAATATGTACCGTGACTTACAGATGACGCCCAAACATTTGGGTGTGCTGCCATCTAGTGTTGGAAATAATAAATGTTTTTTCCTTCAAAACACAATTCATGTTATAAATAATTGTCAAAAAAATATGGTTGGACGTAGCAAAAATGTTTTTGATAACTTTTGATCCTCTATGTGTGAGGAATTTTTTGGAGTAACTTTGAATGCCATAAGTGTAACGGTTTAGGAGTAGTTTATTCAAATGTAACCCCCAAAAATATGGGAAAATGACATCTTTGATGAGAAATGAATGATTTCCTGTAGGAGGTAGCCCATTGCTTCAAGAGGCTTTTTTGTAGGGCCTATGAAGTTACATGCACTTACCGAGTTTCATAATTCTCAGACAAAGCATGGCTTGGGGCTTACTGATTTAATGCGTTTTTAATGGTTTTCCACAAACCTGATTTTTGCAATGCGACAGCTCAGGCAAATATGCATATTTCATAAAACCTTTGATAACTTTTAAACGTCAATGTCTTAACTGCATGCTGAAAAAATTTGAAAGTAATAGGTTAAAATGCCTAGGACTAGTTCGTTAAAGTTTGAGGCAAAAACGGCCAATATTTTACCCTTTGACCCAAAATAGCAGACTTCCTGTGGGTTTTAGAGCATACACCCAAGAGACTTTTTTTCATAATTTTAAAAAACCTACCTAGGTAAAAAATTTCAGCTTTCTACGTGTTACGGTTTGGCCCAACTCACTCTAGTTGGCGCTGTTGAGCAGGTTTGCCACGCCCGTTTTCAATTACACTAAAATCATGCGATTTCTCACGGGGGACAATTTTGGGAGAAGTTTGGTGAGTTTTCATGCATGTTTAGGCCTCCAAAAAGCCGTTTCAAAAGTCCCAAGAATAAATAATAATAATAATTAAAGCCGCAAGCGGCGATGAGCGGCCCTCGCAGCCAAGCACCGCTGGGGTACGCGCACCTCCTGCCGCCAGCCACCGCAGAAGCTGTCACGCATTTTCCCCGCCCGTCCACTGGGCGATTCACACGAACCCTTTCGGCAGCGCTCCCCCACGACTCACAAAAAATCTGGTGCAGATTGGTGGATGCAGCGAGGAGATACAGCCGTTGAATAATGATAATGCATTTGGCCACCGGGCCGGACCGCTGGGGTTGTAAAGAGATGACATGTTGGAACTATATAAATAAAATTGGATTGAATTAATTTGTCTTTATATAAAACACATGAGTTGCCTCTTGGCATGGCATGCACTAATATATATATATATATATATATATATATATATATATATATATATATATATATATATATATATATATATATACATATACATACACACATTTGACCTAATAAAATACATTATTCATGTTTTTATTAGGTCAAATGCAATAATTCAATTCAATTTTATTTATATAGCGCCAAATCATGAAACATGTCATCTCAAGGCACTTTACAAAGTTACGTTCAATCATATTATACATATTGGGTCAGATTATACAGATTGGTCAAAAATGTTCCTATATAAGGAAACCAGTTGATACATATTGGGTCAGATTATACAGATTGGTCAAAAATGTTCCTATATAAGGAAACCGGTTGATTGCATCAAAGTCTCGACAAGCAGCATTCACTCCTGGAGAAGCGTAGAGCCACAGGGAGAGTCGTCTGCATTGTACATGGCTTTGCTGCAATCCCTCATACTGAGCAAGCATGAAGCGACAGTGGGAAGAAAAACTCCCCATTAACGGGAAGGAAAACCTCCAGCAGAACCGGGCTCAGTATGAACGGTCATCTGCCTCGACCGACTGGGGGTTACAGAAGACAGAGCAGAGACACAACAAGAGAGACAAAAAAAGCACAGAAGCACACATTGATCCAGTAATCTGTTCTACATTAGATGGTAGTAACGGGTGAGCCGTCTTCTTTGGATGATGTCACAGTTAACAGAACGCCAGACCAGGTGTACCTACTATGAAGATAAAAGAGAGAAACAGAAAATTAAAGCAGAAATGACAACACGTAATGCATAATTGAAGAACAGTAGAACTCTATAGAGTGAGAAAATTAGATCCTGACGTCCTCCAGTAGCCTAAGCCTATAGCAGTAAAACTATAAAAGGTAGCTCAGAGTAACATGAGCCACTCTAGTTATAAGCTTTGTCAAAAAGGAAGGTTTTAAGATTAGTCTTAAAAGTAGACAGGGTGTCTGCTTCACGGACCAAAACTGGGAATTGGTTCCACAGGAGAGGAGCCTGATAGCTAAAGGATCTGCCTCCCATTCTACTTTTAGAGACTCTAGGAACCACCAGCAGACCTGCAGTCTGAGAGCAAAGTGCTCTGTTAGGAACATACGGGGTAATCAGAGCTCTGATATATGATGGAGCTTGATTATTAAGGGCTTTATACGTTAGAAGAAGAATTTTAAATTCTATTTTTGATTTCACAGGAAGCCAATGAAGGGAAGCTAAAATTGGAGAAATATGATCCCGCTTGTTGATTTTCATCAGAACTCTTGCTGCAGCATTTTGGATCAGCTGAAGGCTTTGAACTGCAGTTTGTGGACTTCCTGATAGTAACGAATTGCAATAGTCCAGCCTTGAAGTAACAAATGCATGGACTAGTTTTTCAGCATCACTCCTGGACAGAATGTTTCTAATTTTGGCGATATTCCGGAGGTGAAAAAAGGAAACTCTGGAAACCTGTTTAATATGGGATTTAAATGACATGTCTTGGTCAAAAATAACACCAAGGTTTTTTACTTTATTACCAGAGGCCAAGTTAATGCCATCCAGATTAAGTGATTGGTTAAGAAGTTTATTTTTTGAGGACTCTGGCCCAAAGATTACAACTTCGGTCTTGTCAGAATTTAGATGCAGGAAATTTAAAGTCATCCAGCTTTTGATGTCATCAAGACATGACTGCAGTTGAAGTAATTGATTGGATTCATCAGGATTTATGGATAAATATAGCTGAGTGTCATCAGCATAACAGTGGAAATTAATCCCATGCTGTCTGATAATTTTGCCGATCGGAAGCATATATTTAGTAAAGAGAATTGGTCCAAGGACTGAACCCTGTGGTACTCCACAGGTGACCCTAGAGTTTAAGGAAGATTTATTATTAACATGAACAAACTGGAATCTGTCCGACAGATAAGATTTAAACCAGCCTAATGCTTTTCCCTTAATCCCTACAGTATGCTCAAGTCTTTGCAGGAGAATATTTTGATCAACTGTATCAAATGCAGTACTGAGATCTAACAGGACAAGTACAGACACAAGTCCATTATCTGAGGCCATGAGAATATCATTAGTGACCTTCACCAGAGCTGTTTCAGTGCTATGATGAGCTCTGAAGCCTGACTGAAACTCCTCAAGTAGGTCATTGCTTTGTAAATGTTCACAAAGTTGATTAGCAACTACTTTCTCAAGAATTTTAGATAAGAAAAGAAGATTAGATATAGGTCTGTAGTTTACTAGCTCATCTTGATCAAGAGAAGGTTTCTTAAGTAAAGGTTTAATAACAGCTACTTTAAAAACCTGTGGTACATATCCATTTACTAAGGATAGATTAATCATGTCTAAAATAGGACCACTGATCAAAGGGAATACCTCCTTAAACAACTTAGTTGGGATTGGGTCTAACACACAGGTAGAAGTTTTAGATGAAGCTAAGATTTTAGATAGCTCAGAAAGCTCTACTGCTTCTAAACAGTTCAAACACTGTGCAGGTTCTAAAGATTCCTCCAATGCTGCCTTACTTATAATAGATAATAGATATAATAGATTGTATTTTACGTATCAGGTACATAATACACACACACACACATACGATATTATACGTAATATAATAACCATTATAACAATTTAAGAAACTAGTTATAATGGTTATATATCAAAAAAGAACATGGAACACAAAAAACATGGTCCATCATATGGGAAGGAGGGACCTGTTGGACCTTTCTATTGCATCCCCTGTCCCTTGATCCGATCAGCCATTTCGACACTGCCCTCTCCAAATCCTTCCTGGTGATCTGTCTGGTTAATGTGTTGTTCTTTAAAGCTCCTGCGGGAAACATATCTTATGGTCACTTTATATGTACCAACACAACTCTCAACTACAATTGTAAAGTCAACTATGTTAAGGTGAAATTTACCAACAAATGATCAGTTTTATATCAATTACCCAAGATTTAAATTGTAATTTTGGGTGAAGTATCCCTTTACATAATTGACTTTACAAACCTGCAAACGTCAGAATGAACTGGGAAAAAGCTAAGAAAAAAAGATCAAAATTCAAAGCTGACTGGCCAAGGCTGTCACATTTTTTTACTTCTTTCTAAAATCTGGCTTTATTAAATTGCCCATAAAAAAATTAAAAACCAAGGAAAAATTACAAAATGTAATTTTTTTGATAAGAACAGCTGTTGACTGGAAGATCTGTGCAAGAAAATCTTGAAAATATTTCTTATATGATAACATTTCTGGAGCACCTGTTTTGAGGGGACATTTATGTCCTTAAGGTGAGGGTATTATTGACATTAGAAAATTAAATTCATAACATACATAAATTTCCCTCGACAGACACAAATATCCAAAAGTTACTATATTACAGTTATTATCCATTATGCACTTACCAAATATGACTTCAAACAGATTTAAAGTCCTGAATTCCTACTTTCCATTCCAGCCCACAAAGTTGTACTGCCTTGACAGGCCATAGTCCATGATGAAGAACATCATACGTCTTGTGGCCTCATCCACAGTCCTCCCACCAATGTCTGACACTGCTGTGACCTAAGGGGGAACAAAAACAGTTCAAAGCTAATTAATTTTTATATCTTACAGGAGTAAACACGATGCAAAGACAAACTCTGGGTCTAGATTATTTCCATTGTTGATTAATCTATTGATTATTTTAACAATTAATTGATTGGTTGCTATAATAATAAAATGTTACAAAATTTTGAAAAATGTCAGTGTTTCCCAAATCTCTTGTTCTGTCAACAAAACATGGAGATACTCAGTTTATTGCTTAAGACTTTTTATGACTCTGTGGTGGCCTCAGCCCTTCTCTACGCTGTCGTCTGCTGGGCTCCAGGCAGCGCAGAACGGGACCGAATGAGTCTGAATAAGCTGGTGAGGAAGGCCACTTCTGTCCTGGGCTGCACTCTGGACTCAGCGGAGGAAGTAGCTGAGAGGAGGGTGTTGTCCAAGTTCACATCCATCATGGACAACACCTTCCACCCCCTGCGCCAGACTGTAGAGCAGCTGAGCAGCTCCTTTAGTGGCAGACTTAGACACCCTGTCTGTAAAAAGGAGCGCTACCGCAAGTCATTCATTCCTGCTGCTATCAGAATATACAGTGCTGCACTGTAACTGTAACCAATGTGCAATAATCTAATTCACTGTGCGATAACCCGTGCAATAATCCTGAAAGAAGTGACTTCTGCTGCTATCAGTAACTGTAACCACAACTGTTATAACTTTGGGCAATAACTAATGTGCAATAATCTATTTAATACACTGTGCTATAACCTGTCCAATGATCCAAAGAACTTCTGCTGCTATCACCGGGTATATATGTCAGTACATGTGTATGTAGGCATATGTATGTGTCACAGGACAGGTTGCCCTGTGACTGGCAACCTTTCCAGGATGGACGAGCCCCCACCCCCCACGACCCCGTGTGACGCCGAGCTGCGTTTCCCCATCAGATACGGCTTGACTTCACACCTGTAGGGAAAAGCCGGTATAAATCGATGAAGGATGGGATGTTAATTTTTTAAAAAGTTTAATAAAATTGCTCAAAGTTTATCAGAAAAAAACATAACTTGCTTTTAAATATGGACATTTTTAATAAGCAAAATGTTAATGTATTTCGGAAAGTTATTGTTGAAGTTAATCTTGGCTGCAGTACTCTGTTTGGCAGATGTTTTGGGGTTGGAGTAAAATGAGTCCATAGATCCACAGACAGGAGGCTTGTTCAGTGGTTTCTAGTACGACTTGCTTCTGCAGTGTCGCTCAACTGCGTGTAAAAATAAAAAAAATTACTTCATAAAAGCTCTCTGAGAATAACCTCTGGCCTCACCCAGTTAGAACCCGCTCTCCAGTCCATGTTGTAGCTGCAGTTTTTTTTTTTACGTCGTTTCCTTAATAATCTGTACAAATCAAAATCCTTGTCATTTTATTAAGAGTGTCGTGGTGCGCAGCGGCTCATCAGGTGGAGCTGCTGCATATTGACTGATAGCCGCTCTGACTGCAGCTCTGCCTTCTTTTGTTCAGAAAAGCGCAGGTGAAATTATTTAATTTATTATTTAACTTTTTCCAAATCGGACCCTGTCAAATGCGGGACAAATGCGCGTCATGGTAAATTAGCCTTTACTCTTCGAATTTTAAATAAAGCGTTACAGCGAATATTGAGGAGGTCCCTGATTGGTTTATCAGCTAAGTTGCTGGAAGCCAGTGAATACACGCTGAAAGGTGACATGGCCACAGGTGGAAATAATTCATTAATTAACTGGAGCAGCGACAGTGTGTCTGTAGGCAGCTTACCGGGGGAAGTTGTTGTCAGATGGTCAATCCGCTCCACTTCCTGACTTGCTGGTTCGCATAAACCCAAAGAAAACCTTTGACCACCACTGCTTTCATTCATGCATCTGTGGCCAGTTTGAGATGTTCTTCCAAAAGTTATGATTGAACACCGATCATAACTTTTGGTCTACGTATACATCTCTGTGCTGGTAGCAAACGCAGAGCCATAGAGAGAAAGGCTCTGAGCCAGCGGAACCCGGATGTAAACAAGAGCCTTGCTCGTTAGCCTTAAGGCGCTAGCATTAGCGCTAATATTAGCGCCTTAAGGCACTAGAATTAGCCGCAGAACTGAGACTGCTCATCCCACCTCAAGTTGTGGTGGGGGATATTACACTACATGCATATATAATCCAAAAAGCCTTACCTGTTTGTCTGTTTCCCCTCCTAAATTCTCCAATGTGTGGTGCTAATGTTGTTAGCTGTGACATCACGGACTTCTTCCTCAGGCAAACGGACACGTTTCAGATTGTTGGAGTGCGCCCCCTGCTGTTGGGAAGTCTTCTTCTTCTCTTGATCTTTATGAACTTTCTCACAGTGTGTCATATACGTTCAACTGTCTGTTGTTCCTCACAATATTTACATATGCCAGTGTTATGCTTCCCTATTTTGAATAATGTACCATCTAATCCTGTGTGGGCAAATCTAAGTCTTGATATGAGATAAGATAAGATAGTCTTTATTGATCTCACATTGGAGAAATTCACTTGTCGGCTCAATAGTGTGTGTGTGTATATATATATATATATATATATATATATATATATAAACACATGCCTACATACACATGTACTGACATATATTCACTTGGTGAAAGCAGAAGAAGTTCTTCTGGATCCTTGCACAGGTTATAGCACAGTGTATTAAATAGATTATTGCACATTAGTTATTGCCCAAAGTCATAACAGTTGTGGTTATATAGAACAGATTACTGGATCACTGTGTGCTTCTGTGCTTTTTTTGTCTGTCTTGTTGTGTCTCTGCTCTGTCTTCTGTAACCCCCAGTCGGTCGAGGCAGATGACCGTTCATACTGAGCCCGGTTCTGCTGGAGGTTTGTCCTTCATGTTAATGAAGGAGGTTTTTTTCCCCTGTTGCTTCATGCTTGCTCAGTATGAGGGATTGTTGCAAAGCCATGGACAATGCAGACAACTCTCCCTGTGACTCTACGCTTCTTCAGGAGGAAATGCTGCTTGTCAAGACTTTTATGCAATCAACTGGTTCCCTTATATAGGATTAAAGAATCAAAGCTTCTTTCTTTTAAAGGCCAGCTAAAGATATTTTAAAGCTGCTTCCACTTTTGGACGAATGTGTATGAATGGTTTGGTAAAATATGTACCGTGACTTACAGATGACGCCCAAACATTTGGGTTTGCTGCCATCTAGTGTTGGAAATAATAAATGTTTTTTCCTTCAAAACACAATTCATGTTATAAATAATTGTCAAAAAAATATGGTTGGACGTAGCAAAAATGTTTTTGATAACTTTTGATCCTCTATGTGTGAGGAATTTTTTGGAGTAACTTTGAATGCCATAAGTGTAACGGTTTAGGAGTAGTTTATTCAAATGTAACACCCAAAAATATGGGAAAATGACATCTTTGATGAGAAATGAATGATTTCCTGTAGGAGGTAGCCCATTGCTTCAAGAGGTTTTTTTGTAGGGCCTATGAAGTTACATGCACTTACTGAGTTTCATAATTCTCAGACAAAGCATGGCTTGGGGCTTACTGATTTAATGCGTTTTTAATGGTTTTCCACAAACCTGATTTTTGCAATGCGACAGCTCAGGCAAATATGCATATTTCATAAAACCTTTGATAACTTTTAAAAGTCAATGTCTTAACTGCATGCTGAAAAAAATTGAAAGTAATAGGTTAAAATGCCTAGGACTAGTTCGTTAAAGTTTGAGGCAAAAACGGCCAATATTTTACCCTTTGACCCAAAATAGCAGACTTCCTGTGGGTTTTAGAGCATACACCCAAGAGACTTTTTTTCATAATTTTAAAAAACCTACCTAGGTAAAAAATTTCAGCTTTCTACGTGTTACGGTTTGGCCCAACTCACTCTAGTTGGCGCTGTTGAGCAGGTTTGCCACGCCCGTTTTCAATTACACTAAAATCATGCGATTTCTCACGGGGGACAATTTTGGGCAAAGTTTGGTGAGTTTTCATGCATGTTTAGGCCTCCAAAAAGCCGTTTCAAAAGTCACAAGAATAAATAATAATAATAATAATAATAATAATAAAATCTGCAGTTACAATAGGCCTTCGCAGCGCTTAGCTGCTCGGGCCTAATAATAATAATAATAATTAAAGCCGCAAGCGGCGTTGATCGGCCCTCGCAGCCAAGCACCGCTCCTGCCTATTGGCCACCGCGGGGGTTCGCGCACCGCCGGCCGCCAGCCACCGCAGAAGCTGTCACGCATTTTCCCCGCCCGTCCACCGGGCGGTTCACACGAACCCGTTCGGCAGCGCTCCCCCACGACACACAAAAAATGTGGTGCAGATCGGTCGATGCAGCGAGGAGATACAGCCGTTGAATAATGATAATGCATTTGGCCACCGGGCCGGACCGCTGGGGTTGTAAAGAGATGACATGTTGGAACTATATAAATAAAATTCAATTGAATTAATTTGTCTTTATATAAAACACACGAGTTGCCTCTTGGCATGACATGCACTATATATATATATATATATATATATATATATATATATATATATATACATTTGACCTAATAAAATACATTATTCATGTTTTTATTAGGTCAAATGCAATAATTCAATTCAATTCAATTTTATTTATATAGCGCCGATTCATGAAACATGTCATCTCAAGGCACTTTACAAAGTTAAGTTCAATCATATTATACATATTGGGTCAGATTATACAGATTGGTCAAAAATGTTCCTATATATGGAAACCAGTTGATTGCATCAAAGTCCCGACAAGCAGCATTCACTCCTGGAGAAGCGTAGAGCCACAGGGAGAGTCGTCTGCATTGTACGTGGCTTTGCTGTAATCCCTCATACTGAGCAAGCATGAAGCGACAGTGGGAAGAAAAACTCCCCATTAACGGGAAGGAAAACCTCCGGCAGAACCGGGCTCAGTATGAACGGTCATCTGCCTAGACCGACTGGGGGTTACAGAAGACAGAGCAGAGACACAACAAGACAGACAAAAAAAGCACAGAAGCACACATTGATCCAGTAATCTGTTCTACATTAGATGGTAATAGCGGGTGAGCCGTCTTCTTTGGATGATGTCACAGTTAACAGAACGCCAGACCAGGTGTACCTACTATGAAGATAAAAGAGAGAGAACAGAAAGTTAAAGCAGAAATGACAACACATAATGCATAATTGAAGAACAGTAGAACTCTATAGAGTGAGAAAATTAGATCCTGACGTCCTCCAGTAGCCTAAGCCTATAGCAGTAAAACTATAAAGGTAGCTCAGAGTAACATGAGCCACTCTAGTTATAAGCTTTGTCAAAAAGGAAGGTTTTAAGATTAGTCTTAAAAGTACACAGGGGTTCTGCTTCACAGACCAAAACTGGGAGTTGGTTCCACAGCCTGATAGCTAAAGGATCTGCCTCCCATTCTACTTTTAGAGACTCTAGGAACCACCAGCAGACCTGCAATCTGAAAGCGACGTTCTCTGTTAGGAACATACGGGGTAATCAGAGCTCTGATATATGATGGAGCTTGATTATTAAGGGCTTTATACGTTAGAAGAATAATTTTAAATTCTATTCTTGATTTTACAGGAAGCCAATGAAGGGAAGCTAAAATTGGAGAAATATGATCCGGCTTGTTGATTTTCATCAGAACTCTTGCTGCAGCATTTTGGATCAGCTGAAGGCTTTGAACTGCATTTTGTGGACTTCCTGATAGTAACGAATTACAATAGTCCAGCCTTGGAGTAACAAATGCATGGACTAGTTTTTCAGCATCACTCCTGGACAGAATGTTTCTAATTTTGGCGATATTCCGGAGGTGAAAAAAGGAAACTCTGGAAACCTGTTTAATATGGGATTTAAATGACATGTCTTGGTCAAAAATAACACCAAGGTTTTTTACCTTATTACCAGAGGCCAAGTTAATGCCATCCAGATTAAGTGATAGGTTAAGAAGTTTATTTTTTGAGGACTCTGGCCCAAAGATTACAACTTCGGTCTTGTCAGAATTTAGATGCAGGAAATTTAAAGTCATCCAGCTTTTGATGTCATCAAGACATGACTGCAGTCGAAGTAATTGATTGGATTCATCAGGATTTATGGATAAATATATCTGAGTGTCATCAGCATAACAGTGGAAATTAATCCCATGCTGTCTGATAATTTTGCCGATCGGAAGCATATATATAGTAAAGAGAATTGGTCCAAGGACTGAACCCTGTGGTACTCCACAGGTGACCCTAGAGTTTGAGGAAGATTTATTATTAACATGAACAAACTGGAATCTGTCCGACAGATAAGATTTAAACCAGCCTAATGCTTTCCCCTTAATCCCTACAGTATGCTCAAGTCTTTGTAGGAGAATATTTTGATCAAATGTATCAAATGCAGCACTGAGATCTAACAGGACAAGTACAGACACAAGTCCATTATCTGAGGCCATGAGAATATCATTAGTGACCTTCACCAGAGCTGTTTCAGTGCTATGATGAGCTCTGAAGCCTGACTGAAACTCCTCAAGTAGGTCATTGCTTTGTAAATGTTCACAAAGTTGATTAGCAACTACTTTCTCAAGAATTTTAGATAAGAAAAGAATAGATATAGGTCTGTAGTTTACTAGCTCATCTTGATCAAGAGAAGGTTTCTTAAGTAGAGGTTTAATAACAGCTACTTTAAAAACCTGTGGTACATATCCATTTACTAAGGATAGATTAATCATGTCTAAAATAGGACCACTGATCAAAGGGAATACCTCCTTTGATCAGAATACTTGGTTGGGATTGGGTCTCACATACAGGTAGAAGGTTTAGATGAAGCTAAGATTTTAGAAAGCTCAGAAAGCTCTACTGCTTCTAAACAGTTCAGACACAGCGCAGGTTCTAAAGATCCCTCCAATGCTGCCTTACTTATAATAGATAATAGATATAATAAATTGTATTTTACGTAACAGATACATAATACACACACACACACACACATATGATATTATACGTAATATAATTACCATTATAACAATTTAAGAAACTAGTTATATATCAAAAAAGAACATGGAACAGAAAAAAACATGGTCCATCATGTGGGAAAGAGGGACCTGTTGGACCTTTCTATTGCATCCCCTGTCCCTTGATCCGATCAGCCATTTCGACACTGCCCTCTCCAAATCCTTCCTGGTGATCTGTCTGGTTAATGTGTTGTTCTTTAAAGCTCCTGTGGGAAACATATCTTATGGTCACTTCATATGTACCAACACAACTCTCAACTACAATTGTAAAGTCAACTATGTTAAGGTGAAATTTACCAACAAATGATCAGTTTTATATCAATTACCCAAGATTTAAATTGTAATTTTGGGTGAAGTATCCCTTTACATAATTGACTTTACAAACCTGCAAACGTCAGAATGAACTGGGAAAAAGCTAAGAAAAAAAGATCAAAATTCAAAGCTGACTGGCCAAGGCTGTCACATTTTTTTATTTCTTTCTAAAATCTGGCTTTATTAAATTGCCCATAAAAAAAATTACAAACCAAGGAAAAAATACAAAATGTAATATTTTTTGATGAGAACAGCTGTTGACTGGAAGATCTGTGCAAGAAAATCTTGAAAACATTTCTTATATGATAACATTTCTGGAGCACCTGTTTTGAGGGGAGATTTATGTCCTTAAGGTGAGGGTATTATTGACCTTAGAAAATCAAATTCATAACATACATAAATTTCCCTCGACAGACACAAATATCTTAAAGTTACTATATTACAGTTATTATCCATTATGCACTTACCAAATATGACTTCAAACAGATTTAAAGTCCTGAATTCCTACTTTCCATTCCAGCCCACAAAGTTGTACTGCCTTGTACAATCACCATGGCCATAGTCCATGATGAAGAACATCATATGTCTCGTGGCCTCATCCACAGTCCTCCCACCAATGTCTGACACTGCTGTGACCTAAGGGGGAACAAAAACAGTTCAAAGCTAATTCATTTTTATAGCTCACAGGAGTAAACACGATGCACAGACAAACTCTGGGTCTAGATTATTTTCATTGTTGATTAATCTATTGATTATTTTAACAATTAATTGATTGGTTGCTATAATAATAAAATGTTACAAAATTTTGAAAAATGTCAATGTTTCCCAAATCTCTTGTTCTGTCAACAAAACATGGAGATACTCAGTTTATTGTCATAAATGAGCAAAGAAAACAGAAATATTCACATTTATGAAGCTGAAATCAGAGACGTAGGACTCTTTTGTTGCGTGTTCACGTCAATAATAAGATGGACTGGACTCATAACACCGACGCTCTGCATAAGAAGGGCCAGAGCCGCCTCCATCTCCTGAGGAGGCTGAGTTCCTTTGGAGTGAGCAGGCCCTTGCTTAAGACTTTTTATGACTCTGTGGTGGCCTCAGCCCTTCTCTACGCTGTCGTCTGCTGGGCTCCAGGCAGCGCAGAACGGGACAGAATGAGGCTGAATAAGCTGGTGAGGAAGGCCACTTCTGTCCTGGGCTGCACTCTGGACTCAGTGGAGGAAGTAGCTGAGAGGAGGGTGTTGTCCAAGTTCACATCCATCATGGACAACACCTTCCACCCCCTGTGCAGATTATATAGCAATCATTCTGATTGCTATATAATCTGCAATCAGATTATACAGTGCTGCACTGTAACTGTAACCAATGTGCAATAATCTATCTAATTCACTGTGCGATAACCAGTGCAATAATCCTGAAAGAAGTGACTTCTGCTGCTATCAGTAACTGTAACCACAACTGTTATAACTTTGGGCAATAACTACTGTGCAATAATCTATTTAATACACTGTGCTATAACCTGTACAATGATCCGAAGAACTTCTGCTGCTATCACCAGGTGAATATATGTCAGTACATGTGCATGTAGGCATACAGGTAAAAGCCAGTAAATTAGAATATTTTGAAAAACTTGATTTATTTCAGTAATTGCATTCAAAAGGTGTAACTTGTACATTATATTTATTCATTGCACACAGACTGATGCATTCAAATGTTTATTTCATTTAATTTTGATGATTTGAAGTGGCAACAAATGAAAATCCAAAATTCCGTGTGTCACAAAATTAGAATATTGTGTAAGGGTTAAATTTTGAAGACACCTGGTGCCACAAACTAATCAGCTGATTAACTCAAAACACCTGCAAAGGGCTTTAAATGGTCTCTCAGTCCAGTTCTGAAGCCTACACAAACATGGAGAAGACTTCAGATTTGACAGCTGTCCAAAAGGCGACCATCGACACATTGCACAAGGAGGGAAAGACACAAAAGGTTATTGCTGAAGAGGCTGGCTGTTCTCAGAGCTCTGTGTCCAAACACATTAATAGAGAGGCAACGGGAAGGAAAAACTGTGGTCAGAAAAAGTGTACAAGCGATAGGGATCACCGCGCCCTAGTCAAGATTGGGAAAAAAAACCCATTCAAAAATGTGGGGGAGATTCACAAGGAGTGGACAGCTGCTGGAGTCAGTGCTTCAAGATCCACCGCCAAGAGACGCTTGAAAGACACGGGTTTCAACTGCCGCATACCTCGTGTCAAGCCACTGTTGACCAAGAAACAGCGCGAAAAGCGTCTCACCTGGGCTAAGGAAAAAAAGAGCTGGACTGCTGCTGAGTGGTCCAAAGTCATGTTTTCTGACGAAAGCAAATTTTGCATTTCCTTTGGAAATCGAGGTCCCAGAGTCTGGAGGAAGACAGGAGAGGCACAGGATCCACGTTGCCTGAAGTCTAGTGTAAAGTTTCCACCATCAGTGATGGTTTGGGGTGCCATGTCATCTGCTGGTGTTGGTCCACTCTGTTTCCTGAGATCCAGGGTCAACGCAGCCGTCTACCAGCAAGTTTTAGAGCACTTCATGCTTCCTGCTGCTGACCTGCTCTATGGAGATGGAGATTTCAGGTTCCAACAGGACTTGGCGCCTGCACACAGCGCAAAATCTACCCGTGCCTGGTTTACGGACCATGGTATTTCTGTTCTAAATTGGCCAGCCAACTCCCCTGACCTTAGCCCCATAGAAAATCTGTGGGGTATTGTGAAAAGGAAGATGCAGAATGCCAGACCCAACAACGCAGAAGAGTTGAAGGCCACTATCAGAGCAACCTGGGCTCTCATAACACCTGAGCAGTGCCAGAAACTCATCGACTCCATGCCACGACGCATTAATGCAGTAATTGAGGCAAAAGGAGCTCCAACCAAGTATTGAGTATTGTACATGCTCATATTTTTCATTTTCATACTTTTCAGTTGGCCAACATTTCTAAAAAAAAATCCCTTTTTTGTATTAGCCTTAAGTAATATTCTAATTTTGTGACACACGGAATTTTGGATTTTCATTTGTTGCCACTTCAAATCATCAAAATTAAATGAAATAAACATTTGAATGCATCAGTCTGTGTGCAATGAATAAATATAATGTACAAGTTACACCTTTTGAATGCTATTACTGAAATAAATCAAGTTTTTCAAAATATTCTAATTTACTGGCTTTTACCTGTATGTATGTGTGCATATATATATATTTATATATATATATATATATATATATATATATATATATATATAGGGGTTGGACAATGAAACTGAAACAACTCTCATTTTAGTGTGGGAGGTTTCATGGCTAAATTGGACCAGCCTGGTGGCCAATCTTCATTAATTGCACATTGAACCAATAAGAGCAGAGTGTGAGGGTCCAATTAGCAGGGTAAGAGCACAGTTTTGCTCAAAATATTGCAATGCACACAACATTATGGGTGACATACCAGAGTTCAAAAGAGGACAAATTCTTGGTGCACATCTTGCTGGCGCATCTGTGACCAAGACAGCAAGTCTTTGTGATGTATCAAGAGCCACGGTATCCAGGGTAATGTCAGCATACCACCAAGAAGGACGAACCACATCCAACAGGATTAACTGTGGACGCAAGAGGAAGCTGTCTGAAAGGGATGTTCGGGTGCTTACCCGGATTGTATCCAAAAAACATAAAACCACGGCTCCCCAAATCACGGCAGAACTAAATGTGCACCTCAACTCTCCTGTTTCTACCAAAACTGTCCGTCGGGAGCTCTACAGGGTCAATATACACGGCCGGATTCAGAGTGTCTGAAAACATAAAGTACATTTTGCTGCATTGACGTGTATTCTCTCTGAGCGCAGCTTGGTCTGACCTAAGATGGCCGCTCTGTCGGCACGCCTCTCACCCGACGACGGGGCGTCTACGTCATGGGTTAAAGCAAAAATAATCAGTTTGACTGAAAAAATTTTCTAGTCAGCCCATATATTCCCGGGACCGTGGAAATAATGCCACATTAGTTACCTCACTTGCTTATTGTGCAGAGTCAACTTTAACCAAATCTGGTAGTTTTACAATATCCACTGACCATTCATGTCTCTGTCCCACCTTTCAGCTTCAGAGCCTTGGTGTCTTCCTGGACAGCCTCCCATCCTCTCCTCCACTGTCCACATCCATAAAATAACCTGGTTAACTTTCATATCGACAACATCAAGTTCTTCCTTAACACTTTAGCCAAACTGGTCCACAGTCCACTTTACACTTTCAGCTCCCTTCCCTCCCTGTCCTCCAGAAAACCTCCATAAACTACAACTAGTACAAAAGACAGCAATTTACATCTTTACATCATCTACTTCACATCTGAACATTACCTCCACTGGCTCCCTGTCACCTTCAGTATAAATTAATCATATGAAGAAACAAGGCCAACCACAACCTGGACAATGCAGGACACATAACCAACACTATGATGTCATACATTTTAGTTTAACACAGATCGCACATTACAATAATCACTCTCTGCTTTGCCCGTTATTGCACAGCAATTAATTATCACGACTCATGAGTTTATAAAAAGGCATTAACTTTTTTGAATTTTAATAAAACAGATATATTTTAGCCCTGTGACTGGCAACCTGTCCAGGATGGCCGAGCCCCCACCCCCCACGACCCCGTGTGACGCCGAGCTGCGTTTCCCCATCAGATACGGCTTGACGTCACACCTGTAGGGAAAAGCCGGTATAAATCGATGAAGGATGGATTGTTAATTTTTTAAAAAGTTTAATAAAATTGCTCAAAGTTTATCAGAAAAAAACATAACTTGCTTTTAAATATGGACATTTTTAATAAGCAAAATGTTAATGTATTTCGTAAAGTTATTGTTGAAGGTAATCTTGGCTGCAGTACTCTGTTTGGCAGGTGTTTTGGGGTTGGAGTAAAACGAGTCCATAGATCCACAGACAGGAGGCTTGTTCAGTGGTTTCTAGTACGACTTGCTTCTACAGTGTCGCTCCACTGCGTGTAAAAATAAAAACAATAACTTCATAAAAGCTCTCTGAGAATCACCTCTGGCCTCACCCAGTTAGAACCCGCTCTCCAGTCCATGTTGTAGCTGCAGTTTTTTTTAATGTCGTTTCCTTAATAATCTGTACACATCAAAATCCTTGTCATTTTATTAAGAGTGTCGTGGTGCGCAGCGGCTCATCAGGTGGAGCTGCTGCATATTGACTGATAGCCGCTCTGACTGCAGCTCTGCCTTCTTTTGTTCAGAAAAGCGCAGGTGAAATTAATTAATTTATTATTTTACTTTTTCCAAATCGGACCCAGTCAAATGCGGGACAAAAGCGCGTCATGGTAAATTAGCCTTTACTCTTCGAATTTTAAATAAAGCGTTACAGCGAATAATGAGGAGGTCCCTAATTGGTTTATCAGCTAAGTTGCTGGAAGCCAGTGAATACACGCTGAAAGGTGACATGGCCACAGATGGAAATAATTCATTAATTAACTGGAGCAGCGACAGTGTGTCTGTAGGCAGCTTACCGGGGGAAGTTGTTGTCAGATGGTCAATCCGCTCCACTTCCTGACTTGCTGGTTCGCATAAACCCAAAGAAAACCTTTGACCAACACTACTTTCATTCATGCATCTGTGGCCAGTTTGAGATGTTCTTCCAAAAGTTATGATTGAACACCGATCATAACTTTTGGTCTACGTATACATGTCTGTGCTGGTAGCCAACGCAGAGCCATAGAGAGAAAGGCTCTGAGCCAGCCGAACCCGGATGTTAAACAAGAGCCTTGCTCGCTAGCCTTAAGGCGCTAGCATTAGCGCTAATATTAGCGGCTAGAATTAGCCGCAGAACTGAGACTGCTCATCCCACCTCAAGTTGTGGTGGGGGATATTACACTACATGCATATATAATCCAAACAGCCTTACCTGTTTTTCTGCATCCCCTCCTAAATTCTCCAATGTGTGGTGCTAATGTTGTTAGCTGTGACATCATGGGCTTCTTCCTCAGGCAAACGGACACCTTTCAGATTGTTGGAGTGCGCCCCCTGCTGTTGGGAAGTCTTCTTCTTCTCTTGTTCTTTATGAATTTTTCTCACAGTGTGTCAGATATGTTCAACTGTCTCTTGTTCCTCACAATACTCACATCTGCCAGTGTTATGCTTCCCTATTTTGAATAATGTACCATTTAATCCTGTGTGGGCAAATCTAAGTCTTGATATAAGATAAGATAGTCTTTATTGATCTCACATTGGAGAAATTCACTTGTCACATCGGCTCAATAGTCAGTCAGCAGTAGGAAAGGGTGCATCAGTTATATACAGTGTATCTTCCTATATACAGTGGATCAAAAAGAAAGTGAGAAAAAAAAATAAGAATTAAAAAAATACAAAAGAAATCGGAGTAGGCAGGTGATGTCATGTGTACTTCCCGGTTATATACACATATATATACATACATACATACATACACACACACACACACACATATACATACTGTACATACATATACATATATACATACATACATACATACATATATATATATATAAATATAAATATATATATATAAATATAAAGGCAAGGAAAAGGCAAGGCAAGGCAAATTTATTTGTATAGCACAATTCAGTACAGAGACAATGCAAAGTGCTTTACATGATTAAAATACAGGAAAAGAAAACAGAAAATGTAGACATCAATAAACAGCTGGACTAAAAAAGTTGAACTAATGCTGTTTCAGTAGAACAGTTTAACTAGAACAGTCAAAAACAGTCCTAAACAGATGTGTTTTTAATCTTGATTAAAAAGAACTCAGGTTTTCCGCACTTTTACAGTTTTCTGGAAGTTTGTTCCAGATAAGTGGAGCGTAGGAACTAAATGCTGCTTCTCCTTGTTTAGTTCTGGCTGTAGGTACGCAGAGAAGGCTGGAGCCAGAAGACCTTAGTGCTCTGGATGGTTGATACACTGATAACAAGTCTGTGATGTATTTAGATGCGTTCAGCAGCGTTCTGGATCAGCTGCAGCTGTCTGATCCACTTTTTAGGCAGACCTGTGAAAACACCGTTGCAGTAATCGATTCTACTAAAGATAAACGCATGGATTAGTTTTCCCAGATCCTGCTGAGACATCAGTCCTTTAATCCTGGAAATGTTCTTCAGGTGATAGAAAGCCGATCTTGTATATATATATATATATATATATATATATATATATATATATATATATATATATATATATATATATATAGGCCTACATACACATGTACTGACATATATTCACTTGGTGATAGCAGCAGAAGTTCTTCCGGATCATTGCACAGGTTATAGCACAGTGTATTAAATAGATTATTGCACATTATTTATTGCCCAAAGTTATAACAGTTGTGGTTATATAGAACAGATTGCTGGATCAATGTGTGCTTCTGTGCTTTTTTGTCTGTCTTGTTGTGTCTCTGCTCTGTCTTCTGTAACCCCGCAGTCGGTCGAGGCAGATGACCGTTCATACTGAGCCCGGTTCTGCTGGAGGTTTTTCCTTCCTGTTAATGGGGAGGTTTTTTTTCCCTGTTGCTTCATGCTTGTTCAGTATGAGGGATTGTTGCAAAGCCATGGACAATGCAGACTACTCTCCCTGTGGCTCTACGCTTTTTCAGGAGGAAATGCTGCTTGTCAAGACCTTAATGCAATCAACTGGTTCCCTCGGCTAAAATGTTTATCCATTTTAGCCGCGCAATCCTCCATAATTAAAGTCCGACAGTCCACAGATGGCAACAGTTTGTTGATTCAAAATTAATTGTTCATCCACTTCAGCAACCGATGCATTGGAATTACGCCCTTATGTGTGCACACTATATTTAGATGGCCATCATATCGGTGGTAGCGCTACACATACCTAATCCAGACGAATGATTGTTCAAATCCAGCGCCGAGCTGATCAACTGCGTCCTCACCGATGTCTATCCTGTCCGACGTCACCTCAGGTGAGCTGAGTTCGATCAGCTGATGCTCCACTCCAAACACGTAACCTCCAGCCCAGTCTTATCTTGCGCAATCACCACCATCAACCATGCAGAAACACGTATCTTTACTTATGCACAGTTCGTGAAGATGCACAAACAGTTTTTGACTGGTTTTGTAGCGGGCAAGCCAATACTTTAAGCCACTGAGGTGCTGCATCGGGGTAATAGAGTTGACGCGCTTATTGTTACCGTTTTGGGATGAATTAGAGTCCGAGTCGTCAGGGCATGTTGAACGCTTCGTCCATTTATTTTCCTCTGTGCATATCAAATGTCCATCATACATGAACACATCTCCAGACAACATATAAAGCAGACTTGCTTGCTTGTATTTATCTTTTTGCGGTCAAAAACTGTTTTCCCCTTCCGGGTGGAAAACCTACCTATCAAAGAAAAGTTCCCCCCTTAAAAAGACATGAACGCTAATTACCCAATCAATGCATTTGCGCTCCTACATATAGGATTAAAGATTAAAATCTTATTTCTTTTAAAGGCCAGCTAAAGATATTTTAAAGCTGCTTCCACTTTTGGACGAATGTGTATAAATGGTTTGGTAAAATATGTACCGTGACTTACAGATGACGCCCAAACATTTGGGTGTGCTGCCATCTAGTGTTGGAAATAATAAATGTTTTTTCCTTCAAAACACAATTCATGTTATAAATAATTGTCAAAAAAATATGGTTGGACGTAGCAAAAATGTTTTTGATAACTTTTGATCCTCTATGTGTGAGGAATTTTTTGGAGTAACTTTGAATGCCATAAGTGTAACGGTTTAGGAGTAGTTTATTCAAATGTAACCCCCAAAAATATTGGAAAATGACATCTTTGATGAGAAATGAATGATTTCCTGTAGGAGGTAGCCCATTGCTTCAAGAGGCTTTTTTGTAGGGCCTATGAAGTTACATGCACTTACCGAGTTTCATAATTCTCAGACAAAGCATGGCTTGGGGCTTACTGATTTAATGCGTTTTTAATGGTTTTCCACAAACCTGATTTTTGCAATGCGACAGCTCAGGCAAATATGCATATTTCATTAAACCTTTGATAACTTTTAAACGTCAATGTCTTAACTGCATGCTGAAAAAATTTGAAAGTAATAGGTTAAAATGCCTAGGACTAGTTCGTTAAAGTTTGAGGCAAAAACGGCCAATATTTTACCCTTTGACCCAAAATAGCAGACTTCCTGTGGGTTTTAGAGCATACACCCAAGAGAATTTTTTTCATAATTTTAAAAAACCTACCTAGGTAAAAAAATTCAGCTTTCTACGTGTTACGGTTTGGCCCAACTCACTCTAGTTGGCGCTGTTGAGCAGGTTTGCCACGCCCGTTTTCAATTACACTAAAATCATGCGATTTCTCACGGGGGACAATTTTGGGCAAAGTTTGGTGAGTTTTCATGCATGTTTAGGCCTCCAAAAAGCCGTTTCAAAAGTCCCAAGAATAAATAATAATAATAATTAAAGCCGCAAGCGGCGATGAGCGGCCCTCGCAGCCAAGCACCGCTGGGGTACGCGCACCGCCTGCCGCCAGCCACCGCAGAAGCTGTCACGCATCTTCCCCGCCCGTCCACCAGGCAATACACACATATGCGTTCGGCCGAACTCCCCCACGACTCATAAAAAAAATCTGGTGCAGATCGGTCGATGCAGCGAGGAGATACAGCCGTTGAATAATGATAATGCATTTGCCACCAGGCCGGACGTTTGACACCCCTGGTTTAATCATTAGTTTACTGGTTGAAATGCAGTTCAAAGTCTTCAGCTGATCCAAAATGCTGCAGCAGGAGTTATGGAGATAGTTTCCTGCCAAAAGGTTTCACATAAAAAAATTGTTTTACAAACTGTCCGCCAAATTTGCACTCAAAATATCATTTATAAGTTTTCCTCCAGTACAAAATGGTCTCTGCTCGCACAAAACAGCCTCTGCTCGCATGAAACAGCCTTCATTGTTTGCTGATGACGGAGATATTTGGAAACGTGGAAGGAATGTTAAATTTATTGTAGGGAAAGTCCAAAAATCAATTCATAAGATTGAAAAATGGTCTTACAAATGGAGTTTTACATTTTCAGTAGATAAAACAAAGAAATCAAGAAGTACAACTGAAGTTATATAAATCAACATTGTACTGTTCTCTCTATGTGTTTTGGTCTAGCGTGAACACAGATAAACAGCCAGCCAAACTCCTTATTAAAGAGCCAGGAAATGATCGGCTTGCTCCTTTATTATCGTCTTACACATTTAGTCAGCATTTCTGACTGCTTTGAATTCGGTGTAAAACTAGAAAAGAAAGATACAAAAAATGGCTTAATAAACAGCCATGTAAATATCAGTATTAACGTAACAGCTGCATAATATTAACTCAACAGGCATTTTCACAGCCGGCTAGAAAAGCGGCAAATTAGCAAGTAAACACACACACTGCTGTCACACAGACCACAACATTTTACCGTTCCTTCATACACAAAATACCCATAAAAGATATTAACATATTCAATTTCAATTCAATTAAATTTTATTTATATAGCGCCAAATCATGAAACATGTCATCTCAAGGCACTTTACAAAGTCAAATTCAATCATATTATACAGATTGGGTCAGATTATACAGATTGGTCAAAAATGTTCCTATATAAGGAAACCAGTTGATTGCATCAAAGTCCCGACAAGCAGCATTCACTCCTGGAGAAGCGTAGAGCCACAGGGAGAGTCGTCTGAATTGTACATGGCTTTGCTGCAATCCCTCATACTAAGCAAGCATGAAGCGACAGTGGGAAGAAAAACTGCCCCATTAACAGGAAGGAAAACCTCCGGCAGAACCGGGCTCAGTATGAACGGTCATCTGCCTCGACCGACTGGGGGTTACAGAAGACAGAGCAGAGACACAACAACAGAGACAAAAAAGCACAGAAGCACACATTGATCCAGTGATCTGTTATACATTAGATGGTAATAGTGGTGATCTGTCTTCCCTGGATGATGTCACAGTTAACAGAACGTCAGACTAGGTGTACCTACTATGAAGAAAAAAGAGAGAGAACAAAAAGTTACAAGCTGAAATGACAACAGTCATTTCAATGTAATGCAATGCAAAACTGGAGAACAGTAGACTGGAGAACAGTAGAAATCAGTAGAGTGAGAGAAATAGGCCCCGATGTCCTCCAGCAGCCTAAGCCTATAGCAGCATAACTACAGATGTAGCTCAGGGTAACATGAGCCACTCTAACTATAAGCTTAAATTCTATTCTTGATATAACAGGAAGCCAATGAAGGGAAGCTAAAATTGGAGAAATATGATCCCTCTTGTTGATTTTCATCAGAACTCTTGCTGCAGCATTTTGGATCAGCTGAAGACTTCGAACTGCATTTTGTGGACTTCCTGATAGTAAAGAATTACAATAGTCCAGCCTTGAAGTAACAAATGCATGGACTAGTTTTTCAGCATCACCCCTGGACAGAATGTTTCTAATTTTGGCGATATTCCTGAGGTGAAAAAAAGGAAACTCTGGAAACCTTTTTAATATGGGATTTAAATGACATGTCTTGGTCGAAGACAACACCAAGATTTTTAACTTTATTTCCAGAGGCCAGAATAGATAATACAGGTAAGAGTTGGTAAGAGTCTTTCAGGGAGAAATTAAAAAGAACCACACAAGGCAGTATTATCAGTCCTTTATTATTTTCAGTTATGATAAATGATGCACTTAAAGAAATAGAAAATGAATTGGGTTGTTCATTGTTTGCTGATGACGGAGCTATTTGGAAACGTAGAAGGAATGTTAAATATATTGTAGGCTCTTCCTGGCTCTTATTCAAGAGCCAGGAAGTGAGCGGCTTGCTCCTTTATTATCTTCTTACACATTTAGTCAGCATTTCTGACTGCTTTGAATCCAGTGTAAAACTAGAAAAGAAAGATACAAAAAAAATGGCTTAATAAACAGCCATGTAAATATCAGTATTAACGTATCAAAGTATCAGCTGCTTAATATTAACTCAACAGGTATTTTCACAGCCGGCTAGAAAAGTGGCAAATTAGCAAGTAAACACACACACTCTGCTGTCACACAGACCACGACATTTTACCGTTGCTTTTATACACAAAATAACCATAAAAGATATTAACATATCTTATCGAATCTGTAAACAATGAGCAACACTTACAACCATTGCTTTCGGAGATTAACTGCATTGTTGCTGCCCTGAGACGATGCACACATGCTCTCTTCCTCTTGTTTGCGTCTTTACTTCCTACTTCCGGTTTGGAAGATTTTCAACATAAAAGCACCGCAAATTCATTTAAAACAGAGAACGGTATATTAACATTTCAAAGTAGTTTTTAAATGTCTTTTAAACATATTAAACATATTCAGGGCAGAACAAAGATCTAGAGAGAGTAAAGCAATTTAAATTCTTAGGAGTATGGTTTGATGAAAAACTATCCTGGAAAGTGCACATAGATAAGGTTATTGAAAAATGTAAAAGGATACTTAATATATTGAGATGTTTAGTTGGGTATGAATGTTACATTCCTGCAGTGAAAAAGAAAGGGTTCATAATAAGGTTGGACAACTATTCAGAAAGCTACAGAATTAGGATTAAATCATTTAAATATTAGTCCAACGGTACCATTATCAATAACACCACCATGGATTTTACCTGAAACAATAGTAGATTTAACAATATTGGAAAAGAAAAATAAAGATAAAATGTATATGTGTAATTCTATAATAGTGGAGGAATATATAGAACAGTTTTATAATTATGTAAAAATGTATACGGATGCATCAAAAAAGCAATTACGACAAACTGGAGTAGGTGTAATAATTCCAAAGTTTAAACTGCATATAGGGAAGAAATTAAATGAAGGAATATCTGTTTATACGGCAGAAATTATTGCATTATTAGTTGCTGTAGAATGGATTGAGGAAGTGAGACCATTAAGAGCTGTCATATGTTCAGATTCAAGTTCATCATTGATCAGTTTAAAAAGAAATCATTCAGAAAGCCGTCCAGATATCTTATTAGTAATTCAACAAATATTATATCATATTCAGATGATGGGGTTATCAGCTGTGTTTCTTTGGGTTCCTGCACATATAGGAGTGAAAGGTAATTAAATGGCTGATAAGAAAGCTAAAGAGTCGATAAATAAAAGTAAGAGTGATTAAGAATAGACATGGGTAAATCAGAGGTTCAAAGTATTATGCTGCCATCTTGTGGTCAAAAATAATACCCGTTTTTATGACAAAATGACATCTTTGATGAAAATTAATTGACTTTCTTTAGGGTTTACACAATTGGTCCAAGAGACTTTTTTGTAGGGACTGAGAAGTTACATCTGCTTACCGAGTTTCATAATTCTCAGACAAAGCATGGCTTGGGGCTTACTGATTTAATGCGTTTTTAATGGTTTTCCACAAACCTGATTTTTGCAATGCGACAGCTCAGGCAAATATGCATATTTCATAAAACCTTTGATAACTTTTAACCCTCAAGGTCTCATCTCCACGCTGAAAAAATTTGAAAGTGATAACTTAAAATGCCTAGGACTAGTTCGTTAAAGTTCGAGGCAAAAACCGTCAATATTTTACCCTTTGACCCAAAATGGCAGGCTTCCTGTGGGTTTTAGAGCATACCCACAATAGACTTTTTTTCATAACTTTAAAAAAGCTATCTAGGTAAAAAATTTCAGCTTTCTACGTGTTACGGTTTGGCCCAACTCACTCTAGTTGGCGCTGTTGAGCGGGTTTGCCACGCCCGCTTTCAATTACACTAAAATCATGCGATTTCTCACGGGGGACAATTTTGGGCAAAGTTTGGTGAGTTTTCATGCATGTTTAGGCCTCCAAAAAGCCGTTTCAAAAGTCCCAAGAATAAATAATAATAATAATAATAATAATAATAATAATAATAATAATAATAATAAAATCTGCAGTTACAATAGGCCTTCGCAGCGCTTAGCTGCTCGGGCCTAATTAAAGCCGCAAGCGGCGATGAGCGGCCCTCGCAGCCAAGCACCGCTGGGGTACGCGCACCGCCTGCCGCCAGCCACCGCAGAAGCTGTCACGCAATTTCCCTGCCCGTCCACCGGGCAATTCACACGAACCCGTTTGGCAGCGCTCCCCCACAACTCACAAAAAATCAGGTGCAGATCGGTCGATGCAGCGAGGAGATACAGCCGTTGAATAATGATAATGCATTTGGCCACCGGGCCGGACTAAATCGTTCAGCGAGCCGTACGTTTGACACCCCTGGTTCAAACATTAGTTTACTGGTTGAAATGCAGTTCAAAGTCTTCAGCTGAAAAGTTGTACACAAAAAAGGTGTTGCACACAAATAAAACTTGTTTTGCACACAAAAATATATGTTTCACACAAAAAAAATTTGTTTTGCAAACTGCCAACCTTGCGCTCAAAATATCATTTATAAGTTTTCCTCCAGTACAAAATGGTCTCTGCTCGACTACAAAACAATCCCACCCACGCTGCAGTAAATTTATGCCAAAAGTCACGTGATGCATTAAGAGTTGTTGTTGTTCAGACTTCCCGACAGGAGAGGTTAAACCATGTTGATGGAGATGAGCAGACAGGACGCTCTCGGGTAGGAGACTGAGTGACAGGCTGGTTGGAAACAGGTGCGTGCGTTGCTTCGTCAGATAAATCTATCTGAAGGAAGAAGGAAAAGGTTGGCGGTAGGCATAAGCAAGTTTGTGACTGGATCAGGATGGCGGCTCAGGTTGTAGAGGATGAGGAAGAACTACATAGTGATATGGATACGGATAGTTGAACGCCAGTTGCTAGTTACCGGGGAAGTGGAAAATTCAAAAGTAGTGAAGCAGGCAGAGGTTCTGGGAATTCAGGAGACAAAGGAAATCTTGAAGACGACAGTACAGATGATGGAAGCAAGGGTGTGCATAAAAAGATTCAATTCAATTCAATTTTATTTACGTCAGACCAGGTGTACCTACTATGAAGAAAAAAGAGAGAGAACAAAAAGTTACAAGCTGAAATGACAACAGTCATTTCAATGTAATGGAATGAAAAACTGGAGAACAGTAGACTGTAGAACCGTAGAAATCAGTAGAGTGATAAAAATATACCCTGATGTCCTCCAGTAGCCTAAGCCTATAGCAGCACAACTATAGATGTAGCTCAGGGTAACATGAGCCACTCTAACTATCAGCTTTGTCAAAAAGGAAAGTTTTAAGATTAGTCTTAAAAGTAGACAAGGTGTCTGCCTCACGGACCAAAACTGGGAGTTGGTTCCACAGGAGAGGAGCCTGATAGCTAAAGGATCTGCCTCCCATTCTACTTTTAGAGACTCTAGGAACCACCAGCAGAGCTGCAGTCTGAGAGCAAAGTGCTCTGTTAGGAACATACGGGGTAATCAGAGAATGGGAAATGACCTAGAAGTTGGAAAGAGGCTATTGTGGTTCCAATTCCAAAAACGGGTAAAGATAGCTCAAAACCAGAAAATTATAGACCTATTGCTTTAACATCATGTTTAAGTAAAATTATGGAGAAAATGGTAATTGAAAGATTAATTTATTTTGTTGAATCAAAAGGGTACTTATCAAATTATCAAAGCGGTTTCAGAAGAGGAAGGAATACTATGGATCCAATTGTGTGTTTACAACATGAGGTACTAACAGCAAAAGTTAATAAAGAAAGTGTTTTGGCAGTGTTCTTAGATATAGAAAAGGCTTATGATATGATGTGGAAAGAGGGATTATTGATCAAATTGAGGAAAATGTGAATTTGTGGAAGAATTTATCATTGGGTAGAGAACCTTTTAACAATTCAATTCAATTCAATTTTATTTATATAACGCCAATTCATAAACATGTCATCTCGAGGCACTTTACAAAGTCAAAATCAATCATATTATACAGATTGGTCAAAAATTTCCTATATAAGGAAACCAGTTGATTGCATCAAAGTCCCAACAAGCAGCATTCACTCCTGGAGAAGCGCAGTGCTACAGGGGGAGTCGTCTGCATTGTCCATGGCTTTGCAACAATCCCTCATACTGAGCAAGCATGAAGCGTCAGTGGAAAGAAAAACCACCCATTAGCAGGAAGGAAAAACCTCCAGCAGAACCAGGCTCAGTATGAACGGTCATCTGCCTCGACCGACTGGGGGTTACAGAAGACAGAGCAGAGACACAACAAGACAGACAAAAAAGCACAGAAGCACACATTGATCCAGTGATCTGTTATACATTAGATGGTAATAGTGGTGATCTGTCTTCCCTGGATGATGTCACAGTTAACAGAACGTCAGACTAGGTGTACCTACTATGAAGAAAAAAGAGAGAGAACAAAAAGTTACAAGCTGAAATGACAACATTTCAATGTAATGCAATGCAAAACTGGAGAACAGTAGAAATCAGTAGAGTGAGAGAAATAGGCCCTGATGTCCTCCAGCAGCCTAAGCCTATAGCAGCATAACTACAGATGTAGCTCAGGGTAACATGAGCCACTCTAACTATAAGCTTAAATTCTATTCTTGATATAACAGGAAGCCAATGAAGGGAAGCTAAAATTGGAGAAATATGATCCCTCTTGTTGATTTTCATCAGAACTCTTGCTGCAGCATTTTGGATCAGCTGAAGACTTCGAACTGCATTTTGTGGACTTCCTGATAGTAAAGAATTACAATAGTCCAGGCTTGAAGTAACAAATGCATGGACTAGTTTTTCAGCATCACCCCGGGACAGAATGTTTCTAATTTTGGCGATATTCCTGAGGTGAAAAAAAGGAAACTCTGGAAACCTGTTTAATATGGGATTTAAATGACATGTCTTGGTCGAAGACAACACCAAGATTTTTAACTTTATTTCCAGAGGCCAGAATGGATAATACAGGTAAGAGTTGGTAAGAGTCTTTCAGGGAGAAATTAAAAAGAACCACACAAGGCAGTATTATCAGTCCTTTATTATTTTCAGTTATGATAAATGATGCACTTAAAGAAATAGAAAATGAATTGGGTTGTTCATTGTTTGCTGATGACGGAGCTATTTGGAAACGTAGAAGGAATGTTAAATATATTGTAGGCTCTTCCTGGCTCTTATTCAAGAGCCAGGAAGTGAGCGGCTTGCTCCTTTATTATCTTCTTACACATTTAGTCAGCATTTCTGACTGCTTTGAATCCAGTGTAAAACTAGAAAAGAAAGATACAAAAAAAATGGCTTAATAAACAGCCATGTAAATATCAGTATTAACGTATCAAAGTATCAGCTGCTTAATATTAACTCAACAGGTATTTTCACAGCCGGCTAGAAAAGTGGCAAATTAGCAAGTAAACACACACACTCTGCTGTCACACAGACCACGACATTTTACCGTTGCTTTTATACACAAAATAACCATAAAAGATATTAACATATCTTATCGAATCTGTAAACAATGAGCAACACTTACAACCATTGCTTTCGGAGATTAACTGCATTGTTACTGCCCTGAGACGATGCACACATGCTCTCTTCCTCTTGTTTGCGTCTTTACTTCCTACTTCCGGTTTGGAAGATTTTCAACATAAAAGCACCGCAAATTCATTTAAAACAGAGAACGGTATATTAACATTTCAAAGTAGTTTTTAAATGTCTTTTAAACATATTAAACATATTCAGGGCAGAACAAAGATCTAGAGAGAGTAAAGCAATTTAAATTCTTAGGAGTATGGTTTGATAAAAAAAACTATCCTGGAAAGTGCACATAGATAAGGTTATTGAAAAATGTAAAAGGATACTTAATATATTGAGATGTTTAGTTGGGTATGAATGTTACATTCCTGCAGTGAAAAAGAAAGGGTTCATAATGAAGTTGGACAATTATTCAGAAAGCTACAGAATTAGGATTAAATCATTTAAATATTAGTCCAACAGTACCATTATCAATAACACCACCATGGATTTTACCTGAAACAATAGTAGATTTAACAATATTGGAAAAGAAAAATAAAGATAAAATGTATATGTGTAATTCTATAATAGTGGAGGAATATATAGAACAGTTTTATAATTATGTAAAAATGTATACGGATGCATCAAAAAAGCAATTACGACAAACTGGAGTAGGTGTAATAATTCCAGAGTTTAAACTGCATATAGGGAAGAAATTAAATGAAGGAATATCTGTTTATACGGCAGAAATGATTGCATTATTAGTTGCTGTAGAATGGATTGAGGAAGTGAGACCATTAAGAGCTGTCATATGTTCAGATTCAAGTTCATCATTGATCAGTTTAAAAAGAAATCATTCAGAAAGCCGTCCAGATATCTTATTAGTAATTCAACAAATATTATATCATATTCAGATGATGGGGTTATCAGCTGTGTTTCTTTGGGTTCCTGCACATATAGGAGTGAAAGGTAATTAAATGGCTGATAAGAAAGCTAAAGAGTCGATAAATAAAAGTAAGAGTGATTAAGAATAGACATGGGTAAATCAGAGGTTCAAAGTATTATGCTGCCATCTTGTGGTCAAAAATAATACCCGTTTTTATGACAAAATGACATCTTTGATGAAAATTAATTGACTTTCTTTAGGGTTTACACAATTGGTCCAAGAGACTTTTTTGTAGGGACTGAGAAGTTACATCTGCTTACCGAGTTTCATAATTCTCAGACAAAGCATGGCTTGGGGCTTACTGATTTAATGCGTTTTTAATGGTTTTCCACAAACCTGATTTTTGCAATGCGACAGCTCAGGCAAATATGCATATTTCATAAAACCTTTGATAACTTTTAACCCTCAAGGGCTCATCTCCACGCTGAAAAAATTTGAAAGTGATAGCTTAAAATGCCTAGGACTAGTTCGTTAAAGTTCGAGGCAAAAACCGTCAATATTTTACCCTTTGACCCAAAATGGCAGGCTTCCTGTGGGTTTTAGAGCATACCCACAATAGACTTTTTTTCATAATTTTAAAAAAGCTACCTAGGTAAAAAATTTCAGCTTTCTACGTTTTACGGTTTGGCCCAACTCACTCTAGTTGGCGCTGTTGAGCGGGTTTGCCACGCCCGCTTTCAATTACACTAAAATCATGCGATTTCTCACGGGGGACAATTTTGGGCAAAGTTTGGTGAGTTTTCATGCATGTTTAGGCCTCCAAAAAGCCGTTTCAAAAGTCCCAAGAATAAATAATAATAATAATAATAATAATAATAATAATAAAATCTGCAGTTACAATAGGCCTTCGCAGCGCTTAGCTGCTCGGGCCTAATAATAATAATAATAATAATAATAAAATCTGCAGTTACAATAGGCCTTCGCAGCGCTTAGCTGCTCGGGCCTAATAATAATAATAATAATAATAATAATAATAATAAAATCTGCAGTTACAATAGGCCTTCGCAGCGCTTAGCTGCTCGGGCCTAATAATAATAATAATAATAATAATAATAAAATCTGCAGTTACAATAGGCCTTCGCAGCGCTTAGCTGCTCGGGCCTAATAATAATTAAAGCCGCAAGCGGCGATGAGCGGCCCTCGCAGCCAAGCACCGCTGGGGTACGCGCACCGGCTGCCGCCAGCCACCGCAGAAGCTGTCACGCATTTTCCCCGCCCGTCCACTGGGCGATTCACACGAACCCTTTCGGCAGCGCTCCCCCACGACTCACAAAAAATCTGGTGCAGATTGGTGGATGCAGCGAGGAGATACAGCCGTTGAATAATGATAATGCATTTGGCCACCGGGCCGGACCGCTGGGGTTGTAAAGAGATGACATGTTGGAACTATATAAATAAAATTGGATTGAATTAATTTGTCTTTATATAAAACACATGAGTTGCCTCTTGGCATGGCATGCACTAATATTATATATATATATATATATATATATATATATATATATATATATATATATATATATATATATATATATATACATATACATACACACATTTGACCTAATAAAATACATTATTCATGTTTTTATTAGGTCAAATGCAATAATTCAATTCAATTTTATTTATATAGCGCCAAATCATGAAACATGTCATCTCAAGGCACTTTACAAAGTTACGTTCAATCATATTATACATATTGGGTCAGATTATACAGATTGGTCAAAAATGTTCCTATATAAGGAAACCAGTTGATACATATTGGGTCAGATTATACAGATTGGTCAAAAATGTTCCTATATAAGGAAACCGGTTGATTGCATCAAAGTCTCGACAAGCAGCATTCACTCCTGGAGAAGCGTAGAGCCACAGGGAGAGTCGTCTGCATTGTACATGGCTTTGCTGCAATCCCTCATACTGAGCAAGCATGAAGCGACAGTGGGAAGAAAAACTCCCCATTAACGGGAAGGAAAACCTCCAGCAGAACCGGGCTCAGTATGAACGGTCATCTGCCTCGACCGACTGGGGGTTACAGAAGACAGAGCAGAGACACAACAAGAGAGACAAAAAAAGCACAGAAGCACACATTGATCCAGTAATCTGTTCTACATTAGATGGTAGTAACGGGTGAGCCGTCTTCTTTGGATGATGTCACAGTTAACAGAACGCCAGACCAGGTGTACCTACTATGAAGATAAAAGAGAGAAACAGAAAATTAAAGCAGAAATGACAACACGTAATGCATAATTGAAGAACAGTAGAACTCTATAGAGTGAGAAAATTAGATCCTGACGTCCTCCAGTAGCCTAAGCCTATAGCAGTAAAACTATAAAAGGTAGCTCAGAGTAACATGAGCCACTCTAGTTATAAGCTTTGTCAAAAAGGAAGGTTTTAAGATTAGTCTTAAAAGTAGACAGGGTGTCTGCTTCACGGACCAAAACTGGGAATTGGTTCCACAGGAGAGGAGCCTGATAGCTAAAGGATCTGCCTCCCATTCTACTTTTAGAGACTCTAGGAACCACCAGCAGACCTGCAGTCTGAGAGCAAAGTGCTCTGTTAGGAACATACGGGGTAATCAGAGCTCTGATATATGATGGAGCTTGATTATTAAGGGCTTTATACGTTAGAAGAAGAATTTTAAATTCTATTTTTGATTTCACAGGAAGCCAATGAAGGGAAGCTAAAATTGGAGAAATATGATCCCGCTTGTTGATTTTCATCAGAACTCTTGCTGCAGCATTTTGGATCAGCTGAAGGCTTTGAACTGCAGTTTGTGGACTTCCTGATAGTAACGAATTGCAATAGTCCAGCCTTGAAGTAACAAATGCATGGACTAGTTTTTCAGCATCACTCCTGGACAGAATGTTTCTAATTTTGGCGATATTCCGGAGGTGAAAAAAGGAAACTCTGGAAACCTGTTTAATATGGGATTTAAATGACATGTCTTGGTCAAAAATAACACCAAGGTTTTTTACTTTATTACCAGAGGCCAAGTTAATGCCATCCAGATTAAGTGATTGGTTAAGAAGTTTATTTTTTGAGGACTCTGGCCCAAAGATTACAACTTTGGTCTTGTCAGAATTTAGATGCAGGAAATTTAAAGTCATCCAGCTTTTGATGTCATCAAGACATGACTGCAGTTGAAGTAATTGATTGGATTCATCAGGATTTATGGATAAATATAGCTGAGTGTCATCAGCATAACAGTGGAAATTAATCCCATGCTGTCTGATAATTTTGCCGATCGGAAGCATATATTTAGTAAAGAGAATTGGTCCAAGGACTGAACCCTGTGGTACTCCACAGGTGACCCTAGAGTTTAAGGAAGATTTATTATTAACATGAACAAACTGGAATCTGTCCGACAGATAAGATTTAAACCAGCCTAATGCTTTTCCCTTAATCCCTACAGTATGCTCAAGTCTTTGCAGGAGAATATTTTGATCAACTGTATCAAATGCAGCACTGAGATCTAACAGGACAAGTACAGACACAAGTCCATTATCTGAGGCCATGAGAATATCATTAGTGACCTTCACCAGAGCTGTTTCAGTGCTATGATGAGCTCTGAAGCCTGACTGAAACTCCTCAAGTAGGTCATTGCTTTGTAAATGTTCACAAAGTTGATTAGCAACTACTTTCTCAAGAATTTTAGATAAGAAAAGAAGATTAGATATAGGTCTGTAGTTTACTAGCTCATCTTGATCAAGAGAAGGTTTCTTAAGTAAAGGTTTAATAACAGCTACTTTAAAAACCTGTGGTACATATCCATTTACTAAGGATAGATTAATCATGTCTAAAATAGGACCACTGATCAAAGGGAATACCTCCTTAAACAACTTAGTTGGGATTGGGTCTAACATACAGGTAGAAGTTTTAGATGAAGCTAAGATTTTAGATAGCTCAGAAAACTCTACTGCTTCTAAACAGTTCAAACACTGTGCAGGTTCTAAAGATTCCTCCAATGCTGCCTTACTTATAATAGATAATAGATATAATAGATTGTATTTTACGTATCAGGTACATAATACACACACACACACATACGATATTATACGTAATATAATAACCATTATAACAATTTAAGAAACTAGTTATAATGGTTATATATCAAAAAAGAACATGGAACACAAAAAACATGGTCCATCATATGGGAAGGAGGGACCTGTTGGACCTTTCTATTGCATCCCCTGTCCCTTGATCCGATCAGCCATTTCGACACTGCCCTCTCCAAATCCTTCCTGGTGATCTGTCTGGTTAATGTGTTGTTCTTTAAAGCTCCTGCGGGAAACATATCTTATGGTCACTTTATATGTACCAACACAACTCTCAACTACAATTGTAAAGTCAACTATGTTAAGGTGAAATTTACCAACAAATGATCAGTTTTATATCAATTACCCAAGATTTAAATTGTAATTTTGGGTGAAGTATCCCTTTACATAATTGACTTTACAAACCTGCAAACGTCAGAATGAACTGGGAAAAAGCTAAGAAAAAAAGATCAAAATTCAAAGCTGACTGGCCAAGGCTGTCACATTTTTTTATTTCTTTCTAAAATCTGGCTTTATTAAATTGCCCATAAAAAAAATTACAAACCAAGGAAAAATTACAAAATGTAATTTTTTTGATAAGAACAGCTGTTGACTGGAAGATCTGTGCAAGAAAATCTTGAAAACATTTCTTATATGATAACATTTCTGGAGCACCTGTTTTGAGGGGACATTTATGTCCTTAAGGTGAGGGTATTATTGACATTAGAAAATTAAATTCATAACATACATAAATTTCCCTCGACAGACACAAATATCCTAAAGTTACTATATTACAGTTATTATCCATTATGCACTTACCAAATATGACTTCAAACAGATTTAAAGTCCTGAATTCCTACTTTCCATTCCAGCCCACAAAGTTGTACTGCCTTGACAGGCCATAGTCCATGATGAAGAACATCATACGTCTTGTGGCCTCATCCACAGTCCTCCCACCAATGTCTGACACTGCTGTGACCTAAGGGGGAACAAAAACAGTTCAAAGCTAATTAATTTTTATAGCTTACAGGAGTAAACACGATGCAAAGACAAACTCTGGGTCTAGATTATTTCCATTGTTGATTAATCTATTGATTATTTTAACAATTAATTGATTGGTTGCTATAATAATAAAATGTTACAAAATTTTGAAAAATGTCAGTGTTTCCCAAATCTCTTGTTCTGTCAACAAAACATGGAGATACTCAGTTTATTGCTTAAGACTTTTTATGACTCTGTGGTGGCCTCAGCCCTTCTCTACGCTGTCGTCTGCTGGGCTCCAGGCAGCGCAGAACGGGACAGAATGAGGCTGAATAAGCTGGTGAGGAAGGCCACTTCTGTCCTGGGCTGCACTCTGGACTCAGCGGAGGAAGTAGCTGAGAGGAGGGTGTTGTCCAAGTTCACATCCATCATGGACAACACCTTCCACCCCCTGCGCCAGACTGTAGAGCAGCTGAGCAGCTCCTTTAGTGGCAGACTTAGACACCCTGTCTGTAAAAAGGAGCGCTACCGCAAGTCATTCATTCCTGCTGCTATCAGAATATACAGTGCTGCACTGTAACTGTAACCAATGTGCAATAATCTAATTCACTGTGCGATAACCCGTGCAATAATCCTGAAAGAAGTGACTTCTGCTGCTATCAGTAACTGTAACCACAACTGTTATAACTTTGGGCAATAACTAATGTGCAATAATCTATTTAATACACTGTGCTATAACCTGTCCAATGATCCAAAGAACTTCTGCTGCTATCACCAGGTATATATGTCAGTACATGTGTATGTAGGCATATGTATGTGTCACAGGACAGGTTGCCCTGTGACTGGCAACCTGTCCAGGATGGACGAGCCCCCACCCCCCACGACCCCGTGTGACGCCGAGCTGCGTTTCCCCATCAGATACGGCTTGACGTCACACCTGTAGGGAAAAGCCGGTATAAATCGATGAAGGATGGGATGTTAATTTTTTTAAAAGTTTAATAAAATTGCTCAAAGTTTATCAGAAAAAAACATAACTTGCTTTTAAATATGGACATTTTTAATAAGCAAAATGTTAATGTATTTCGTAAAGTTATTGTTGAAGTTAATCTTGGCTGCAGTACTCTGTTTGGCAGATGTTTTGGGGTTGGAGTAAAATGAGTCCATAGATCCACAGACAGGAGGCTTGTTCAGTGGTTTCTAGTACGACTTGCTTCTGCAGTGTCGCTCAACTGCGTGTAAAAATAAAAAAAATTACTTCATAAAAGCTCTCTGAGAATCACCTCTGGCCTCACCCAGTTAGAACCCGCTCTCCAGTCCATGTTGTAGCTGCAGTTTTTTTTTTTACGTCGTTTCCTTAATAATCTGTACAAATCAAAATCCTTGTCATTTTATTAAGAGTGTCGTGGTGCGCAGCGGCTCATCAGGTGGAGCTGCTGCATATTGACTGATAGCCGCTCTGACTGCAGCTCTGCCTTCTTTTGTTCAGAAAAGCGCAGGTGAAATTATTTAATTTATTATTTAACTTTTTCCAAATCGGACCCTGTCAAATGCGGGACAAATGCGCGTCATGGTAAATTAGCCTTTACTCTTCGAATTTTAAATAAAGCGTTACAGCGAATATTGAGGAGGTCCCTGATTGGTTTATCAGCTAAGTTGCTGGAAGCCAGTGAATACACGCTGAAAGGTGACATGGCCACAGGTGGAAATAATTCATTAATTAACTGGAGCAGCGACAGTGTGTCTGTCGACAGAAACGCTTACCGAGGGAAGTTGTTGTCAGATGGTCAATCCGCTCCACTTCCTGACTTGCTGGTTCGCATAAACCCAAAGAAAACCTTTGACCACCACTGCTTTCATTCATGCATCTGTGGCCAGTTTGAGATGTTCTTCCAAAAGTTATGATTGAACACCGATCATAACTTTTGGTCTACGTATACATCTCTGTGCTGGTAGCAAACGCAGAGCCATAGAGAGAAAGGCTCTGAGCCAGCGGAACCCGGATGTAAACAAGAGCCTTGCTCGTTAGCCTTAAGGCGCTAGCATTAGCGCTAATATTAGCGCCTTAAGGCACTAGAATTAGCCGCAGAACTGAGACTGCTCATCCCACCTCAAGTTGTGGTGGGGGATATTACACTACATGCATATATAATCCAAACAGCCTTACCTGTTTTTCTGCATCCCCTCCTAAATTCTCCAATGTGTGGTGCTAATGTTGTTAGCTGTGACATCACGGACTTCTTCCTCAGGCAAACGGACACGTTTCAGATTGTTGGAGTGCGCCCCCTGCTGTTGGGAAGTCTTCTTCTTCTCTTGATCTTTATGAACTTTTCTCACAGTGTGTCATATACGTTCAACTGTCTGTTGTTCCTCACAATATTTACATATGCCAGTGTTATGCTTCCCTATTTTGAATAATGTACCATCTAATCCTGTGTGGGCAAATCTAAGTCTTGATATGAGATAAGATAAGATAGTCTTTATTGATCTCACATTGGAGAAATTCACTTGTCGGCTCAATAGTGTGTGTGTATATATATATATATATATATATATATATATATATATATATATACACATGCCTACATACACATGTACTGACATATATTCACTTGGTGAAAGCAGAAGAAGTTCTTCTGGATCCTTGCACAGGTTATAGCACAGTGTATTAAATAGATTATTGCACATTAGTTATTGCCCAAAGTCATAACAGTTGTGGTTATATAGAACAGATTACTGGATCACTGTGTGCTTCTGTGCTTTTTTTGTATGTCTTGTTGTGTCTCTGCTCTGTCTTCTGTAACCCCCAGTCGGTCGAGGCAGATGACCGTTCATACTGAGCCCGGTTCTGCTGGAGGTTTGTCCTTCATGTTAATGAAGGAGGTTTTTTTCCCCTGTTGCTTCATGCTTGCTCAGTATGAGGGATCGTTGCAAAGCCATGGACAATGCAGACAACTCTCCCTGTGACTCTACGCTTCTTCAGGAGGAAATGCTGCTTGTCAAGACTTTTATGCAATCAACTGGTTCCCTTATATAGGATTAAAGATTCAAAGCTTCTTTCTTTTAAAGGCCAGCTAAAGATATTTTAAAGCTGCTTCCACTTTTGGACGAATGTGTATGAATGGTTTGGTAAAATATGTACCGTGACTTACAGATGACGCCCAAACATTTGGGTTTGCTGCCATCTAGTGTTGGAAATAATAAATGTTTTTTCCTTCAAAACACAATTCATGTTATAAATAATTGTCAAAAAAATATGGTTGGACGTAGCAAAAATGTTTTTGATAACTTTTGATCCTCTATGTGTGAGGAATTTTTTGGAGTAACTTTGAATGCCATAAGTGTAACGGTTTAGGAGTAGTTTATTCAAATGTAACACCCAAAAATATGGGAAAATGACATCTTTGATGAGAAATGAATGATTTCCTGTAGGAGGTAGCCCATTGCTTCAAGAGGCTTTTTTGTAGGGCCTATGAAGTTACATGCACTTACTGAGTTTCATAATTCTCAGACAAAGCATGGCTTGGGGCTTACTGATTTAATGCGTTTTTAATGGTTTTCCACAAACCTGATTTTTGCAATGCGACAGCTCAGGCAAATATGCATATTTCATAAAACCTTTGATAACTTTTAACACTCAAGGTCTCATCTCCACGCTGAAAAAATTTGAAAGTGATAGCTTAAAATGCCTAGGACTAGTTTGTTAAAGTTCAAGGCAAAAACGGCCAATATTTTACCCTTTGACCCAAAATGGCAGACTTCCTGTGGGTTTTAGAGCATACACCCAAGAGACTTTTTTTCATAATTTTAAAAAAGCTACCTAGAAAAAGCCGTTTCAAAAGTCCAAAGAATAAATAATAATAATAATAATAATAATAATAATAATAATAAAATCTGCAGTTACAATAGGCCTTCGCAGCGCTTAGCTGCTCGGGCCTAATAATAATAATAAAATCTGCAGTTACAATAGGCCTTCGCAGCGCTTAGCTGCTCGGGCCTAATAATAATAAAATCTGCAGTTACAATAGGCCTTCGCAGCGCTTAGCTGCTCGGGCCTAATAATAAAATCTGCAGTTACAATAGGCCTTCGCAGCGCTTAGCTGCTCGGGCCTAATAAAATCTGCAGTTACAATAGGCCTTCGCAGCGCTTAGCTGCTCGGGCCTAATAATAAAATGTGCAGTTACAATAGGCCTTTAAAGTGTGCCCCCCTGAAAAATGTAATGCCCCCCTGTAATTTGTTTCTGCAGCCGGGTCTGTCCGAGCATGAATTTGAAGTGCTCACAGCCCAGATCTCGCGTTATTACAACGCGATTAAAACTATTTCCAAGCAACTTGCATATGATGAACGATGAGAGTGAGAAAGAGATCTTTACATCATATAAAGATGATCTACCATCAGGATCAACATTCAAGCAGGAAATGAAGTTGTGGCACACAAGGTGGTCATCATCAGTGGAAAAACCCAGCTCTCTCCCTGAAATTATAACAAGTATAACAAATATGAAGTGCTACCCAAACATTTCTATGATTCTTCACCTTCTGTCAGTTATACCTTTTACGAGTGCTTCTGTGGAACGTGCTAACTCGGGCCTTAAAGCAGTGAAAACTTTGTAATGGGACAAGAAAGGTTTGTGGTTTTGCTACTTATGTATGTCCACAAGGACATTCATTTAGACATCAACAAAATCATAGACATATTTGCCCAGAAGCATCCCAGAAGGTTGACATGGGACGATGGGACGATGACCCATTATCATCGTCATCATAAAGTTGAAGGTGTTGTAGAAGAGAACAATATTCTTTGTCAAGTCTTACTGTTCTATTATAGGCTTATGGCTTAACTTCACCATACATGTTTATTGGTTTAACTTACCTTAAAGTTTTTTTTTCTCTCAACATAGTTTGTCTCGTTAAAATATATTCAAAATTCCTTTATCACTTGAACCATAACAAACTGTTCTAAGTCCTTGGGTCTTTTTAAGTCATTTTTTTCTTAATATAGTTTATCTGGATGAAATAAATTGTTAAAATACATGTATATTAAAAAATCCTTTATCACTTGAACCATAACAAACTGTTCTAAGTCCTTGAGTCTTTTTATTTCATTTTACTAATTAAATATAATTTCTGGAAATAAAGAAAATCTTTGTTTGAAGAAACAATTATCCTTATCAACAATTAATCAAACTACTTTTTAACCTTGTGCATGCTGTAAAAACCAAGAAATTTTGTCTTAAAAATAATTTTTCAATTACAATAATGTAATCATGCTAATTCCACTTATGTTCATCCATTAAAATGATTATCAATTCAAAAACCCTTAGATGAATAATTAGCGTAGTGTGAAAGAGTAAAGATGGCATTCTTTGGTCGTTTAGCCACACATTGTCTTGACATGACCCTTAGGTCATGTCAAGACAATGCACAGTCCGCTGCTCGGGCCTAATAATAATAATAATAAAATCTGCAGTTACAATAGGCCTTCGCAGCACTTAGCTGCTCGGGCCTAATAAAATCTGCAGTTACAATAGGCCTTCGCAGCGCTTAGCTGCTCGGGCCTAATAATAATAATAAAATCTGCAGTTACAATAGGCCTTCGCAGCGCTTAGCTGCTCGGGCCTAATAAAATCTGCAGTTACAATAGGCCTTCGCAGCGCTTAGCTGCTCGGGCCTAATAATAATAATAATAATAATAATAAAATCTGCAGTTACAATAGGCCTTCGCAGCGCTTAGCTGCTCGGGCCTAATAATAATAATAATAATAAAATCTGCAGTTACAATAGGCCTTCGCAGCGCTTAGCTGCTCGGGCCTAATAATAATAATAATAATAAAATCTGCAGTTACAATAGGCCTTCGCAGCGCTTAGCTGCTCGGGCCTAATAAAATCTGCAGTTACAACAGGCCTTCGCAGCGCTTAGCTGCTCGGGCCTAATAATAATAATAATAAAATCTGCAGTTACAATAGGCCTTCGCAGCGCTTAGCTGCTCGGGCCTAATAATAATAAAAATAATAAAATCTGCAGTTACAATAGGCCTTCGCAGCACTTAGCTGCTCGGGCCTAATAATAATAATAATAATAAAATCTGCAGTTACAATAGGCCTTCGCAGCGCTTAGCTGCTCGGGCCTAATAATAATAATAATAATAAAATCTGCAGTTACAATAGGCCTTCGCAGCGCTTAGCTGCTCGGGCCTAATAATAATAATAAAATCTGCAGTTACAATAGGCCTTCGCAGCGCTTAGCTGCTCGGGCCTAATAATAATAATAAAATCTGCAGTTATAATAGGCCTTCGCAGCGCTTAGCTGCTCGGGCCTAATAATAAAATCTGCAGTTACAATAGGCCTTCGCAGCGCTTAGCTGCTCGGGCCTAATAATAATAATAATAATAAAATCTGCAGTTACAATAGGCCTTCGCAGCGCTTAGCTGCTCGGGCCTAATTAAAACCGCAAGCGGTGATGATCGGCCCTCGCAGGCAAGCGCCGCTCTGGCCTATTGGCCACCGCGGGGGTTCGCGCACCGCCGGTCGCCAGCCAAAAGCTGTCATGCACTTTCCTCACCCGTCTACCATGCAATACACACGTATGCGTTGGGCAGCGCTCCCCCACGACTTACAAAAAATCTGGTGCAGATCGGTCGATGCACCGAGGAGACACAGCCGTTGAATAATGAAAATGCATTTGGCCACCGGGCCGGACTAAATCGTACGTTTGACACCCCTGGGTTAAACACTAGAATACAAATTTAATCAAAGGTATCTTACTAGCTGTTAATCCAGCTTCATGTGAAAAGTTAACAAAACCTTTTTAGTTATTTAAAGTTAATTATTTCATGTGTTTAAGGGTTTCGTTTCTTGCATTAAGACAGCTTTTATGAAAGTTTGACAGTTAAATTGGTGGATACACACCCAAAAGTAATAATGTAAAAGTAACACTTTAGCAATTGGAATATTGCTAAAGTAACACGTTAGCAATATTCCACATGTGTATGTTGTGTACAAACTTTAGTAATTTCTAACAGACCACTTCACTCTCAGAAAGCAGGTCTGCTGGTGGTTCCTAAAGTCTGTAAAACCAGAATGGTAGGCAGATCCTTTAGCTATCAGGCTCCTCTCCAGTGGAACCAACTCCCAGTTTTGGTCCGTGACACAGACACCCTGTCTACTTTTAAGACTAATCCTAAAACTTTCCTTTTTCCATCCATCCATCGTCTTCCGCTTATCCGGGGTCAGGTCGCGGGTGTAGCAGCTTCAAGAGGGAGGCCCAGACCTTCCTCTCCCCAGCCACTTGGGCCACTTCCTCCGGGGGAATCCCAAAGCGTTCCCAGGCCAGCAGAGTCTCTCCAGCGTGTCCTGGGTCTTCCCCTGGGCCTCCTCCCGGTGGGACGTGCCCAGAACACCTCACCAGGGATGCGTCCAGGAGGCATCCTAACCAGATGCCCGAGCCACCTCAACTGGCTCCTCTCAATGTGAAGGAGCAGCGTTTCTACTCTGAGTCCTCCCCGGATGACTGAGCTCCTCACCCTATCTCTAAGGGAGAGCCCAGACACACTATGGAGAAAACTCATTTTGGCCACTTGTATACGGGATCTCGTTCTTTCGGTCACGACCCAAAGCTCGTGACCATAGATGAGGGTAGGAACGTAGATCGACTGGTAAATCGAGAGCTTGGCCTTTTGGCTCAGCTCTCTCTTCACCACAACGGACCGGTACAGCGCCCGCTTCACAGCAGACGTCGCACCAATCCGCCTGTCGATCTCCCGCTCCATCTTCCCCTCATTCGTGAACAAGACCCCAAGATACTTGAACTCCTCCACTAGAAGCTGGCTCTTGGGACTTTCCTTTTTTACAAAGCTTATAGTTAGAGTAGTTCATGTTACCCTGAGCTACCTCTATAGTTATGCTGCTATAGGCTTAGGCTGCTGGAGGACATCAGGGTCTATTGTTCTACTGTTGTCATTTCAGCTTTTAACTTTTTGTTCTCTCTCTTTTATCTTCATAGTAGGTACACCTGGTCTGGCGTTCTGTTAAATGTGACATCATCCAAAGAAGACGGCTCACCCGCTCTTATCATCTAATGTAGAACAGATTACTAGATCAATGTGTGTTTCTGTGCTTTTTTGTCTCTCTTGTTGTGTCTCTGCTCTGTCTTCTGTAACCCCCAGTTGGTCGAGGCAGATTACCGTTCATACTGAGCCCGGTTCTGCCGGAGGTTTTCCTTCCCGTTAATGGGGAGTTTTTCTTCCCACTGTCGCTTCATGCTTGCTCAGTATGAGGGATTGCAGCAAAGCCATGTACAATGCAGACGACTCTCCCTGTAGCTCTACGCTTCTCCAGGAGTGAATGCTGCTTGTCGGGACTTTGATGCAATCAACTGGTTTCCTTATATAGGAACATTTTTGACCAATCTGTATAATCTGACCCAATCTGTATAATATGATTGAACTTAACTTTGTAAAGTGCCTTGAGATGACATGTTTCATGAATTGGCGCTATATAAATAAAATTGAATTGAATTGAATTGTGCTGAAGCAAAAAAAAAAAAAAAACAACTTTGCGCATAAGGGCTCCGCACAAAATGTACAATCAGACAACCAAATAACACACATCACTTTAACAATCATGATATATCAATTGGAAAAAAAGAAAACTTTTATCAATAGCTTCCCAAAGTTGTAAATCTACCTTAATATAAACTTAATTTCTCTTACAGAATATAGCTCAAACATTTCTCTTTCACAGCCATGAAATATTTTTAAGTTGATCAGTAGAACTCAACCCCTCTTGGGCGTTTACATTGACCAAACACTTGATTAACCATTATTCTTTTCTTGTTTTATTATAACAATCAATATTATTCATTATAACTATTATTCATTGATGATGTCAGATTCGACTTATTTAAAAAATAAATTGATCAGTAAAATGAACTCCCCCCACCCCAACATAATTTTTAAAGTGCATAGCACTGACCTTACTTGAAGAAGGAAAACTGAAAGCTTACAAAAAGGTTGTATTTTTTCTGTCTAAACCTGGGCTAAATTTCTCCTGCACTTGGTTGTTTATATTATTTTAAGTGAATTTGACTTTCAAAGTTTACCAAAATCTAAAAAATGTCATTCAAACTGCATTTGCTTTGTTTTCCTTTTTACTTATACTTTTTATTACATTACCTGAGCACATCTATTTTTAAAGTAATTTTCATACTTAAGTACAAGACATTTCAGATACTTTAAGACTTTTACTCAAGTAACATTTCAGTTAGTGACTTGGACTTTTACCAAAGTCATATTTTGGAGAGGTAACTATACTTTTACTTGACTCCGAGATTTCAGTACTTTATACAACACTGGTGAGGAGCATACATTTTTCCTGTCAAGTTTTTTTTTTTTTTTTTTTTTTATGGATCCCAACTTTTGTGTGGAAAGTGGCATACTCTCGTTTAAACGAGACCCCAGATCTTTGACCCTCCATGTGCACCTTGGGAGTTGGTGAAGTTGTGTCAGAAGCCTTTGGATCTTTGCCTAGAGAGATTATTTTGGTAATGGGATCTGGGCTCCTGTAGTCTACTCTATTCTCACATAATTCTCATACTGTCCAAACTGATCTTATAAAATGTTTCAAAAAGTAACTCAACATGAAGGTTACCGTAAAAACACTATCATTCTTGTATTATATTGTCTTGACAATTTATGCAGTAATTATGACTCTTTAGTGATCAAATATGTTACTTTGCACAAAGACGTTTAGATAAAATCAAATATAGTTTGCTAAATGCTTCTTTAACAATTAAACTAGTCATATAAAAACGTTAATATATTCCTGAGAAGTTCATTTAACATGACTAATCCTGAGTCAGAGCAAAGCTGGCAGGAATAAATGCTGTGCTGAAAGTTCCACTCATTACAGAGGCATGAGAGGTTCAAACCTTATTATATTGTCTGGTGTACATTAGGCTGAAAGCAGGTGCTAAAAAAACATGTAAATTCACCTTTAAATTTTGGAGAATGTGATTTCTTTTTTAAATATAATAAAAAATAACCATTTACCTCCAAATCCTGTGAGTTGCTTAAGTAGAGAATCACAAATACAAAACAGAACAAAATAATATTTGAGGCATATATTTTAAAAAGAAAAAAAGACTGAGGTTGCTGTACAAGACAAATTGAGTTCAACATGTCTGAGGTTACACTTTTAATGCAGTCTGTCGAGGATAAATCCTTCTAATGTCAAACAGAGAGGGCTTAACTGTACATGTCATGTTTTGTAACAGCTTTCAGGACCTCATTACTAAGATCAGTCAAAAAAACAAACACCTTTAACAATATACCCTTATACTTTTTATTTTCTGAAAACAAATTCTTTGGACCCAAGAGCTGTTCGGAAGGTGCAGAAAAAAGGAATCTGTGGATGTCAAGAACAAGGTAATTTCATGTGTGAAGGTAATAAGGGGATTCCATCAATCATCTTTTTTACCATTACTTCGATACAGGGATGGAAAAGAAATTAGTAGAAGCAATGTTATTCAATCACTGCTTTAAATAGGGACCAAAACAGTGTTCATAATCAAAGCTATCAACTACAAATGAAAAAGCATAACAAAAATCCAACTATTATTCATTTGAAAGGTGTTTTATCTTAAATGTGATATTTTCTATGGCAGCCCTTCAGTTAAAAAATACAAACTTCACAAGAACTTTAACATGACAATTTTAATACACCAAAATCAATATACCTATCTCTAATGCTATCTATATGGCAACTTAACAGTATCTTAATCAAATAATTAATGAAGTTTAAAAAAAAAAAAAACTTGGCCAAAGTACCAGATTCAGCACCTGAAATTGTTTTTGTAGGACAATTGTCTACATACATAACAGTAGCATGGCTTGTTGCTCAGAATTGTTTGCATACTGAAAGGGAACATTCATTTATATACAGGACTGTCTCAAAAAAATAGAATATCGTGAAAAAGTATACTAGTAGGCTATTCAACTAATCACTTGAATCGTCTAATTAACTCGAAACACCTGCAAGGGTTTCCTGAGCCTTGAAAAACACTCAGCTTGGTTCAGTAAACTAAATCACAAGTATGGGGAAGACTGCTGATCTGACTGCTGTCCAGAAGACCATCATTGACACCCTCCATCAGGAGGGTAAGACACAAAAAGAAATTTCTCAAAGAGCAGGCTGTTCACAGAGTGCAGTTTCAAAGCACATTCACAAAAAGTGTGTTGGAAGGGGGAAATGTGGCAGGAAACGCTGCACAACCAAGATCTGGCACCTGCCCACAGTGCCAAAACCACCAGTAACTGGTGTACTGACCATGGCATTACTGTCCTTGATTGGCCTGCCAATTCCCCTGACCTGAACCCCATCGAGAATTTGTGGGGTATTGTGAAGAAGAAGCTGAAAGACACCAGACCCAACAATGCAAATGAGCTAAAGGCCGCTATTGAAGCATCCTGGGCATCCATAACACCTCAGCAATGCCACAGGCTGATTTCCTCCATGCCACGCCGCATTGATGCAGTAATCTGTGCAAAAGGGTTCCCAACCAAGTGCATTAATGGACATTTTCAAATGTTTGATTTTGTTTTGCTGTTATAATTTTTTTTTTTTACTTGGTCTGAGGAAATATATATTGAGATAGGATTTTTGAGTTTTCTTCAGCTGTACGCCATAATCAGCGATATTAAAACAATAAAAGGCTTGCAATATTTCAGTTGATTTGTAATGAATCTAGAATGTATGACATTTCATGTTTTTTAATTGCATTACAGAAAATAAAGAACTTTATCACAATATTCAAATTTTCTGAGACAGTCCTGTAGACCACCAATCATGTACAACAACCCCATTCAACTTAAAGAATCCAGAAGCTCTGAAGTACTGGAGGCAGTTTAATAAAGGATTTGATATGCAACTAAAAATATATTTAAAGCATAAGGGACGCAATGACAGAGTAGAGATATACAGTATATTTAGGAAATAAAAAGCCAAATAAAGAGTCTTACCACAGACACAAAGTCAAAGTTACCTATCAGAGTATTTGCTGTATCCATGATTAAATTAGGAACAGACACAGAAATATATTTCCAGATATTGAAGGGCATTAGATTTGTTCATAATTTAAAAAATGTTAACAAAAAGGGGTCCTTTACACATTTCATACACACTTTTCCTACCTCAATAAGAAGCAACTTGCAATAATTCAAACATAGCATGAGCTTCTATAAAAATTCTTTTAAAATGGGGTGAGCCAGCCAGCCCTCTAAAAATTCCTTTTTTCCATCTAAATTCTAGCTCACAGAATCACAGTGAGTACCTCAACAGTTGATTACTGGCATTTATTTTAGGTTTTGGGAAGCAAGCAGTAGCTTTAATTCTCACCATGTCTGTTAAACCTACTTGGCTCACTGGAACACTACAGACTGAGCCTTTATTCAAAAGCTTTTTAGTTGAAAAGCTAATTTATTTAGTTCCAGTCACTTCTGCAATACAACCTTGAACAGAGCAGCTCTTTCTGCGCAAACTAGCGACTGAATAAGTAAATGGGTATGTTGTGTTTTTTTTTTTTTACTCATTCACTGAATTTTACATTTTCATTATTTTGCAGTACAAATGGAAGACATCTTTACAATATGAGCTAAAGGCCAATCACCAGAGCTGCCTAACTAAAAATAATAAGTTCTATGAGGTGAGTATTTGTAAAAAATAAAATAAAAAATAACCTTGTTCAAAATGGACTCTCAGATTTCCTGTTTTTGCATAAGCAGCAAAGCTACTGGTCTCAAGGTCCATTGGCTTTCAAAATAATGACAAGCATTAAAGCTTATTCTTACAGAAGCATAATGTTGAACTCGACTTCGTTAAATTCCATCGTCTGAATCAGAGACATTTTGGATCTGTACATTAATTTGTTACTCATGTAAAGCCACTTCAACTTTTGTAAAAAAAAATCTTTTACAGATAACTGTACATCTTACCCAAATGTGGGCTAATAAGAAAAAAAAAACGTTTTTGAAACTATGAGGAAAATGGCTAAGCAAGAATAAAAGGAGATTACCTGAGTCATTAGGTCTAACTTTTAATACAATTAGTCAAATTGTTCCCTTTCAGTCAATGCTCCCATTGCAGCCTCTCATTACATACAGTATGGTGTTTTCATAGAGAAACATGCATGACACAAATCATGCTTACATTTGTCACAATATGCACAAAAATAAACTTTAACTCACTTAATATTTATTTACAGGGATAAAAATGGAGTATAGGGTCAAAAGGGAAACAAACAAATGTTTCATCTTTAAGGGGAGAAAACATTTTGCCATTTCAGAGTGATGTAAAACTTTCAGGAGAGTTTATTCCAGTCTCTTGTTGCCTCCATGAGATGCCTCTGGCCATGGCCAATCCAATCTTCTTGGTTGTTGAAAAGCCGACCACAAAACCAGCAGTCAAACACCACTGAGTTCTGACCACAAACAGATAAAGTTTTAACTACTTGATATTTTTTTCGGTTTTTCTTTCTTAGTTTTAATTTCAGGAGGAATCGTTCTCTGACAGAACTCAGAACAGGCCTGGGTGTTGAAAAATCTCTATTTGAAGGAGAGCAATTGTTCACAAGATCACTTAATTCAGAGAGTGCTTGAACTGTCTTTTGACTTAGAGCAACCTTTGTGATAGCACCTTTGTACCTGTTGACTGCCTTCATTATGTTTGTTACCTCAGGAATGTCAGCATCAGGATGATTAAGCACAACGACGGGCTGGTATCTACAGGGATATTTGATCTGTTGTGCAGTGTTGAATGGAGCAAGTCTGAGTGTCCTCTCCACTTCTTTGCCAACTGGTGTCCATAAAACAGTCTCTTTTTCAGTCAGTTCCTTATTCGAGAGCCTTCTAACCTTATGCAGGGCTGCTGGAAGATCATCAAATAAAGCTTTCCTGTGTCTTTTCCTTTGACGTATACGCCTTGGAGCAAGTAAAAGTCTATTTGTTTCACATGCCTGTAGGTCTCCATTTGTCTGCAACTGTGACACACTAGGTTCCTTTTGATGTTTTTGTTGATCATTTTGTACACAGACTAATTTCTTCACTTCGCAGGAAGTTGGGTTGGTTTTATTTGTTGACACTAAGAAGCACTGCCCTTGAGGTCTATTGGCCAAAAGCAGAGGTTGGTTGATTGATGTGGGAGCTACAGTAGAATTGAGGCGAGCTGTGGGAGAAATTAATTTAAATATGACTTTATTCCCAGAATATTCACTGGTCTGACTCCAAATGGTTCTGTTCTTTGCCTCTTGCTTATTTTCCAAAAGGCCTGACTTAGAGGGAGATATATATCGAAGCAAGTACGCCTGACGGCTAGTTTGTGGGGTGCTGGCTTTTTCTGCAAAGGTCCCTGCCAGAACTGGCTGCGAGATGACTGGGAGTTGAGGACCTGGCAATTTGAAACTACTTGTACTAGGGTTCTGGACAAATGGGACAGACCTCTGCACAAAGTAGCATGTTGGTTTTGCCTTTACCACTGTATTTGTTGGTGTACCATGCAGTGTTCTTGAAAGGAGTACAGGTCCCTTGAACCCTGGACTGTTGATAATGTAGTGATTTGAGGAGGTGCCACCACCTGAGTGAACAGCAGAAAGAACAGTTGTCCCATTTTCTGTGGCTTGTGGATTTCTTGCTGCTACACCTACAATCTTGGCCTTTGGAGTAACAGTTACACTGGTGATGTTACTTGAGTTATTTAACTCTTGTTTCATTTTAGATAACCTGATTTGTGAATTTGGAGTGCTGGTTATAAGTTTAAAATTTGGAGTGGCCTTGACTTGCATTGGCATGGGACATTCCTTCTCTGTTGCCTTCAGGATTAGAGATGGCCTCCCTGCACACGGTAACTGAATAATTTTTAGAGATTTTTCACCTTGTTTTAAAAAGGCATTGCTTGGATTCGAAAATCCTGTCCTTTCCTTATTAAGCTGTTGAGTTATGATGGCATTTGAATGTTCTTTGACAAAACTTTCCATGGAAAGTAAACTTGTTTTTGCTTCTGTCTGGTTTGAAGATATGGGGATGCCATCTTCCTCAATCTTGATGATATTTAAGTCTTGAATAACTGAATCTCCATTTTCCTCAGTCAGAAGATCATTGTTACCTATGCACTCATCAACCTCAATTTCCTCATCTGTAATTGGTGTAGTGTTTTCTGGAGAATCTGCTAATCTCAGTTTAAGATGTGATGATTCACAAGACTTTTCTTTGTGACCTGAATACTCGCGAGTACAGGGCGGGTTTTGGGAGTTACAAGGTGAGGACCTAAAAATTTCCTTTGAATAGTTGTGAAAAGTAAACACCTCCTGGTTTGATGTTTTTGGTTCACACTTTCCTGTGCCCAAGGCATCTACTCTGCTGCTAACAGAAACATTTTGTGATAACTGTGATGGAGATTTCAAATGTTTTACAACTTGCAGACCATTTTTACTTCTATTCTCAATACTTGTGCCATCATTATTTTCCAGAGAAATCTGACAAGATGAGTCAGTATACAAAGTGTTGGTAACAGACTTTCCTTTGCATTTTTTCCATAATCTGCCAAAACCATCAGACAGTGATGATTCATCTGTTGCTCCGTTGCTCTCTACAGTTTCTCTGAAAACAGTTTTGGGAAACAATGTTTTGTGAGCAGCAATTAAAGGTGGCTGACAAGTAATTGTATCCTCACACGCTGTTTTAGCATAAGTCACCTTAGATCCATAGCTAGTTCCATCACATTTAAAACTCCCGGCATCTGAATTATTAGCGTTTGGTACATCTCCTTCCTCAGTGGACACTGACCCAAAGTGACTGTAGGTACTGTTATTTGCCACTGGGTAAGATCGGTTTTGTAGGAGATTTGTTTGTTCACTGTGTGGAATTGAATTAAGTGTACAAACAGAGGTTTCCTCCTCCTCGATCTTCACTTTTACTGCCATGATATCATTACGATCCATTTGAATGCAAGATCCATTTTTTGGTGAAATAGCTAAACATTTTGATGTTGAGCCCTTGCATTCAGAGTATTGCTTTTTTTCAATGAAGTCTATCCTTTTGGCAATAACAGGATTTGATACAACAGAACCAACACCATCAATTAAGGAATGATTCTGAGAAGACACGTCCTGCTTTGCTGTTGGTATTACTTTGAGAACCAAATGTTTTTTGCCATCAACTATCTTGAATCCCATCATTTTAGTTGTACAATTTGGGGGCAGAGAAATTTTGTTTTTTACCATCAGCACAGTAAGACCATTGGTACTGGGATTACTTCCAGTATCAGAATTATTTGCATTTTCACATTCCTGTAACATGACTGGAGTTGAGTGTTCTTCATTATGAAAGCTCCAACTTTTGTTGTCCTTTTGTCCTACAGTCCCATCAATAAGGTGGTGGATCTCCTCCAAGGGTAGCTCTTGTTTGGTCATTCTGCCATTTTCATTTGATACAGTTCCAGGGGGATAGTTCAGTTTTGACATCCCTTGCGTTTCATGTGACACACTGATCATTTTATACAGTTTCATATTTGTAGAGGAATTTGCTGATGAACTACAGTCTTCAATAGCTTTTAGAGCATTCTTTCTCTCAGCCTCCTCTTTGTGAACAGTTGATGTGTGTTTTTTAAGGTGCTCACATTCTGCTGTACCAAATCCACAAATCTGACAGGTGAAAGTGAATGTACCAGAGTGAGCTTTGATATGACTCTGATGATCTTCTTCGTTTAAGCTAATATGTCTACATATTGTACACTTCCAATGACTCTCATTATGATGATGTATGTGCTGGACAAATGTTCCAGCATCAACTGTTGTGAACTCGCACCAGTCACATTTAAACTCTCCATTTATACTATGACACATCATGTAGTGTCTGGTAAGCAAAAGCAAGGAGTACTGAACATGGTCATTGCAGAGTTCGCACGTAACCAGAGTATTCCTGTGTTCAATTCGATGGCGTTGAAGAGCTGGAAACTCATTTGTGACAAAATCACACAAGTCACAAGGGTATGTGGGAAGGGATCCTTTGTGAACTGCTCGGAAATGTTTAAGGAGATCATTGGGGCTGAATGTTAAATTGTCTTTACACAATGAACATCCAAAACTAAGAATTTTTCCAGAGAAAACAGCCCTCTGTTGAATTCTAATATGGCCTTTGAAATTTAGGTCATCCTTTTTAGTCACACTCCCATTTTCCTTTGTGATAGATCCATCTGTTTTGTTGAAGAATGGCCCATCATTTACTTCTCTGAAATGCTTGCAGACAAAATCTTTCACCTCATCTTTTTTATCTTCTCCAGCTGATGGGTTGTAATTTTTGTTTGGATCCTGAGGTATTGTGAAGTCTTCCATAGCTGCAAATCAGAGAATTCCTGTAAGAGAAGTAAAGATAAATGGATTTATCATACTGTATATTTACATAGCTTTACTATAGCTTTTTGACATGTGAGATAAGAAATTCCTTTATTGTCCCACAATGGGGAAATTTGGCCGTGACAGTGGCAAAAACAGACAAAGTTACTAAATCAATAATGAAAAAACAAGCTAATCTAAAGTTAGTTCTAAGGCCACAGAGAATTAACTTATCAGTAGAGAACAACTGATACAGGTTTTTTAAGGCCGATACCAATACCAATTAATTTGACATCAGGCAAACCAATACCTGATACATAAGGCAGATTCTTGAAGCCAACGTTGTTTTTTCTTCTTTCATTTACAAGATAAAAATGACACAGTGATAACAAATGTTAGACAAGTGTCAATTTAAACAAAAAAAGAAACATTTATTAAAAAAGGAGCATAGCACAAGTTCTAGAGTTTTTAGAGAAATTTCCCCCAGAAGTTTAAATGACACCAGTGTTGTGCATGGGAGAAGAGGAAAATAATCTGCTGCTGAGACTGCACAGCTCTTTTGTTTAAAGGTGTCATGTCTAATGAGGAAAGAAAGCTATAAATATTGAAGTTAGCCCAAGTTCTCTCGCTACTGCATCAATGACAATGGAGATTCAACAAAGTAGCCAGGTGAGCGAGAGCGCACTGTGTCACACACCCACACGACCCTGATCACACTCTCAGCAACTGACTATTTAGGGAACTGCATTAAATAGAGGAAATCTCATTTGACATGTCAAGCATGTATGAGAAAGAAAAAAAACTTAAAACTTGTGCAACGCTCCTTTAAAAAAGCCATTATATATAAACAATGGGTAGCAAACAATGTAGAACTTTAAACGTATAACAATAAAAAATAAAACACTTATGGGGGAGTGGTGGCCTTAATGGTTAGAGCATTGCGTTTGTGTCCTGGAGGTTCGGAGTTCAACTCCCACAGACTACCACTTTGGGTCCCTGAGCAAGACGCTTAACCCCAGATTGCTCCCCGGGCGCTGCCCATTGCTCTCTGAGGACTGGTTAAATGCAAAAAACTAATTTCATTGGAATGTATGTTGAAATGACAACAATTATTAAATGTTTGTGCACTTCATGTAGCAGCATGAACACACTTTAGTGCAGATTTACATCCTGAGAACATTTGTAAACAGCAACTTTACCAAAAGAATTTATAATATGAACAATCTGAATCTTGGTGTTTTTACACCTGGTCATCAATGCAAATGACCTTCCTGAGAACATTTTCTGTTTGATTTATATATTAAACTATTATTTATTTTTATTTTTTTCGCGGCTCTAGTCGCTCGCTTTTTAACACAGTAGGCTAACTGGAAGGGGGGTGAAAAAAGGGGGAGAGACATGTGGCAAAGGGTCGACCGAGTCAAGGACTAAGGCCTCCGTACATGGGTCGCGTTATCAGCTGCGCCACCAGCTGCGCCATCAGCGCGCCCAAAGTATTATTTATGTCTTCTTAAAGGGGAAGTCCGGTCAACAAGGAAAAATCAGGGTATCATTAGCTATAACTAAAACTAATACATTTTTGGTTATTTAATGAACTTATCTTTAATCAATAAGAAAATAAAAACATAAATTGTCGTCTGAATCACTGTGTATGGGGGCTGACATGACTGCCCAAATATGGGCAGTAAGGGGCGTTTGACATCACATCCTGCGACGTGGAAGAGCGGAAGCGGCGACAGTATTTCTCTCCGCTTTCCATGCAAAGTCAATAGGAGCCGTTCTACACAGCTGCGATCATCAATAATTATTTCGGATTTCCAGAGGACTTCACCGCTGACATTCCCAAGAGCTATTGCTGAAGCAACAATGCCCACGTGCACGGCCATCGGATGTTCCAACACAACTGGTAAAAGAGGAAAAAACATTGCTTATTTCAACACAGTCACTTCAGCGATCTCTCCTCCGCTGTGTGTGTGTGTGTGTGCGCGCGCTCAGCTGCAGCGCCGGTGCAAAGCCGTGCTCAGCCCAGCATGTGCTGGAATGCTCTTATATTTTAATACTTATACTATAATAATCAGCTAACTTAAGTCACTTCAGCGATCTCTCCTCCGCTGTGTGTGTGTGTGTGTGTGCGCGCGCTCTGCTGCAGCGCCGGCAAAGCCGTGCTGCGCGGAGCGCGCTCACACACACACACACACACACACACACGCGTGTATAGATATATACTGTAGGACCCGACTGAGTTTGATCTTGGAAAATAGTGCGCCGTGACAAACAGAGCGTTGAAACTTGCTCAACAGCGGGTCCGCCGAGTGACGTCAAAAAATGGGAGGTGACAGTACTATTCTTGACCAAGATGGATTCCTCCACATAAACATGATTAAATGAGAATTATTATTAATTAAAAAAACTTATAATTTTTTGCACAGTATGTAGTAGTTTTATATTTAAAGTACTTTCAGCAGTTTGAATTCTGATTTTGACCGGACTTCTCCTTTAAAAAAGTGACCATGTTTTACTATCCAATCCATTATGCTCTAACTGGCCTGAAAGAAACTGTCAGAGACACAGGAAGGAAGACGCATGTCTGCACACAGACACATAGAGCGTGCTCAGAGCTGCTGTAGCTACATCACTCTGTCACAACAGCAAACAGGCCTAAAATCGAAGGCAATCAGACTTTTACTCAGTTTTTTAATCAGCTCAAGTGCAGCTAACGACCACCACACAGACCAGCTGACATTAACAATGAGCTTCAATCAGAAAAGTTGCACCGAACAAACCTCCATTGCAACTTTTAAACGAAACACCGCTTCACAGCGAGACAGTGAGGAAGAGGAGTAAAAAGACAGTCCTGCTTCCTATGGACATTATTTTCTGTAAAGTTAGATGCTGTACATGTAGTGATTGGTATTGTTTTCATGTGCATGCATTATTCTCCATGGCAATGTGCAGTAGGAAGCGGTGGCAGGTTGCCAGCTGAAAATCAGACATTGTTTTTTAGACAGTGGGAGAGGAGTTTTATACCGACTTTAACCGGCTCGACCACCATTTAAAAAAAACAATGTTGACACGCGAATTTAAGTAGCAGCATGAAAGAGAAATCTCCACCACCGGATTCTGCGTCATCCGAGAGGACCGAGGATGGTGCTGCGTCTGGGATTTCAACAGCCAAGTTTACGTTTGTGAACGTTGTTGCAACTTAATTTGTGCATCACACAGTGAGTCATCTATGTAAGGCTAACTTTAATCTTTATTTTATCGCTATGTAGCTAGCTAAATCAAAAGCTATAGATTTACAATAACAGATTAAGCATGGCTTTTAAAAATTTACTTTCATTGAGTCAGCTGGTTAACAGTTCACTTAATTTTTTACTGTTATGTTTATGTTCTCCCCACAGTAGCTTCTGACCCTTCTGCCAGTGCGAATCCATTCAAAAAAAGGAAAATGACAAAAGAGACACAAGATCGGTGCCACAGGGCAGTCACAAACTATGTTGTTAAAGGTTTGGCATTTAGTAGTTGGCATTCAATCAATCAATCAATCAATTTTATTAGTCAACTGCAATTTGCATTACAATCGAAATTTCAGTTCCAGTACAACCGTCCATCACATACACTTAAACATTTTGGGGGAACGATTGACTGAGGCCTTGCGTTGCCAGGAACACACCCAGTCGGCCGCTGCTAAAAAGCGCAAGCCGTGAGGTGCGTTCCCCAAACTGCCCCAGACCCCGCTTTACACGGGGTCCCTAGGCGCTGCCTTGAGATCTGTTGAAAAAAGATTTACACTGGGCGAGTGGAGGGAAAGAAAAAAAGACAGGTGCTGCACAATTTGTGTTTCCACACAAAATGTGAAGTATCCGACAAAAAAAACTCATTTGCACAAAAAGCACAATCAATGACGAGACACATATATGCAGAAAGGTAAACATTTGAGTTCTGGTCGGGTAAAGTCATCTGTATTTGTGAGCATATGTGTGTCTGGGTGCATGTTGTGTGGAAATCTGTATGTCCATGAAGGCCGTCCTCCGGCAGGCAAGTGTCCTTGATGGAAAGTCTTATCACTCTGCTGCTCCGGCTTGACTCCTCCACAGATGTCCGCAGGAATGTGGGGTAGCAGGGAATTTGTGCGATGTCGCCATAACAACCAGGGAGGATTTGATAGCGGGGAGTCCGATTTGAAGAAAACAGAATTTGTTATAAGAACAAGCTGACACCAACTTTTCTGTCAGCCTTAGAGTCTTTTCGCCGCTGGCTCCAGGATCCAATATTCCAATAATCCAATCGATGGGCTAGTAACGTTCACACTTCCAGGTTTCATCCCATTCATCTCTGTACCACAACCGCGGTCAGCTTATCAAGCCGTCCGTTCTGTTGATTCAACGACCTCGTGATCGCGTCGACTGCCGCTGGCAGTCTCATCAGGGCCATATTTACCGCCAGCAGCTTTTGAAGGTGTTGATACATTAAATATCCTCCAAGGCCAAAAATGAGGAATCCAAGTATCATAAATCCGAATAAGTAGACATCTTTGACGTCCTCAACAGAAAGAATTGAGAGGCACACCGTGGACCATTTCTGCCACGGGTCCAAGATGTATCCCGCAAAAAAAGTTCCGTCGGGACAGGCACGCTCCCCGGTCCTTTGCTTTGCGGCATTTCTCTACAGTGGAGGATCCATGGTGGAGGTAAGTAAGCTGAAAATATATTTATTGACCAGTTAACCCTTTATCCCTCAGTATAGATAGTGGGTTTTGAGCAATGATAACACAACCATTTTATTGTTGATATTTAGTGTTCTTCTAATGTCAATTAGAGAGAAGTTAAACCGGTTATGAAGCATTAATCTTTCAAGTGGCAGATCAGAGAGATTTTTCTCACAGATGATGTACACATAGCTATTTATTAATTCTGATCATTTTTTTCCGGTCTCCTACCCGCGTCTGTCGTTTTTTGCGTTCGCAAAATCCATGGGATCAAAACGATCTCGCTAGGCGGACTTTCCCAGTGACGTCATAGCGGGAGTCACAAACCTGGAAGCCGGCCCCGCTGTACTGTCTGAGTACTAAATTGATAACGTTGTTTTGCTTTCACGGCTTTTTAACAAGATGCCTCGTCGTTGTGTCGCTATGTACTGTTCCCATGAAGATTGAAGATTGCATGAATGGCCAAAAGACACATTTAGAGCCCGTTTGTGGCTCGTCATTTTAAAGCCGACTGCCTCGGTGCTCCGGGGGAGGGGGACTTTGGCTCTTTACAACCGCTGCTCTTCCTCTTTAGATTTTAATGGTAGCTTGCATCCATTATTGTTGCACTACTGCCATCTATTGGATCCTAATATCTATTCCTCAAATTCTCTGATCCCAGTATTTTTTTTAAACCTAAAAATCTTCTTTTTCCCCTAAATACTATTTAGCTTATGAACCACATTCTCAAATTTAAATTCCTATTAAAACCTAATTCCGTTTTTAATAATCTTTGATTTACATATCTTCTACAATTAATAAAAACATGTTCTATTGTTTCTACATCATGACACCAACTACAAAAAACAGTAAGATGTTTCCCCATTTTAGAAAGAGTTCCATTTAAAACAAACTGTGACTGGTTCTTATTCTATTTATAATTATCTCCTCCCTCCTGTTTATTCCTCTAATCCTTACTACATCAACTGTATTTTGTATCCTATATAAGTGCCTTCCATTTATTTGATTATCCCACTTACCTTTCCATATCTTCTTGCTTTCTCTCCAAACTATACTTTTGCCTTCAGATTTGGATAACTTTACTGGCAAATCAATATATTCTTTTTTAATAGCCTCCTTAGCCAACCTATCTGCTCTTTCATTACCCAAAAAACCTACATGAGCAGGAGTCCAAAATAATATTACATTTTTATTTTGTTCACATATTCTATGATGAACAGCCATAACCTCATATAATATATTTTGATGATTTGTACATCCATTTTGAATACTCAATGCAGATAATCACTACAAATTATTTTATTTATATTAGTATCCTCCACCCATTCTCAAGCTAATAATATAGCACATAATTCTACTGCATATATACTGAGATAATTAGATGTTCTTTTTGAAATAATCTTTGTCAGGAATCACCACTGCTATACTAGTTGCTTCACTCTTTGTCTTTTTATTTTCATGTATCTATGTCTACATGTGTGTTGTCTCTTACTTTCCTGTATCTGTTTATTTGTGTGTAAATGCACCCCAGCAATCAAAAAAAATGTTATGAGAAATTTTACTCACTGCTGCTTTTTGTTTCAGACCATGTAGACGACTGTTTCGAGATGCTGCTAGCAGAGCTGGAGAAAATAAAAACTAAGCAGGTTGATGCAACATCAGAGCCCCCATCACTGACAAGTTCATTTGTGAAACCAACAAAAGATGATGCCATCAATCTCTCATTCAGTCGATTTTCAAAAAGACCATGAAATCATTTTATTAGTAATTGCTTATATTACATAATAACCACAACAATTTTATTTAAATGCATGTTTTAGATTTTATTCTTTCAGCTTGGGTATTTTTTTAACTGCCAATAGGTGACCTCTAAAGGTAAAATCATCTTCATGTCCTGGGGGTGGGAAGTGGGCTCTTATACAGCTGACTGCACACGAGGGTATCACAGCCCTGGTATCTTTGCCTAAATAGTCCCAACACCATCTCACAATTTGTCTACAGGCTATATGCCTATGCTGTTGCTTGTATTGGGACCAAGCAACCTGCAATGTCCAAGCATTTAGACACACCGCTTCCATGTCAGGATGGTCTGTGATACAGCCAGGGATTTCTCCATCCATATCATCTCTGGCTTCTTCCATCTTAGCAACAACCAAGGCGATTTCCTGGCAACAGATGCACTCTCTCGCAGAATCCATTATTGGCAGTGAGAACAGGAACACCTAAAAAATAAGATTGATTAATTGTATATTTGTATATGAATTACACACCATAACTGATTTGCTAAATTCACTATTAATGCATTTATGGTAAGTTGGAAATGGATTTACATTAAGGAAATCTTTAGGCCTCAATATTACTCAGTGTATGTTTTTGATATATTATTTTTTACTTTTGTTATGCTAGTGTGTAGGTAGGCTAAATATAATTATATGTACCGATACTGTTTATAAATTGTTGTCAAGTGATTCTTTATAAGTAGCACCTCATCATTGGGCCTAACTAGGCCATGGCATAAATTCATTTTTAGCTGTGAATACATGCTCATTCATTGTAGTGATACATTTTGTCCTCATCTCTTCATTTAAGATAAGATAGACGTTATTGATTTCACAGTGGAGAAATTCGCTTGTCACGTCAGCTCAGTAAAAGTGACAAAAGTTGGAAAAAGACCAATTATCTTGGCGTTTAAACTAACACAAAACAGCGCAAGAAGACCTCATTTACTTATTTTTATTTTATAATTTTGCAAACAGCTGCCGATTAAACTGAAGGTTACAACCTTGACACGATTATATACGTTGTTTTACCGAAAAATCAATTATAAAAGCCGTGAAAACGGCAGCAATGCGCGCTCCCGACAAAGGGAGGGGGGGACAGATTTTCACAGGGGAACTGAATTTCGCACAACACCGGCATTTTAGCTATTAAATATCTATGGTGCCTAAAAGAAAATGATGTCAACATACGAATAAATATTTGAACTGCGTAGTTAAAAGAAAAAACGTGTCCTACCATTCATCTAATCTCCACTCCTTGTCCGACTCAGAAGGCTGTAGTTCGTCCGCTGCTCTCTCTTCATCTGAAACGTCTGGGTCGAACATGTGAGGCTCCAGACACAAACATTCTTCCTCCGACACATCAGAATCGTCACCTGGTAGGAATCGCTCGGTTGAAGTCGAAATTTCACTTTCAGACTTCTTGTCGTCGAGTCGTCGTAGTGCAGTAATCCGCCATGTTGAGATGAACGTTCACGACATGACGTCACCACTTCCGGGTTGGAGGGCGCATGAAAAGTGATCACAATCTAACGATTTTCTCTTAAATGTGAATTTTTAAAAAAAAAAAAAAAAAATCGGTGGTATGTCTATTTTTTCATATTTTGCTATATATATACGGAAGGTTAAGTCAAACTGACGGACGCTTCATAACCGGTTTAAGAGGGACTAATATTGGGGTTTTACCCCAATATCAGTCCCCTAACATGTGTATCTGATGTCAAATACACTCATACCAGCATGGTATGCAGTAGAGAAGGGAAATGTCAAGAGAGAATTGCAAGACGTCAAAGATGTGGCTGTGACTCCAGATAGGTGGATCACTGTGGCGCCAGACCAATACGGTGTTTCCCATAGGTTAAGAATTTACTTGTGGTGCTGGCAGTGCGGAGTTGCTTTGTACGGTACAGCGTAGCATGGTGCCACCCTCTAATTCACCAATGTTCCTCATACTAGAAATCTCATATAAATCTCATATCATATCACATACCAGAGCTCATGTCTTGTGTCTGCCTAGGCTAGGCTCCCACATACTCAGGTGCAGCCCCTGCGGCATAGGGAGGCATTGGGGGGTTGTGGCCTCCCTGGTCTGGAAGCTGTTGAGTTTGTTTTCGACCTCCGAGTGGAGTCCTATCTCCATTTCTCAATCATACGATTCAACCAATCAAACCAATAAGAAAAGCAACATGCTGGGCAACTACTGGGAGGGGGGGCAGGTCACTACTTTGTAGCCTACTTGGACACAACTATTAGGGTTGTCTCCAAGGGTTGTTAGGGTTAGATGGCTGCTTTATTCTTGGAAAACACATTTTTGTTGCTAGATTAACCCCATGAATGGACCAGAAACAGATCCCAAATATTATAAAGTTATAACTGAATAAAGTGCTCAAAAATATTATAAACTCTGGCAGATCTAGATTTAAAGAGATTTGCATTCAATGAAAAAGTAGGAAGGAAGAATGGCAGGTAGCCTTCAAAATATAACCATGTATAAATTTACACAACAGAGACATAAACATAAAAAGAGAGACAGAAAGATGGATAAATAAGAAAAAGCTTAAGAGACAGAACATGGTTGCTCGTATAAAGCTGGATTCTGTGATATTAATGGAAAGCTAAGTGGAAGAAAGAGCCACCCCCCCAGACATAATTTCTAGGGGAAAACACTGATGATGTATTTACCCCAAATACAACATAAAACCTGTCCATAAAAACTAAAATCCAGCACAAATCTCAAGCTCTCTTGAACTTATGTCAAAAGTGTAGAAGTATTACACACATAATAAAGCACATGCCATTAGCACACAACTGTACTTAAGTAGAGAAAAAACATCACACACAGGCTTCCCACAAAATGTGCAATGAGGCAACCAAATAACCTACACTAAAGATCAATCTCCCCATTATGTTTTAACAGCAACCACAAAATGTTTTATCAACAGCCTCCAACATGAGATGCAAATCTACCCTAATATAAAATGTCTTTCTCCATGAAACATTTTGAAGTTGATCAGTAGATCTCAACCCATTTTTGGGACATTTACAATTGACAATACCACTTCATAGTGACACTTGATTAACAAGACTCTATTAATCATTGAGAATCAGAATCAAGTTTATTACCAAGTAGGTTTGCACTTACAAGGAATTTGACTTGGTGTTGATGGTGCAGACAAAAAAATAAAATAAAATAAAATGGAATGGATATATATACAGAAGCTATATACACTCAGTAAAGTGTATATAGCTTCCCTGGTACAATGACAATAGTGATTATATCAAGTTTTGGCAGATTCCGCACGTTTCACAGTAAATTCCACACATTTTGCTATTATTAAGCTATTATGCAGCCCAACATGTACAATAGAAGCCAAATTGGCAACTCATTTATTTAGATTTTGCGATTTTATTGAGATATTTCTTTTTGGAGCACTGCTTGAGTGGCCACGGGGCACTGTTTAGCCTGAAGCAAATAACATTTTTGCTGAAAAAGTGTGCACCCCTAAAACAAAGAATGTCCCCCCCTTTAATTAGTGTCTGCAGCCGGGTCTGCTCGGGCGTTTTTACGCTTTTACTTGTTTTGTTACTGTTACTGTAGTGCGAGTACCTTACATTTTTTTTGTAGCCCCTGGTACAATGACAACAAAGACTATTCTATTCTATCCTTCATAGTTGGGCATACCAATTGGCTACATTTCTTGTGACAAATCCCTACATTTCACACACTTTCTGCCAGTTGCATGAAGCAGGGGAATCGAAATCAGCATGTTTGTTAAGCTACAGCCATTTCTTCTCCAGCAGGCACTCACTTGTCAATGCGCAGCACAGAGAGCCTGTGACGCAGCATGTCCTTGCAAGGGAGCAGCTCAGCGCATCTGCTCTGAGTCACACTAAACAGTTTGATGGGAAGAATTGTTCCCACCGAGCAGATTAATGGGTAAAACAAGAGCTTTGTATGCTTGGACTGATGTCCGCAAGCATGAGAGAGGGAGCATTTAGTTGACTGTACTTGTTTATACGAAAAATTGATCAGCTCTTTGCTGGTGCTTTGGTGCCCCCCACAGTTCTGTTTGTTTGGTAGATTCAGGGTTTAACTTTTTATTGTAAATCGTGATTCTGTCCCCGTTTTCCGCATTGCGGAAAAGTGTTGTCAGATACGGTGAGGCGAATAAGCAACCAACTAAATAAAAACATGCTTGAAGTGTAACCAACCTACCACACGACAGTGCTGTACTTCTAACCACTGCAACCTAATTTGCTGTCAGTGGTGTGTGTTTGTAGGGAGGGAGGGGATGGCATGCGTGTGGAGGGATATTGGTTCATGCCTGTGTGCAACAAAACAGGTGGGTCACAATATAGCTAGTAATATAGTCGCCTTTTTAGAGGAGAAATAAGTGACCTCACATTTAGAAACAAGCCAAAAACCCCAATGTTTCCCCTACCATTCTATAAGGCGGACGCCCATCCCGCCGACAAAACCGCCTCCACCCCAAGGAAGGACACGGTATATAGTACATTTTTATACTTCTGTAGGTGTTCACGGTTGATTTAATTGTAATTAGCCTTTCTAAATAGCCCCGGATCATATCCTGAGCTACATGAGTCCACAGACAAGTACACGGAAAGCTAAATTTTACGAGCGCTTGCGCAGGATCACACTATTAACTGCTCGGCGGGAAGAAGTCTTTACATTGAAATGTTTTTTTATATGACATCGATCTGATACACCGGGCTACTCCTAGGCAGTCGCGACCCGCAAATACCTGCAACGTAACACCCACTCTGTGCCGTACTGACGGACAGGCGCAGGGGGTGGCTGCTGTGGGAAATGTAGGAATTTTTCACAAGAGATTAAGCCAATAGGTGCGCTCGACTATCAAGGGTAAAACGTCTGCATAGAGTCAGCGCGGCTCACATTTTGCGCACAGTACACCCAGGTGTGTGGGAGCCTTGCATGTCTCTTAAGCTAAGTCTTCGCTACTACTTTCAACTCAAACTCACCTGGGTTTGCATGCAGGTAAACTCCCGCTCCCGCCAAGAGAGAGAACGTGCTGAGTAATGACATATTTTTACCTACCTTGGTGAACGTTATATGCGTTTAGTGAATGTAACCAGTTTCTGATGATGGCTGCATTAAAACTTCTACAGAACCCAAGGCATTGAGTGTCTACTAGCCGTGCAGACATCATCATAGTCTGTTCTGGTGGGGCGTACAGCAATAAATGCATAAATTACCAAGTAGTTATCCCCAACAGAATTTGTATCGCTTGTGTCAGGAGCGCGTGATCCAACGGGATAAATGCGTCATTTTCTGTTGTTGTGTGGTACAACAGAAAAAGGACATCTGTTGATTTCACGTTTGCCTAATACAAAATCAATGAAGGAGGACAGGTACTGTAGATAGATAAGGATAGACACCGATATTGCATTATTCTTGTATCAATATGGACCAGTGTGCGATTTGCAAAAAAACCAGAGGGGGGGGATCATTTAAAAAGTTTTATTAATGAATAAAAGTTTTATTAATAATGGTTAGCTAGCAGGTGCTCTTTCAGGTAGCTAGCTAGATCCAGTAGGTTAGACTATTGTTTTTAAACTTGCGCCATCTACTGTCGGGACTCGGGAGTGGTTATTAGTTTACTTTAACCGCTTTGAGCAGAAAACGTAATAATACTCTTTAAAAACAAACAAAAAATTAAATTTACAAATGTGAAGGACACAAGACATGTATTAATATAAATTTTGAAAAATTCATAATATTCAGGGGTTAAAGCAAAAATAATCAATTTGACTCAAAAATTTTCTAGTCAGCCCATATATTCCCGGGGCCGTGGACGTCATGCCACCTTAGTAACCTCATTTGATTATTGTGCAAAGTCCACTTTAACCAAATCTGGTAGTTCCATTGACAATTCCTGTATCTCTCCCACTTTCCAGCTTCAGAGCCTTGGCGCCATCCTGGACAGCCCTCTCCATAATCTCCTTCACTTTCCACATCCATAACATCACCTGGTTAACTTTCATATTTGCAGCATCAAGCAAGTTCTTCCTTCGCACTTTTGCCAAACTGGTCCACAGTCCACTCACCTTTCCACTTTACAATTTCAAAACCCTCCATAAACTGCAGCTAATTCAAAAGACAGCAGCTTGCATCATTACATCATCTTCTTCACACCTGTAAATTAACTCCACTGTCACATTCAATATAAATCAATCCTATGATCATGGCGAACAACAGCCATGGACAATGAGGGACACATAACCAACACTATGATGACGTCATATATTTTAACTTGACACAGATCGCACATTACAATAATCAGTCTCTGCTTTGCCCGTTATTGCTCACCAATTAATTATCACAACTTATGAGTTTATAAAAAGGCATTAACTTTTTTGAAGTTTATAAAAACGGTTATATTTTAGCCCAGTGACATGTCCAGGATGGACTCTGTGTCCCCACCTGTCGCTCATTGACTGCTGGAGATGGTCACCAGCCCCTCCACGACACTGTGTTACATCAAACCGCGTTTTCCAATCAGATACGGCATGACGTAACACTTGTACGGAAAAGCATGTATAGAAAATCCATGGATGGGTGGTTAAATTTTTAAAAAGTTTAGTAAAATTGCTTAAAGTTTATCAGAAAAAAACCTAACTTGCTTTTAAAGATGAAAATTTTTCATTAGAAAAATGTTATTAAACTTCTGCGTTAAGTTAAATATTGTTTAAGGTAATCTTGGCTGGTTTAGCTTGTCTGTCTAGCAGGTGTTTTAGGGTTGGAGTAAAATTACTCCATAGATCCACAGGAGGCTTTTTCACGTTTCTGGTGCGACTCGCTTCTATAGTGTCGCTTCACATCGCGCTCCACTCCGTGTAAAAATAACAAATAACTACAAAAACTCTCTGAGAATCGCCTTTCTCTGGTCTCACACAGTTAGAACCCGTTCTCCAGTCCATGTTGTAGCTGCAGTTTATTTGTTTTATTTTTTATGTAGTTTCCTTAATAATCTGTATGCATCAAAATCCTTGTCATTTTATTTAACGAGTGTCCTGGTTCAGCTGCTCATGAGATGGAGCTGCTGCTTATTGACTGACAGCCGCTCTGACTGCAGCTCTGCCTTCTTTGTCACAGAAAAGTGCAGGTGGAATAATATTTATGATATTTTTTTTACTTTTTCCGAATCAGACCCAGTCAAACCGGGACATCGTTTCACATTTCGACCCTTCTTCTTCTTCAAAAAAAAAGCACGTCATGCTAAATTAGCTGAGCTAGAGCGTTACTCTTTCAGTTTTAAATAAAACATAACAGTGAATCATGAGTAGATCCCTGGTTAGTCGCTGCTTTTATCAGCTAAATTACTGGAACCGAGGGAATAAACGCTGACAGGCGACATGGCCACAGGTGGAAATAACTCATCAATTAACCGCAAGAGCAGCGACAGACACACTTACAGAGGGAAGTTGTTGTCAGCTGTTCATTCCGCTGAACTTTCTGACCTGCTGGTTCATAAATCCAAAGAAAACCTTTGACCACCAGTACTTTCATTCATACCATCTGTGGTCAGTTTGAGATGTTCTTCCAAAAGTTAAAATGGTTGAACACCGATAAACCTCAGACTGGCAGGATTCCACTTTGCAAAGACCCGCCCTACGCTCCTTCTGATTGGCTAATGTCTGGCTCTGCCAGATTTCATTGGTTGAGCGCAGCTTCTGTTTAAAATCTTGAATAAAAAGTCTACACGGAACATTTTGTGCTCATTTTCCAAATGACGGAAATCCGTCGTGGCGACGGAGAACTTTAACCCCCGATAATATTACTTATTCAGATCAGAGGGGGGAGGAATGTATCCCCCCCAGGGATAAAACGAATAACCAGAGGGGGGGACATCACAAACAGAAGGGGGGTAAATCCCCCCCATCCCCCCCAGCAAATCGCACCCAAATGTGGACTAATGTGCTAGGGTCTAGCTGAAATAATGTGTATATTTTTTTTTTAGACTGGAGACTTTCTGATAATGATTACTGAAAAGCAGAACAGTTTGTCACAGTGACGTGTAAATAAACATTTTCTTTGTAAAAATTCAAATCAAAACTGTAAATTTAATGAATAAATAAAAATGTATTGCAATGATCCGTATGAGACTTTATTGTTAAGTGTTGTTGCACACTTACTGTTTCTTTAAGTAAGTGTTCTTTTGGGGTTATACCGGAAGAAATGTGTGGCATCCGGGCAGGGACCGCGGAACGGGTAGGGCCAGTAGGGCCGCGGCCCTACCTACTTTTGATGATCAAACATGTAAAATAATATATATAAATAAAATTAAAATATTCAATAGCTATTTTTTTCAAATGCACAGTAGTCTATGGCAGCATCATTCTCCAATGAGAAAGCGATAAATCATCCCATCTAAAAATGTATTGGCTGATTGTGTCATGTGATGTAAACAAAAGTTTTCCCACCTCTGCGCTGCTTATGACCACTACTTCGTTAGCTTTGTTTGCTTCGTTAGCTTAGTTAACTGTGTCCACTGCAAGTGCTGAGAGGTGTTTCTCGTCCCTCCGTCGTATCAAGACCTATCTGAGATCAACAATGACCCAGAAAAGACTAAATAGCTTGATGTGCGCCCACACACTAGAGACTGACATTTTTTCGGGAATCCCGCGGGTCACGTGATTCCCACGGGAATCCCGCGGGATGGGAGTCAACATCAGTAAATATCACGTGATTGGGACGGTACAGGATTAAATATCAACGGGAGCAGACGGGAGCGGGAGTAAACCAACAACAGGTACAATTAACTAGGATCGATGCCAAAAGATTAAATAAAATAGAAAATCAAAAATGTAGGTTCGCCGCCGCCATTTTGTAGTTTTTTTCCCAAGAAACCGAAACTATAGTGTAGGTCAAAGAACTACACGACCCAGAAGCCAACAGTGCATCCGGTTTATTTTTTCCGCCAGCGCTCAAAAAACAGAATGGGAGGGGGGGGAATCAACTGCTAGTGGCGAACTCAACCTGGAAAAGTTGGATCGGCAACGCAAAGTCAAAAGTAAGGACTTATTTATTAAACTCAGCGCAACTGTAAAGTTGCAATTATTAACAAACTTGACGAGAGTTGAATGTGGTGTTAACACTCAGTACCTGCTTGTAAAACGTGTTTCCTGGACTAATTTCCCAATGTGCAACGGTGTAATAATACGGCCAATAACTTAAAACTACTTTATTATTTTATTTAGTATTGTCTGAACAGTTGTGTTTTTTTCTATTTTAACCCAATAACTGAACAATGTGTTAACACTTGTTTCACTATTTAACAAAAGTAAAACATGTACTTCCATGTCTGGTCGGGTAAAAATGAGACGGAGCCGACTGGACCGGCTGTTCCTGGGTCCAGTTAGCTCCGCCTCCAGCTCCGCATCATCCCCGAAAATTAACATAATCTCACTTTTAACTTTTGATAAAAGTTGACAGATCTGTCTAAGAATGTGTTTAATGTTCAATGAATGTATTGGTTCTGATAGTAAACCCTAATTAGTTTGTGGATATTTTATTGCAAATGGAAAAATACTAATATGCTTGAATGATATTCAACTTTTTAAAAAATTTTTTTTTTACTAAACTGAGTTTTTGAACCACATTATCTAAATTGTGACAGTAATGCCTTTATGCACTTTTTTCTTAACTGAGTATAGATCTCTTTCTCGGTGCATTATTCTTTAGTTTCAGCAATTTGAAATATAAAAGTAACTTCATTGTTCATGTGAAACAATTACTTAATGAATTAGTAAAAAGCAACATTGTACATTTTGTTTATTCAACTAAGATAGGCATGGTCTGTTTCCGTGTTTGTTACTTTTTTTATTTATTTATTATTATTCCTTTTACTTTAATTGGCCTTTACTACAGCTAAAACAGGAACTTAACTGACCCTTCATAGACATTCAGGTTTAATGTATTTCCAGAAAACTTTATGAAGACAACAAGAATGGGAGTAGGGCAGGAGCGGGAGTCATTCTGAGTGGGAGAGGGATGGGAGTGGGAGTAATTTTACCAGGAGCGGGACGGGACAGGATTTTTTTTTCTACTCTGGCCCGGGATTGGGACAAAATTGTTTTCAGTGGGAGTGGGACGGGACAGGAGTGAAAATCCACTCCCGTGTCACTCTCTACCACACACACACACACACACACAGGGATCTTTTGACCACAGTGGATGCTTTGAGGATAGCCAGGGACTTCATCCAGCATAATGACAGACGGAGACACTTTTTCGGGAATATTTAGAGCAGGGGTGAGTTTGACTTTTCTTTTTAAAGTATTTTTATTCTGTAAATATTGTGTTAGCTGTAATATAATGATTGTAAGTGGAAATAAATCCGGGGCGTGTGTGCTGGAACGTCAGAAAAAAAGTTAAATAAAAATTCGGTGCCGATTTTAATTATAACATGGCAGACACATTTATCATGCTCAGGGACCACAGCCTATGAGAAAGCAATAAATTCTGGTGTCTAAAAATGGATTGGCTTGTCTTGTGTCATGTGACGCAAATCAGTTGCGTGATCAAGGGGATGCTGGTGTTTTATGTGTATGCGGGCGCGTGCGTATGTGATGGGTAGTGGTATTGTGAGTATTGCCTGATGGGCCCGACCAATTTGAAATGCGTTCCGCGGTCCATGCTTCCGGGGGAAGGAGTGATGGTTAGGGGGACTGGCAGGGTGAAAGAAGAATGTATCTTCTTCTACGTATAATTTTAAGATGAAATATACACATTGTACTGTATCTGCACACCTAGCTTGTGGCCTCTTCTTCATTCATTGTAGCAAATATGCTCAATTGGCTGAAACCAGGGAAACTGCCATGCAGGTGAGACATCTAAGGTCAAAGTTAGTGATGAAGGAGGAGAGGAACCGAGAGAGAGAGAGAGAGAGAGAGAGAGAGAGAGAGAGAGAGAGAGAGAGAGAGAGAGAGAGAGAGAGAGAGAGAGAGAGAGAGAGAGAGAGAGAGAGAGAGAGAGAGAGAGAGAGAGAGAGAGAGAGAGAGAGAGATCAGAGGCAACAGAGGAGAGAATTGCAATGGAACCGGGAGAAGAAAATAAGCGGGGCTCAGAAAAAAAAAAGATAATGTCTATCTCTCCTCACGTCACGTCATTTATGTCAGTGGAGGAAAAATTGAAGTCGGCCCAAAAGTTTTATTTACAAGATTACATTGAGTGACTTGGTCTCTCTATCAATTTGCGCAGCACATACAAACAGCGCTGCTCATGGTGCTGTGACTCTGAACTGGCTACAAGCACTGATGCACATGTCACGCTCACACCGCTGCAGCTGGGGGAAAAATTGGTGGAAGATGCGCTTTCTTGTCTATGTTCACACACAGAACTGTAATACTTTTCATTGTGATTCAGACTGCAGTTCCTTTTAAAGATGCAGTTTTAGCACGTATTCAGACCGGAACAGGGAAACCGGCAACCGGCGGTGGGGGCTGTGGGGAGCTGAGGTGTGTTGCCATGAGCATGTTTTTCTTCACGTTTCAATTTTGTGGCGTAAATTGTGAGTCAGACCCAGATTTAGAAGCTGGTACATGAAACAAATTAAGTGAGAACAAACAAGTAGGTTATCAGAGTTTAGTCCGTGAATCCACCTGGATGGTCTCTGCTTAAAAGACGTTTCAGGTTGTTTGTGGAGGTTTGCCCGATCTGAGTGTCGCTTTCCTTCTCTCTCCGAGTCACCGATGCACCTGAAAATGGATGTTGTGTGTATCTTTATTGCAATTTAATTCAAGTTATGTTCTAATTTTATTTCCATAACCTTTGTTATGATGGTTGTGTTATTGAAATTGTAACTACAATTGTTTTTTCTTTTTTATATGTGTTCTAGTCATTTGAGCATGATTAATCATGGTTATTAAAAAAGCTTGTTGCATTTTTCTTTTTTTTTTTGAAGATTGGGGGTGTGTTAACCCCATTGGGACACAGAAAGGGATGCGCAGCTAAAAAAGTTTAGGAACTGCTGCTATACTACAACCATATGCATCTTTGCTGAGTAGTCCAACTGTGGGGCAAATTCATCAAACTCCATCATATCAGAAATCTGATCGCTCCATATGTTCCAAACAGAGCACTTTGCTCTCAGACTGCAGGTCTACAGCAGTGACGTGCGGTAGGGTTCATAGCTGGTGAGGCACTGACGTCTTCAGAGTCAGATTTACAAATATATACACTCTACAGAGTAGACTCATTGCAAAGTGCTGAAGTAGACTGATTGAGTCAAATAAATTCACCAAGAGACATGGAAAAAAATATTGATTCTTTGATGAAAAAAAAATACAGTTAAATTATTGGTCATTATATTGGTAACAGTTTATGAGTTATGATGGATTTCTGCATTTGTAACACATTCAAAAACTATAACACACATTACGCACATTTCATTACAAAAACAAAACATGAGTAATTATCGCTATCTTACCTCTGCTTATAAATTAAGTCCATGCGGCGCTCTTTCTGCACAAAAATATTGGTCACTTTCCGGCAGGGCTTTGAACCGATTTTTTTCCCCAATCGGTTCGTTCCGAACAGAAACGGAATTATAACGTTTCCGGTTATGAGTTCCACCAATAAATTGACGTTCCCGAACCGGTTAGAACAAAAAACTACTGTTCCCGGAACGGTTAATTTCGTTCCTGTCAGCTGTTTGGAATGAGCGTTTTACTTAACGATGGATCGTAATCAGTGACGGACTGGGATTAAAAAACGGCCCTGGCATTTTCACCAACCAGCGGCCCACATGGGGACGCGCACGCACGCGGGTGCACGTGCCCGCAACACACAGATATAACTTCACATGCACGGAAATAACACGCAAGTTTGTAGCCCCATTGGTGTTGAACTCTAACTTTAATATGCATGAAAACTGAACCAAGAGGCATTTCAGTGTTTCCCGCAGGAATTTGCTTAGGCGAGGAGGTGCATTGGGGGGGGAGACGACAAGTTTTGCGCGGACCGAGGGGCGTATCCATGTGTTTTTTCCCTGCCATTCAGTATATGCACGCGCGAAAGCAGCAACAAAAAACCGCGTGTTAACGTCAAATAAATATGCAGCAAATCGAGTTCGTTTGTATGTTTGTTTTTTTTTGTGTTTTTTTCTTTTTGGAACGTTGGCGAGGCGCTGCGGGAAACCCTGCATTTGGCTTATTAGTGGGCCGAGAGATAATGTAGGCCTACAATGAACAGGGTGAAAGGGGCGGCGCACACCCGACGATCATGCCGAATGCCAGACCGTCCAGTCCGTCACTGATCGTAATTTACCTCTTATTTAAGATGTGTAGCTCTAGTGGAGACACCGCTCTCGCTCCATTGAGTCAGCGAATGTGTGATGTGATGTCACACAGGAAGTGAACCTCAGCCGTCATGGTAACGAGCGCAGGAAAATATATATATATTTTTTTTAGTTAATTAGGCAACGAAAACTTTGAGGAACGAAATAAAACCGGTATTAACCGGTTACCATTATTTTTAAATAAGTGTTCCAGTTCCAGAACATAAAAAATAATAACGTTTCCGGTTTCGTTTCTGTTCCCTGTAAAATACAAAAAGTTCCCGGTTTTCGTTTTCGTCCTTGAACCGGTTCAAAGCCCTGCTTTCCGGTAAAAGTTCTCTTTATCTTTCTTCAGTTTTAAAACTCTCTCCGTCTCAATGGAGATCACTGCCAGGGAGGAAAGCTTCCTTGATCAGTCCCGTTCCGGCTGTATGTTTCGAGTCTTTTTAGTGCTTTACTTGTTTAGCAAAACTCGCTAATAAAACATCCATAACTTGCTGTCACTCTAGTTTGGGATCAGGAGCGGTGCCCCTTGAGCGCCCCCTGCCTAGAGGCCAAGGAACTGCCGGCCTCACCTACAACCAGTTCTTTGCCGTTTATGATCGCCCAGCAGCGCACGAAAACATGTTACCTGCACACAGTATGATGACCAAAACACAATTCGTAATCCACATATATTAAATTGTGGAAAATCAGTTCATAACTGTTTGAAAAATTGAATGTATGATCAAGAGACAAGAAGATGCATTCACAGAATGGAAGCCAGCGCAGTCAACAGGGGATTGCGCAATCCCAGGGGAGGCCAGGTTCGCTGCGGCCTCACCGGCTTCGCTATCAAGCGCCACGAAGGATTTACATGAAAAATAGCGAAAAGTCTGCGATTTTAAAGAGAATATGATCAAATGAGGAAATTAGATTAAAAAAGAGTGAATCACAATTTATATTATGTTATCATTATTATATATTTTCTTTTTTTCCATGACAAGTGAGGCCTGGCCTCACTTGCCTCCCCTGACTGCACGTCACTGGTCTACAGGTGGTTCCTAGAGTCTCTAAAAGAAGAATGTGATTATTATTGGGCATCCAATATTAGAATTCTTAATTATTGGTTAAAGGCAAATGATTTGGACAACGCCCCGGCTTGGTTGGATTTGGAAACCTCATCCTGTATACGATCGTCTTTGTCTGCCTTAGTTTATGCTCCCAAATTGCTATCAGGTGCTGAAATTCCGAACAACAAAATGGTGAGGGTGACTGAAAATTTGGTATCAGTTCTGCCGCTATTTTAAATTAAACTTTTCTTTACAATCTCCTATCTTCAAGAACCCTTTATTCCGGCCCTCTATGATCAATAGTGCTTTCTCCGTTTGGTTTTCTCATGGTATCAAAAGCTTTAGTGACCTCTATGAGGAGGGTACATTCGTCTCCTTTGATCAGCTTTCTGCAAAATTCGACCTGCCAAAGAGCCACTTTTTTCGGTACCTACAGGTCCGAAGTTATGTTAAGGAGAAAACTTCTCTTTTTCCCTCTAGACCTCCTGTTAATGATTTAGATAAACTTTTGTCACCTCCCCCACCGAAAAAGGGTCCTATTTCATGTTTGTATGAGAGATTGTGCTGTCTTCGTGAGTCCCCAATTCTCTCAATCAAAGCGGCATGGGAAGAGGACTTGGGTTTTCTGTTTCCAGATGACTTGTGGGATAGAATTCTTTACCGTGTACATGGTTCGTCACTGTGTGCCAGACACGGACTAATTCAGTGTAAGGTCCTGCATCGCACTCACTGGACTAAGACCAGGCTGTCTAAAATATACCCAAACGTTAGTCCGGAATGCGATCGTTGCCATCAAACTCCTGCCTCACTGATCCATATGTTTTGGTCATGCCCATTACTAAAGCAATATTGGACAAACATTTTTGCAGCCTTGTCTGAAGTAGCTCATGTGTTCATCCAGCCTGATCCACTAACTGCATTGTTTGGGGTACTTTCTGAGACGGTTTCTTTGTCAAGACTTAAGGCTGATCTGGTTTCATTTCTCACTTTGTTGGCGAGGCGTAGAATATTGCTGTGCTGGAAATCAGCTTTACCTCCCTCATTTGAAATCTGGATTAAAGATGCTTTACACTTTAGTAAACTTGATAAGATTAAATTTACCCTACGAGGTTCCACAACTAAATTTTTAAAGACTTGGCAGCCGTTTTTTGATTTTATTCAGACATTGCCGTCCCGTATGGTGCCCAACTAAATTTTGCTTTTGCCTGACCTTTTTATTTACATTATCATATTATTTATCACATTATTTATTTTGTCATTAATACCCATTGATGTACCTTTTTCTTAAATCCTTCACCCCTTTTTTTTCCACTATTAAGACCTATATTTATATCATTGTACTTTGCACACAAGACTAATGTCTTTTTTATATTTCTTTCTCTAACATATCTACTTTTTGTTTTTTTCTTGCTTTCTTTTCTTATTCCTCTGGATTTTATTTGGGAAGGCTTATCCATGTGTTCTGTACGACTTATGTTCAGTTCGGTTATAGAAAAAAGTCTACATATCTTGTTCATATATTTTTGCACATTTTGTATTTTGATGTTAAAACCTAATAAAAAAAAGAAAAGGAAAAAAAAAAAGAAAACATCCGCAGTTAACAAACTGCAAACATACGGCAGTGTCTTTTTTTTTTTTTTTTGTAGCACTCTGACGTCCAGTAAATGGAACAGGTTGCAAATGGATCGATCCAGCATCACGTTCTTATTATGAGTGAGAATGAGCCTTTTTCACTGCAGCGTTAAGGTGCTTTCAGACCCATTTGTTCAGTGCATAAGTTACATGGGGGCTTCACAAGGTGAATTAGTAAATGGTACGTTCAGCAAGGAAATGCTTTTCCTAAGCTTCTTAAACAAATGCTGGGACATTAAATGTTTTTCTGTATTTTTCTATAGTTAAAGTTGAGCCTAAGAGGTACAAAAATCCTTGTCATGCTAACACTATTAAATGTAAGTTTTGTTAAGCTAAAAAAAAAAAAAAAAAAAAGAATGGGAGTCAGATATTTTAGTTATCAAGCTCCTCTCCTGTGGAACCAACTCCCAGTTTTAGTCCGTGAGGCAAACACCCTTTCTACTTTTAAGACTAGGCTTAAAACTTTCCTTTTTGACCATGCTTATAGTTAGTGGCTTAGGTCAGTGCTTCCCAAACTTTTTGCATCGCGTACCCCTTGGAGCATTTCATCTCCTTCCGCGTACCCCCCCCCCCCCCAAAAAAAAAAGAAACATTCAACATATGGATCAGAGTTTTATTAACTTGACTGCAGATACTAAATACATCTGCATTATAAAAGGGCATAACATAATAACATGTAACAAACAAGAACAAAGACTATAACGAGCCTGTTCAGAATACAGCCAAAACTGCGGAGCGTGACGGAGTCCGTGTGCTTGAGAGGATGCGCATAACCCCTGTATGTCTGGCCGAATCGGCGACAGTTTCAGTCTTAAATCGTCTTCCACACATAGTCTGTGTCGGTATTTAGTTTTCAGGCTGGTCAGACATGAAAATCCTCTCTCACATAAATATGTAGTGGCGAATGGCATTAATTTCTTGGACCAGGCTGTGAAGACCGAGGAGGACCTGGAGGGCTCTCCCCGCCAGCCGCACACTCCGCTGCGCGCAGCTCCTCCGTGCGCTGAGGCGCTCGGCTCCTCTTCACCTCCCGGCCGCATAATGACCTCCGCGGCTACGATGACGGAGCCTCTCCACAGCGGCTGGACCCCGCCGGCTGCGATCAACGGAGGAACCACACCCCCTCCACCGCCCGCTGATGACGGCACTCCTCTCCCTCTGCGCCAGCAGAAACCCTGCGGCTCCTCCTGTCCTTCTCCGGGGATGTCACATCTCGCCTCTAACCAACTTTATCAGTGTCAAGCCCGAGCCCTACTCGAGCTCGTGCTATTCATTGAATTTAAGGTTGCTGCTTCGCGTACGAGGCCACTATTGTACGGCATTTGATTATTTTTTTTTCCTGCATTTTTATTTTTTTTCCAAAATCTTTTCCCGTACCCCCTGTCAGGGGTACGCGAACAATAGTTTGGGAATAACTGGCTTAGGTTATCCTGGGCTATCTCTGTAGTTATCCTGCTATAGGCTTAGTCCTTTCCTCACTCTGCTGAGTTTTCCTACACTCCCCAATTTTGCATTGTTCGTTATTTCAAGTTTTAACTTTTTGTTCTCTCTGTCTTTTTTCACTTTATAGTAAGTGCATCTGGTCTGGCGTTTGGTGACACCATCCAGGAGGAGCGATTGTCTTCCATTACCATATAACATAGAAAGGATTCCTGAATCAATGTGTGTTTCAGTACTTTCTTTGTGCCTCTACTCTGAC